>VXAD01010502.1:260690-283958 GCA_013399195.1 Dicrurus megarhynchus
CGGGGGTGGCACCCTCCGGGAGCGGGGACAGCCCCGGAGCGGCCGGTGGCACCTGGAGCCCCGGCTGTGCCCCCGCTCGCGGCGCCGGGGCGGTCCCCGGGAGAAGGGCTCGGAGCTGGCCCCGTGTATCCCAGCGCGGCAATGGGGGCCGGGGGCTCCCCGTGGATCCCCCGCAGCGGCTCCCACCTGAGCCCCGCGGCTGCCCCAGCCCTGGCACTGCCCGGATGGGGACAGACAGACAAAGGGGGATGCACGGAGGAGACCCAGGACCCCAAAAGGGGGGGAGCTTTGGCAGAGTCCGGTGCAGAGGGGGGGATTCTGTCACCATCGCCCTCCCTGGCGGACCGGCACTGGCAGGGCCACGTCACCCTCCCACGGGCCGGGGAAGAGCAAAGCCCTTGCAGGAGCGAAGGCAGAGGGTTGAGAGGCAGCTCAAGCAGCACAGCACACCGCGGCAGTAGGTAGCAAGTCAGTGTTGTTTATTTGTTTAAAGACAAATACAAACAGGAAAGGAATGAAATCATTTCCAGCCACCAGCTGTCCAGGACAATACCTGTTTATAAATAAAAACGGAAAAAGGAGGGATGTCCCCATCTTTCAAGCTCAGCTGTCAGTGTCAGGGGCCCTGGGGCTCAGGGCTCCTCACCCGCCATTCCTGGGCCAGCAGTTTTCCACCCAGTGTGGAATTCTGGCCAGCCCAGGCACTTCCAGCGGGAGGATGAGGGTAGGAGGGGGGTAAGACATGCAGCACTCTGTTCCCTTCAGTGGGGGAAGAGCCCCAGGGAGGCAGGCAGGGCCCAAGGAGCTGGGATATCCCTGGGAGATGCCCAGAAGGAGTCAGGACAGTACCTGGAGCCAGCTGTGTGCAGGTGGAGGTGGCCTGGAAGGGACCAGGAGATCCCAGGGCCCCTTCTCCAGCCCGGAGCAGCCCTTCCCTTCCCTCACGTCCCAGCTCTCCCTGGCCCCGGGCAGGGCTGCCCGGCCTGGAGGGTCCTGCTTTTCCTGCAAAGGTTGGAGACAAACGCCCGTGGTTTGTCCCAGGGGCCTCACTCCCTGCCCTTGGCTGGGTCAGGGTGCTCTCAGTGTGTCCCTGCGTGTTGGGACGGGTCCGGAGGGGTTGGAAGCGCTTCCCGAGAGGATCCAGGAGCTGTCCCTCCCTGCCCCCGTGCTGGTGGAGGGCACGAGCAGCTCCTCAGCCCGGCCTGGAGCAGCAGCACATCGAGACCTCGGCCTCCGAGGGTGACCAAACCTCCCAGGGATGCTGCTGCTCCCGGGCCTCGCTCCCTGCCGGAGGAAACCTGGGAATGGCACTGCCTGGAACATCCCTGAGTGCCAACATCCAGTGGCAAAGCTGGGAACCCGCCCTGGCTTTTCCTTACGATCCAGACAGTGACCACTCCTCACTTCCTGCCCCTTCCCAGCCTCCTCTTCCCCCATTCCGAATTTTTTTCCTCCACCCTCCGGATTTTAACGTGACAGCACCGGGGCTGCTCTGTCCCCAGGACAGGTGGCCAGTGGCATGGAAAGGGACGGGAGAGTAATTCCCATTAACTGCAGGGAATTCACCCCCTGCTCCAAGGGGATGCACAGGAGGAACCTGGCCAGGCTCAGCACTTGGTAGGAGAGAAGGGAGGCAATTCCACCTTCTCCAGAAAGCCACACAACCCTTCCTGGGAGAGCTCCACAGACAGGACAGGACAAATCCCGACAGACGGCATCGGCACCATCCTCAACACCGTGGATCCAGACATTACTCACGGACACAAGGAACTTTTGGGATCCACTGCTGTCTTCTTGGGGAAAAGGTGACTGTGCCTGTGCTGTCAGGAGGGGAGGGGGCACAGGCAAACCCCAAATGTCACCCCAGCACCCCACAGAGGCGTTCCCCACCGTGATGGACCGTGGATGTGCAGCCTGTGGGAATCCCTGTGCACGCCCGAGGCTGCTCCAGCAGACACAGAGGGATCCCGGGGCGTTTCCAGCTTTCCCTGGCCACGCTGGGTGCTGGGCTGAGGCTGCCCACAGCAGCAGGTGCTCACAGGGGAGTTTCTCCTCACCAAGAGCAAAGACTCCACCCAGGGCAAGCAGCACTGGAGGCAGAGGGGACACCCTCCCCAAACGGGAAAGAGAGGGAACGCACCATTCCCTTTGGGTTGGTCTCAAATCCCAAAATCTGACTTGGCCCCTGAGGTTTTGCAGAAAACACAAGTAAACAGCCCAGTCTTTTCCAAATTTGGCACATCCAGGCTGTGTTGGTGCTCTGGGTGAACCCAACACCCACAGCCCGGGCTGTGGATGTGGGCAGCACCCAGAGTAGGCAGAGCTGTCTGTGGGCACAATTCCTCCAAAAACTCCTGCCAGAGGGATGAGGATTTAGTTCCAGGGCTGCTGGGCTGCCAAGCCTGTCCCCTTTGCACAGAACACGCTCCCCTTCTGCACCCCAGCCAACACCAGCCGTGGGGAAATCTGTGGTGAGCAACAGCTCCCCACTTCCCCCTGGGCCAGGCTCTTCTCAGGGTATGGACACACAGTGGCCCCAAAAGAGGGACAGGAAGGGCCCTGCTGGCTGCTCTGGGACCCCTGAGGCACCCAGCAGCTTCCCAGGGGGGTTGGTAAGCGCTGGCCAGCACCAGTTCTCAGGGGAGCGCCGGGCGCTTTCCGTGGCTCCTGTGGCTCTTTATGGCACGGCTGTACCGGGCATTCGGGCAGCTCCTCCTCGTGCCAGGGCTCCTGCGAGCTCTGCGATTCCCTGGATGCACTGCAGAGAGGCCCAGGTGTCGACAGAAGGGAGCACAAAGTCCCAGGAATCTTGCTGACAGCTGGGAATGGGAATGGGGAGCCCAAGCCCTGCTCTGCCTGTCCTCAGCTACCTCGGGACTCACCACCGCCATTCCCAACCCTGCATCCCTGGCAGGAATCTTTTGGGATCTGCTTTCAAACCAGGTGGGAGGGCTGGGGTCTACTCCAACTCTCAAGAACAAGATGGATTTTTGGGTTTTTGCCCGAGGATTCCCTACCCTGCCTCAGAATGGAAATTCCTCCCTCCCTCCAAGTTCATGTCAGCGCAGACCTGGGATAGCTGAAGGTGTCCCTGCCCATGGAACAAGAGGAGCTTCAAGGTCCCTTCCAGCCCAAACCACCCTGGGATTGTGACTCCTTAAAGACACAGCTCTGCTTGGAGCAGAGCCCCTCAGCACTGCTCACACTCTCCCCACAGGCTGCTCCTCCTGGAGCCCCCAGACCCCTGCAGACCACCACCACCACAGCGCTGGGCTCGCAGCGTTTATTTCCACAGCAAACCAGTGCTCAGGGTTGCAGGAGGTGACATGCAGGGCAGGCATTGCTGGAGAGGAGGGCTGTGATTCCACGTGGAGATACCTGTAGTGCATAAGAGACTAAAGAGCATCCACCTACCTCTACAGGGCCCTAATTGTCAGCTCGGAGAGAAGAATTACCGTGTTGCAAGTGGACAGTGACGGGAGACACGAGCTGCAGCTACTCTACACACATTGCTTCAGAAACCACAAAGATATGCACAAACACTGTGTCACTCTGCACCCCACAGACCCTGAGCCCAGAGGAAAACCTCTCCTGCAGTGGTTGTCTGGGCCTTTAAGTCAAGGTTAAAAATTCATGTGCTTCGAGCTGCTAAAGCTCTTCCCTCGCAGGCAGTCAGGTCTGCGCTCCCCCAGAATCCCGTTTTCTTTTGGCAAGAAGGAAGAAGGCCTCAAGCCGCAGGAATTAACATCTTGCTTCCATAATGGTTTGGCTGACTCCAGGGATGGCCAGGTTCCAGTCATCATTCCACTGTATTGCATAAATACCTATTGGAAAAAAACCTTGGAGATGGCAGCGAGCGGCAGCTCCGCGCCCATCGGAGTCATTCCGGCGCTGCCCTCCAGGTCCCACCAGACATTCCCCTCCTGGGAACGCTCACGGCTGTGCCACGGATCCCACCTTGGACACACACGATGGACAGACCAGAAAACAAGGTCAGAACACGGGCTGGGTGTGTTCAGCAGGCGTGGAAAAGGGCCAGGAGCTCCTCTTCTGCTTTCGGAGTCTCTGCCATCGGCCAAGTGGCCACCTGGCCCTCAGGGTCACCACGAGCCTCACTGCTGCTGGTTTTGTGGCTGGAGCTCTCTCCCAGGCCCATAAGGATATTGCCAGGCCCAGAAGGATATTCAGGACTGGGACAGTAGCTCTAGGTAGGAACAATCAGACTACAGAGGTGAAGCAATACCTGACCCAAAAATTCAGACCGGAGAAGACAACAGTGAAACGCGAGAGACTTCAGAAACTACTGCCTGCATGGGACAGACACTCAAACCAAACCAGACACACAGCCAAACAAGAATCCCACAATACTGCAAGGACAAGCAACTTCCTTCCCTGTCAGAGGGGGTTCCTCCATATTCCACACCAGGATCTTGCTGTGCTGACCTGCTAAGGCCACCACAGAACGAGCGGAACGTGCGGATCCTTCCGAAGGACAGCGCTCCTGGCTCGGCTGTCCCTGCAAGATCCTCCTGCTGGGCCTCCAGTACCAAAGTGTCCCTGTGCCTTTGGGGCAGGCTGGGCAGGCAGACAACGGGAAGATGCTGTAGCACCAGTTTCCAAGTTCAATGCAGTTTTCAATGCATTAAGCCAAAGGATTGTCACCAAACCTGCTTCCCACGCAAGTTCTGCAAAGAGGGTAAAGCTACACTCCAGCTGCTTCTGTCCCCAGGCTGCCTTGGGCACTCACTCCTTGCCTGAACTGTAAATCTTCTGCACCGTGGCTCGGGTGAGCTCCAAATCCTCCGGGTACCGAATTTCCAGCTCAGTATTTGCCAGGTAGTGAAGGCCGGTGAACTCAGAGAAATAGCGGCCGATGTCGGGGTGAGGGATCTCCCGAGGCTCAGAGTTGTACTCCAGGTTCTCTGTGAGGGAAGGAAGGAATCAGTCACCGCCACAGGAACAGCTGCTGCAAGGCAGCCAATCCTGGGCCTCTCCCAGGCCCTGTTTCTGACTCTAGAAACACCAACTTTAAAAAAAAACAACTCTAATCCAGGAAAATGTGCAGAGCAAGTCAGTGTGAGTGCTCAGACAGAGCCTCACCTCCTGATGACCCCACTTACCAGGGACATGGGAACTGTTTTATGCCTGAGATCGCCTGGCTTTCGGCAGGAGGAGCAGGATGCTGCTCCCACTCTGCTGCTCCCAGGACTTTCTCCCAGGGAGAAGCTGCCGCACTGAGCTCTGCTCCTCTGATCCCTCACAGCCCTTGGGGGATCAGTTTTAGGAGAGATCCCCCTCAAATGCCCCAGGGTGAGCCCACCTGCACAAAGTTGTCCCGGCAGAGGAGCCAAGAGCTTCCTCCCTCAGCCTGTGCTTCCACCATGCCAAGGCCCAGCCTGGTTTTCAGCCCTGCCTCCAGCAAAATAAACTTCCCCAAGTCCAAACTTCCCCAAGTCAAGTGCAAGTCCCTAGGAAGGACACGTTGATTCTTTCCCACAGCAGCTCCTTTCCCGCTTTGTCCTGCAAGATAACCTGATCAGGCACGAGGGTTAAACACCACCAAAGCCCAGAGGTGACCCCGGCCAAGGGCTGCTCTGCTCTGCTCCGCAGTGTCGGCGCAGAGCAGGGACTGCGAGTCCATCCCACAGGCAGGAGCCCTGCAGCACTCCCCAAATGATGTCATTTTTTTCCAGCAGTGCCAGATAAAACAGGTAGTATTAGCTAGGGGAAAAAAAAAAAGCTGTATCAGCATCAAAGGCTGACTTTGGGCAGGGCAGGAACGAGTTGGGATGCAGAGAACGTCATTCAGGAATAATCTGTCTCTGAAATCCAGTTCATTACAGGGAGCAGAGAATTCCTATTAATCCATGCAGGCTCTTTGAAGCTGCTGCATGTCAGGGTGTGCAGCCAGCAGCACCAGAGCTTTCCATCCCTCAGCAGCCTGCTGCAGTCCTGGAGGCTTGCAAAGGACCTTTTTGGATACTGCACCACTGCGGAAAACAATTTGCACTGCTGAGTGCTCTGCAGCAGCATGGCTGAGCTGGGAGCTGTGCTCAGGGAGCTGCAGGGATGGAGCTGCAGGGATGGGATGTGCTGGGATGGAGCTGCAGGGATGGAGCTGCAGGGATGGGATGTGCTGGGATGGAGCTGCAGGGATGGAGCTGCAGGGATGGGATGGAGCTGCAGGGATGGAATGGAGCTGCAGGGATGGGATGGAGCTGCAGGGATGGGATGGAGCTGCAGGGATGGGATGCAGCTGCAGGGATGGGATGCAGCTGCAGGGATGGGATGCAGCTGCAGGGATGGGATGTGCTGGGATGGAGCTGCAGGGATGGAGCTGCAGGGATGGGATGGAGCTGCAGGGATGGGATGGAGCTGGCAGGGGGGAGAGGCTGACACAGGCGAGTTCAGCACAAGGTGGGAGTCTCCCAAAGGTGCTGACGAGCAGTTTTGAGCCACAGATCTCTCTCCCGTGCTGTCACAAAGCAAAAAAAACACAGACAAGAGTGGACAGGTACCAAACTCCCTGCATGACACAGGAGTTCTGGAACTAGCTACACTCAACCCACAGATTTACAGGAAGGCCTCAAACCAAGGTACATTTATCTATAATAAGCTTGGTGTTATTTCTGAGCTGGTTAAATTAAACTCCACATGAGGATTGGTTTAGGATTCTCTCAGTAAAAACTCTCACTCCCTCCCCAGAGTCAGGTCAGGAGGGTATGAAATAATCCTTCCCAAATGACCTGAGGATGTGTGTTAGAGGGGGTATCAATAGGCAGCAAGCAAGAACAAACCCTTCACTTTTCCCCAGCAATATCAGGACTCCTGGATGCCCCAGAGATCCAGTGATAAGAGTGTCTCCTCCACAGAGATAACAGTGTCAGCCTACCCTGAAAGGCACCGTGGGACCAGCCAGGCTTCTGTTTGTTTATACATCATTAGATAAAAGATAAGTGATGACTCAGCCCCAGCAGCTCTGGGGACAATTACCTGATTAGGTAATTACCAAGATGCATATTTCAATATCAACCCATGGCACACGAGAATTTCTGGTTTTTAAGACTCTCTGAGAGGTCAAGCCCTGCCTGATCTGAGACATCAGGCTTTGCCACTTCATCTTTTTGGGCTGCTGAACATAAAAAAGCCACTCTCAGGACAGTGGGAAACACCTGCCCTTTAAATCTACCGAGGGACGAGTGTCCCTGCCTGTAAAAGCACCTCTTGCCACACCCCTTGTCACACCCAGGGGACCAGAACCTGAGGGAGCACCCAGGGGAAGGGCATTTTGGTCAGCATTTTCCCTCCAGCAGCTCCCACATCTTCCCTTAGCCAAACACACTCTGGCTGTGCAGCTGCCCTGCCTGGATGGGACCTCCCTGGCACAGGGGGAACACAGACATGAGAAAAAGGAACATTTTTACAACGTACAGAGTCACAGACCTGCTTTTCTTCTGCAATTTTCCTTAGAACTTCAGTTCAACACCTCTTCCTGTCTCCCAACCACACACTCCGACCACGAGACAAGAGTTTCCTGTTATGGTTTGTTGCATAAAGCACATGTGACACAGACACGTCTAAACCTCTCCGCACTTGTGAAGAGACATTAATTTTAGTTCTGCTTAAAGGTGGCACTAAAAGCCAGGTTATCTGTGTTCCCTGGGATGTGGCAGTGGCCAGAACCATGTCCTGACCAGCAGCTCCTGGGTGCTCCCTCACTAAGCCCCATTTCCAGGTCCTGTCCAAGCACAGCTGTCAGGAGCTGCTGACAGACCTTCAGCCTCCAGCAGAAGCTGAATTATTTCTTTCAAGGCAGCAGTCGAGGTTCACACCATGAGAGTGCCCAAAACACTTCTGGGCAAGAGGAGATCACACCAGAGTGGGCCCTTCATGTGCATTCCCAGCAGTGCTGATTCCGTGGAGAGCAAACAGAGCTGGCCACGACTCGGGATCATTTCCTTCCTACCTCCACCTTTATAACCCTTGTTAATCACACTTAATTAATCAATTAAGCATCCCCATTGTCCTGATGTGGACAGAGAGTGCTCCTGCTCACCTTGGGCAGCGTATCTGCAGGAGCCATCTTCCACCAGGACGTTGTAGAAGGGCTGGTGGGGGCCGTGGGGGAGGCTGTGCACGTTCATATTCCGGATCCACTCGTGTCCCA
Organism: Dicrurus megarhynchus; assembly: GCA_013399195.1. NCBI lineage: Eukaryota > Metazoa > Chordata > Aves > Passeriformes > Dicruridae > Dicrurus > Dicrurus megarhynchus. The sequence goes on from VXAD01010502.1 coordinate 268,858, forward strand.
TCATGCAGGCAGGATCCCAGCCATAAATCACACAGTTATAGCCATACCTGATTCAAGAAACGGCACACAAAGGCTGTGAAAAGTCCAGAGCCAGCTCTTTCTCCTCAAGATTAATAGAGCACAAACAGGACAGGAACCTCCTGAGAGCTGGCATAAGGAGGAGAGGAACAAGAGGGGAAAAAAAAACCAATTCAGAAAGACTTCGTGTTTGTATTTTGAGGTGGAGGGAAATGACTATGAATGACTGGATAAACAGACAGGAATAAACAGCTGAAGACAAAGGAAAACCAGATGTGAGCAAGAAAAGAGAATGGGAAAGAGCCTGGAAGTCAGCAGCCAGAAGAGGAAGCAAGAAATCAGGAGGGACCACCCACCCTGCTGGGCTGTGCAGTTACTCCAGTGCTCGTCAGTAACCCCAACACAGGACAAAGCCACTGCTACTTCCAGAATATTCATGGCATTAACTGTGAGGTGATACAACTGTCACTGCTGATGCCCCTAAAAGATGCTCTGGATGTCTGGCCTGGCTCTCTGGCAGAGCAGTGCAGGCAGGAGCACAAAGCCTCTGTGCAGCGCAGGAGCAGGGAATGAGAGCACAGGGGAACATCCATAAACTGTCCTGGGAATACTGGAATCGATTCTGAAGCTAGCTCTGTTGCACAGTCCCTCATTAAGTGATGGCTGCTGTCTCCTGGAGAGCTCTGTGCCATGGGGACGTTACCTGTGTGACACAGGGTGACTCACACAAGCCAACCTCTCTGCAGTGCAAACATTTGCTCTCTCCAGGCGCTCACAGAGCTGCTCCCGTTTTCCCGCACGGGACAGACGCACGTGCCCGGCATTTCCCACTCCTCCTTGGCACCAAACCACGTCTCACTGCTGTCAGCACAAACCCTTCTGCTCTGCTGCTACAGAGCTGACTGCGGGGAAGGCTCCAAGCTCACCTCTTGTGTTTCATGATGAGCCCGATGGAGAAGCAAACCTCCTTGTGCTTCTCATCCGAGCGCTGCTTCACCTCGGGGCCCAGCTCCTCCTTGCGCCGCTCGATGTGCTCCAGGGTGTGCTGCACCAGGTACCCCACAGCCCCGTGCTGCGACGGGTCCAGGGCCTGGATGTGCTGCAGGATGTCCAGGACCTTCCAAACCACAGCAAAAAGAGGTTCAGGACACAGCCCTGCAGCAGCACAACACCTACAGACACATCCAGATACACTGCTGGGTGTGAGCGCCCAGGCCTGAGATCTCCCCACGCAGGGCTGCTCCCTGATCCCCGCACATACGCCCAAGGAGCTCTTCCTCACTGCCCATTTCTACTTCTTTTCTCTTTGTACAGCTCCCAGCTTCCAAGGGAAGGCGCTGGAGAGCACAGCAGCTCCTTAAAACAAAGCCCCACGAGTTCATCACGTCCCATTTGCTGACCACAGACCATCCCTCAAGGTTTCTGACTATGAGAATGCAGCTCCCAGTGTCCCAAAACGCTGCAGGGAAGCGATTCCAGGGAAGGTGACTTCTGCTGCTCTTGAGAAGTAATATTTTAACTTAAAAGAGTTTCTCGGCGTGTCTGTGAGGAGCAAAAACAGGGCAGCACAGGAGGAAATGGAAATAACCTCCATGATGCTTTCCCAGGGAATGGTGAACAAGACAGAAAAGCTGCCTGTCTCAGGATGACTGAAGAACACAAAGCAGCAAGCTCTGCAGATCCAGAATTCCAGCCTCCCAACACCCTCTGGCACAACATCAGAGCGTCTGCTGCCGAGTTTGTTAGAGGCAGGCAATGCAAACTTTAATTTTTTGGTAAAAGCAAGGAAAAGAAGCCCCAACCTGTTGTGTAAACATGTTGGGAGAAGACACACATCTGTCTCAACAACAAATACCTCAAGTGCCAAAATCTGCCACAGTTTGGCACCTGGCAAAAGGATTGTCTCCTTGATCACAGGCTTGATCATTAAGTTCAGCGCAGCAGCAGAAGAGGAACAGAAATCTCAGGCTGTTCAGCATGAACAGCAGCCAAAAAACGAGGAAAATCAATTTAAATAAAGGGCAGGCGAGTAATTTATGAGAAGAAACACAGCTCAGGCTTCTTGGCCACTTCAATTCTATTAAGAATTAAGAAGGACGTGAAAATCCTGAAAAATCCTGAAGGGAAGGGGAAGGAAGTAGCCACAGCTGCCAGGGATTCTTGGGAATTTCATTTACTCTTATTTACAAATATTTAGGGCAACATTACGTGCAGCTCTGCAGGTCTTTTCAGATTTTCTACCCCTGTCCATAAATCTGGCAGAGCCTGTCAAAGCTGGTACATTCTGTCCTGTCAGACAGAGCATTCTCTCTGGTTAGCTGCAATCCTGCCTGACAGCCTGGAACGACTGGATGCAATCCCGAAAAATCCAAATCTGCTCATTTCCATTGCAGCTGCTGCAGAGAGCTCAGTAACATTCAGCCCTGGGGTTGGGTTGTGCGTTCTGAGGGGCAGCAAATCCACGTCTGGTGCTCTCCAAACGCATCCCTGAGTGCCAGGAAGGGGCAGGAAGATCTTCCAGTGTTCCCCGTTTATGTCCAGCTGCCATTTCAGCTCAGCGAGTCCCTCCCATACACAATTTTTGCTGCTTTTTCTGTGGTGACCCTAAAATTTTCTGCCATAAGAAAGGAAGGCCAAGCTTAGCATGGTTGGTTCTTCAGAGGAAAGGAGGCAGCTTCTCCAGCAATCCTGTTCCAGCCAATTTTGTGGGAAGAGCTTTGCTTTCTGCTCAGCTGTCCAGCCAATATTCCTGTCCCCTTCCCAAAGCTCACAGGTGGAACTGGCACAGGGAATTCTGAGCAGGAACATCTCCTTGCTGCAGTGACACACTAAAGAAATTCAGATTTTTCTGAGTTACAGGCTCTTCCCTGTGCCTTCCCCACTGTGATTCAGTGAAAGCCCTGCATGATCCAGATAACCTGGAAATCTCAGCACCTTCTTTCCCACACTGCCAAGATAACAGGACTGGAGTTGTTACCCTGAAGGAAAAGGAATTCCAAGGTTAGGAATATCAAGCTGCTTTTTCACAGGAGCCACAGACTGCGTGGCCAAGGTTGGGAGAACAGCTTTGGTTTTATTTATAAAAGACAACTTCCTGCAGTTTTCTGATAAGGGAATTGCTCCTTTTCCAGGAGCCCAGCAAGAGTTTCACCATCACTGAGGCACAGAGCAAACAGGATGCTCTTATAGTCCACAGGCTTGGGGGCAAGACAAGCTGTAAATCATAAATTATGACTCAAGGCTGCTCCCAAGTCTCCCCTAGGACAAGCAGGCAAGAATCATCCACTCTTCCTGCTTCAAACTGACTCCCTGCAATGTGAGAACTCCTCCAACTGCATTTATTACAGAAACAACTCATGGCAGACTGTAATGCAGAATCAATAACCCAGTGTTAACAGTGCTCAGCCTACCCCAAAACACTCCCCCGAGTGCCCAGGTACCTTTTCTGGCCAGATTCCCAGGTGGAAGTATAACCTGGCCTGGAGCATGAGGTGCTGCACGTTGTCTGGATACATGGCCAGGTACAGGTCCAAGGAGTCTCTCAGGAGCTGGTAGGACTGGTCAGTGCTCTCTCTGCCAGCAGAAAGGACACTCAGCTGTGAGGCTCTGCAACCCCCATGGACAGGGGGGAGTCCCCCCAACGATGCTGCAGGTACAGCCTGCTCACAGCAGTGATTCCAGAGTGGATTGTCACTCCCCACATCCAGCCTGCTGCAAGGAACAACCCTCCACAAGTGATCCCTGAACTCTGCCCTCCCACCCCACTGCTCTTCTCCTTGGTCAGATAACCCCACACAGAGAATTCGCTCTCCAAGCCATTTCCTTTTGGTCCCCTGACACCTAGAGCAATCCTTTCACTCCTCTGAGTCTGTCTATGGGAAAGGGATTATCAGGAGCACTTGAAAATGAAACGTAATGTTCCACACACCAGGAGTATCTCTGAAAATGCTCATCTGAACATGGGGGTTGTTCTTAGCAGATGATAACAAAAGGCTCTGCTTATAAGGGATGGTGGATGGTCCCTGTCAGCTTTTCACAGAGAAAATGAAACACCTTTTCTATTTTCTTGAGAGAACTAGTTTTACCAAATACTGTTGTTTCCACTCAGATGACGAAAAGCACCCAGCCAATGCCTTGTGACACATGGAATTTTCAGGATCTCCTGGGGTGAGTGACACCTTTTGCAAGCAGCAGTATTGGATATGCAGACAATGTACCTTGGGTTCTTTTTCCTAGGGTACAGATCCTCAACTCACCGTTTCCCAAGGTTCAGGAGATTCCCCACCATCCGCTGCAAGACCTCCTTGGAAGTCACCACTCCATAGAACTCCTCTGTCACGTGGTGCCCGATCAGGTACTCGCACTCCTTCACTGTCAGCTGCTTCCCCTTCCCAAAGGCATCGATGTAGGTGTAGTCAAAAATATCTGTGCTTCTGAAGAGGCAACAAAGAGGCCAAACTGTCATCAAGGGTCTCGTGGTAGAGCAGGATTTGCTGTTTCTGTTCCTCCCCGTGTCCTTCATTCCTCAGCTCCCTCCTAAACAGAGATTACCTGATCTTCTCTCTTTCCCATAATTCTCACATCACCTCATGGGTACTATTACTTCAGGAAATCTGTTATTATTCAGCAGCAGCAGAGCTGAGTTTTAGGAAAACTTTCCTAAAGATCTGATCTTTCCCTCTGTTTAATTTCAGCTGGAAAGTAATTAAACGTTTTCATACAGGTCTAGAGCAGGAAATCTGTTGCCATTCGGCAGCAGCAGAGCTGAGCCCTAGGAAAACTTTTCTAGAGATCTGATTTTTCCCTCTGGATAGGCAGATGGAAAATAATTACACACTCACACAGGTCTGGAGCTGTAAATGTGTTCCGGTTTTTGTCACTGTGGGCACAATTTCAGAGCTCAGCAGGTCACTCACCCTTCTTTCCCTTGACACCACCGCAGTAGGAAATGGCTGGGAAAGTTGACAGGCTCCAGTTTGACTCCCAGCTGCCTGGCAATTGTCAAATAAAGCACAGACAAACTGATGGGAATTCCTGTCCTGCGGATCAAAACCTGTGGGAGAAAAACATGACAAAAACACAGGTGGGGTTTAAGAAAAACACGAATTTCAAGGGTTGATTTCACAAAAGAAAATATAACTTGACAGAATATGCACTGAAGAATGACATATTTATTTAAGAGTTGCTCTTCACGGAGAATTATTTGTCTGGCTACAAATAAAGCCTGGCAGCCTCCCAGCTTTTGCCTAACACACCCATACCTGGTGAATGTAGGAATTCAGGGAGTTGTAGTAATCCAGCTCATTTCCTTTGTATTTGAGCTGCTCATACAGGACACAGTTCATGGCATCAAGCACCTGCCTCTGAAGCTCCACTTCTGGAATGAGAACCTCTCCTGGAAACACACGTGCAGTGAAATAAAGACTGAGAAAACAAGAGCACTCAACCTTTATGCAGTGAAATCTTCACATGCACAGGCTCAGTCCCTCCTTGAAAGCCAGAACTGACAGAGTGTTTATAAAACCCAGGAGCAAGATGCTGCCTGACCTTTGGAGATGATAAACATGCACCTTTCTATTCATGATTTTCTGAGATTGGCAGGAAAGAGGTTGTTTCCCTGTCCCACGGCTCTGCTACAGATATCAGGACGATTAAGATTTAAGGGATAAATGGGGAAAAAAAAAGAATTCCCCTCCCAATTCTTTTTGCTTAGCATCAGATGGGCCGAACCCTGGGCTATTGAACAGCTGTTTCTTGAATGATGGCTTAAGTAAACGTCAGAATTTTGTTGGCCAGGGGATAAAAACAACAGCTCTTTAAGCTGCCACAACTCCACAGCTGTTCCAGCTGTGCAGAGGTGCAGGAGAGCCCTGCAGGAAAGCAGGTTTCTGTACAGTACCTGCCTTGGAAGCCAAGCTGGGGTGCCTGGGGTTCTTGGTCCGCAGCACTTTGCGCACTTTGTCTGTGATATCGTCCACCTGAGCCTGGACGCTCTTCAGGCAGATGTCCGACAGGGGGTTACAGTACTGATCAATTAAAACAGCACCTGGAAAAAACAAACTGCATAAGAAACAGGACTTGAGTTTTCTCTTGGCTTGGTTTTGCCTGCTCTACGTTCCAGGCATGCAGCGAGCGGTTGCAGCAGAACGGCAGAGCTCTGTGTTTGAAACCTGCAGTCATCTATTGGATTTATCACACAAAATGCAGAGAATAAGCTGACACGATACATCACCAGCTGAACTCAGTATTCCCCTCTCCCCCACGCTGAAAGGGATCTGTACCTCGAGCAGGAATGCTGCTGGACCAGGCTTGACCAGCTCTGCGCTCACACCGCAGCCCCTGGCACCTTCCCAATCTACAGAGCTTTTTATTCAGAGCCTGAAACAATCCCAGCTTCACTCAAACTGCCTCAGTTTTGATTTCTCCCTGTCACATCCTCCATATCATCCTTGTTCATAATTTCCTTGTCTGCTACATCCATCTTTCTCCTCCACACCTGCTCTCCATCTTCCTAACACAAAGGAGAACAGAACAAACTTTCGTGTTCCTCCTACCCAAGCCTCTGCAGGAAAAAACTTCCTTTCCACAGAACCTTCTCCTTGGCACCACTGCTCTTTCCAAAGAGATTGTTCAATCTTTGCAATCAGCTGTAAGGATTTTGCATGGATCACACCTCTTCCAGCCTCCTACAGGGCTTTGTCAGCATGTCCATGACAGCCCTGTAAATCAAGGAATTCAGCAGGGCCCCGAGCCGTGGCTCCTTTTTGTCCTCCCAAAGTGTTCCCTGTGCTGACCAGGTGAAAATTCCCAAAAAACTGCCAGCTGGTGCTCCAAAGGCACCTCCACAGCAGACAAACTACACCTATTCGTGACACACATGACTAAGTCTCATCATTAATTTGGTTTCTTCTAGAAAAGGCCACTTTTTGCTGTCCCTTCTTGCCCTAACAGCCCCTTCTTCAAAATCTATTGCTTTGGTGTCACTGACTCTTCCTTGGGACACCTTGGAGTGTGTAGCAAGAGGAAGGGACTCTCCTACAGCCACTGGCAGCTTCTGAGCCATTCAGAAGACTGAGAAGGAGAATAATCCACCAGACTGAGGACACGAAGAGCAGAAGAAGCAGCAGAAAGAGCTTTTTCTTTCTTCTCAGCAGGTGTTAAGTGCCCTCCCACCACGCGACTGGACTTGGATCCGTTTCCCATCACAGTCCAGCACTCAGTTCCTGAGACACTCACAGTGCTCAGGCTACAGCAATTCCCTCTGCTTGCTCCCTGCCCTTATCTGAGGAGCTCCTGGGAAAGGGGAAAGCAGGGAGCTGACCGGGAACCGGCTCAGCTGAACGCTCAGCTGCAGTGTCAGTAATTAGGACGTCGAGCTACAGCTCGTTTTTCTCAGCACCCTGCTCGAGATCCCAGTGTTTCACCACGTCCTGCCTCCCAGCTCAGCTGTCCATGGCTGACCCTTCAGGCTCACAGCAAGGACAGCACCTAACGTCATCCTGACATTCTGATGCAACGCCGCCGCGGCATGGGAAGGATCCCAGGCACATCCAAAATCCAGCCTGAATTCTGAGTCATGAGCCAAGGGCTTGCTGGAATCTAAGCGAGGCAGGCTCCTTGCAAGTCAAACCACGATGGAGAGCTGTCATTAGGTGTTCTAGCTGGGCTTTCTGCCAAGGACTTACCCTCCAAAAACGACTGCCGCTCCGTGGGGCGCTGCAGATACTCCTTCAGGTTCTTCAATATATTCTGCTGCCGTAGGAAATAGAGAATTTTCTTTGCATAGTACTTCCAGGTGAGGCCTTTCCTGCACAGTTAGACACAAGAAGAAGTATTGCCCTAAACAGGTGTTTGAAGGGTGAACAGTTGGTTTTTCCAGGCAATACAAGTTTGCAGTTCAGATTATTGGTTTTCTCAACAAGCACTGTCACTGAAAGTCAACCCAACAGGGGAATGTTGAGAGGAATTTATGATAAAAAGCCACACAGCTTGCAAAACCTTGCTCCTATCATCTCCAATTTTCATCCTATCACCAATATATAATTTATCATGGGAAACAACGCAGATCCTAATTAAAGGAGCTCAGGAAATTCTGATTAAAATCCTATACCTTATTCATAAAACATTACCCTCTGTCTGACTGCATCTCTCCAGAGTCAATCCTAACGCATCCTCTCAGCATTAAAAATAGATGGATGAGGGACATGAATGTGAGTCCAACAGCATTCAGAAGAAAAACACAATTCCCCAGAGGAAAACCTACTCTGTAGCTCTGAAAAAGCAGGAAGAGATCAACAGTTGGTCTGTAGATGAAACAATTCCAGAACTTTTCACAGGAAAGCCCTGTCACTTTCTAAAGCCTCTCCATCCTCCTGGACAGCAGGGCAATCAAACCTCATAACACTTTATCTTCTTCCAATAAACTGGGATCCTCAGTAGGGACAACTGCTTTATTGGGATATCTTCCAGGGAAATGATTTAGCCTAATGCTCCTGAATGGCAATGACTGCAGCTTAATCAGGGTGTAATTAGCATCAATTCTGCTTTATGGGGAGGCATTTGGCCAGTGCAAAGCCTCAAAAGCTTTTGAACCAGTTGTCAAATGAGAGATGCTCAGGCCCAGCTCAAATAGAGAGGGCAATAAAACGGATGGGAAAAGGCAAAAATGAGATGATTGCCATTCCAGTTGGGTTTTTTCAAGCTCTATTAACAGTCCCTCTAATCAAGGCTATTAGACCCCATTAAGAGCAATCTATCACAGCTTTGTACCACACCAAACCCAGCCTGGTTAGGTGGTATCAGCAGAAAAACCTTCAAATAAAGCAGTGATTTACTCATCTTGCCCAGTGTTAATCAAAGTGATGAGATTACCCAGGCAGATGCAAACCAGGAGTTTTATTTACCACCTGTCTGAGTAATTTACAGAACTGCACATTTTGCAGTGGCTGAATTCAACTCCCTTCTTATTTGGGGACAAAAATTGTACCAACCTACTCCAGCTCTGCAAAGGAAAGAAAAAGCTGGAATTCCACGGTGGCAATCCTGAAAGATTCCTGCTTCCCTCTGGTGCTCTGGCCTCACCCTGCAAATCAGTTCAGCAAACTGATCCAGGCTTAAATCAAAAAGGAACAAGAGGGAACTGCTGAGGCAGAGATGAGGGTACATGGGACACATCCCAGGAGATACCATGAGCTGGCAAGAAAATAAACAACAAAAAGCAACACAAAGCCAGAGGATTTTCCTCTTGTGGGACAAGGTTTCCGTGTTTTTTTCTAGAAATACTCAATTTGTCCTGAAACCAGGCCTTGGCAAGCCTGGGGGTGCTGTTTAATGAGTGACCAAGGGCAGAAGCTGAGGTCAGGCATTAAGCACAGTATTTTTCTCCTGGAGCTGGTGAAAGAGGGAAATCCCTGCCAGGTATCCCCCCTCTCTTACCTTCCTTCCATGTTAAGGATGCACATCAGCTCATCCTCAAAGAAATGGCTCGGGCACCCCAGGGTCTCAATGTCACTGAATCCGTCACAGGGGACCTGCCAAACCAGACAAGGAGTTATGCACAGCACAACAGATTCTCCCAGAACTTCACTAGAAGCCTCAAAACCAATTTTTCTTTTTTTTTTTTTTTTAATTTATGAAAGATCTTAAAAACGTCCTGCCCACCACGAACTCACAGTTCTGTACTTGTGGATTTATTATTCCACTGAGAGCCCCAGGAACATCCTACAGCAATTTCAGCCAAATTCTACAGCATTTAGGGCCCTGATGCTGAGTTAAGGACTGGCACAATCACATTCATGCAGGATGGGCACAAGCTGGAAGTGATTTTAAGGTGGAATCAACTTCTGCTTGTGGTTGACTGAACCCCTCGATACACCCGCCCCTGTGCAGGAGATTAATCCTGGGTGAAGGAATGAAGAGGCAGGAGCCTTTATTTTTTGCAACAACCACTTCTGCATCCATATTCAGAACAGCTATTTTCTTCCAGAATTCAGAATTACTTTTTAAACTTTGGCTGAACTGTAAAAAAAACTGGCTTTCAAGCTCTTCGCTATAGGATGAGGGCTCATATATGGGTTGAAAGGCTCTTTCTCCCAGTTCTGAGTGGGGAATCAAGCTGCAGTTTCTGGCCCCACAGGAGCTGGTTCTCATTATGAGGCCTTTGGGCATTGCTTAATGGTCTCTCCAAAGTCGTTGCATACGTGATTAAAACAGGAGGAATCCAGGAGCTTCTTTTCCCAGTGAATGCTCCGACAATTCTCCACGGACAAACGTCTGCCTGCTGCAAAACAGAACAGCCAGGAGACACCAAACACCCACCTGGCCCCACCGCCTTCCTTTTTCACACCATTTTGGCACAGGAGCCATAAGAAGGGGGGCTCTTTAGTGGCTCTGGTGTGAAATTTTGAATTCAGCCAAAGTTAGAGGCGGTATTTACGCTTTATCCACAGGATTCCAGGCTGACCCAGCTGTTCAGCTTGCCAAAATTCACAGGCACCTACTAAGCAAACAGCCAAGTGACTCCTGTTTCATGTGCAAGTCAGTGTGAGACACCACATTTTCCCCTTTTCCCCACTGAACACAAAACTACCTTGGGGTCACGGCCGGCTGGAGGACTTCAGAACCACACTCTGCAACTGAGTGGCCCCGTTGTGCCTCGCTCCTGAATTCAAAGGGCTTGTGACAGCTCCCAGAACTCGTCCTTGCACAAGGTCTGCAGAGAAACTCAGCAGCTGTGCTTTGTGTCAACAAACTCTGCGGCCTTCAGGATTCCCAGAGCCAGGGTTGGGCTCCCAGCAAAAAAGCAAAGAGCTTTTAGGGCTGAACGCAATCCCAGAGTGTGCTGCACCCTACACACCTCTGGATTTGGAACTCTCTCCCTTCTTGGGCCGTGTTTCAGTATTTTCACACAAAGTCAGGAAATACAAAAGCTCTGACTGCACAGTTCATGTGGAGGGGGTGGGGGGGGGCAAGAGAAACTAATGGAAAGTACTGATCACAATCAGGGAAGGTGAACCTTTGAATTATTATGGAATCATGGAATATCCTGAGCTACCACAGGGATCATCCAGTCCAACTCCTGGCCCTGCACAGACATCCCAAAATCCCACCAAATCCCTGTCCAAATGCTCCTGGAGCTCTGGCAGCCTCCGGGCCGTGCCCTTTCCCTGGGGAGCCTGGGCAGTGCCCAGCACCCTCTGGGGGAAGAACCTTTTCCTAATATAAACAATAATAAAGACTAAACAAACACATTTTTAAAAAGGCAAAACCCCCTGAGAAATAAACAACTTTTGAACGGTTTAAGAATTTTTAAAGAAGAATATCCCCTGCTGATGTGAATGCTCGGCCAGCATTGAGGAAACAGCCTCAAGCTGTGCCAGGGGAACTTTAGGTTGGACATTAGGAAAAATGGATTAATTGAAAGTCTTGTCAAGCATTGGAACAAGCTGCTTAGGGGAGTGGTGCAGTCACTGTCCTTGGAAGGGTTCAGGAAATGTGAAGATGTGGTGCTTAGGGACACGGTTCAGTGGCCGGACTCCATCTTGGAGGTCTTTTCCAACCTTAATGCTTCAATTAATGCTTAAATTAATGATTCTATTAAACAAGTGGGCAGGTTGGTGCACACCCTGGAGGGTGACTTACGTGTTCTGAGAAGAACCTTTTGGAGAAGGAAGCTACAATCCTCTGGGCTTCCAGCCCCGCGTTGTGCCGTGCCTTGTACTCCTCCAGCCAGCTGACGCTGTCACTGTGGCTGTAGTACTTGAGCAGGGACGGCCACCTGCACAAACAGACACGAGGTAACAGCAGCATTAACATTTCACATCCCTGAGAACCTCCAGAAGGTGAAACTTAAGGAAGCACGTGGCTTGAGGAGCTGAGACAGCACCCAGACACAGCCCAGCTTTAAAGGAATTGTATAAAATGACCTCAGACATCGAAGCACAGCTCCCTGATTTCAGCTGTGCATTAGTGATTGCGGAAAAGCAAGCTCTCCCGAAACCTTCAGAGGCTCCCACTCCAGGATTTCAGTACCTAAACATCCTAAATGCTTCGGTTTTATCATTAAAAGAGTTTAACCATGAAGAAGCATCACGTGGAAGGCAACCTGGCACTGAACAGAAGGGGAATTTTTTGTCCTGTGTTCTTCCTATCACCTCAGGGAGCTCATTAAAAGGCTGCACAAAACACAGCTCCCTCCACTGCCCTTGCTGGTGGCAACATCTACTGGAGGAAAACAGAACCCCGAAGTCACATTGTGACAGCTAAATGCTTTTGCAGTTTGGTTTTGAGACAAGAAATAATTGTTTGAAGAAAAAAAAACCCCAAACCTCACAGCTTTATTGTAAAAAAAACCAAACCTCCTTTACTGAGACTCGAAGTCCACACGTTTCACAGCTTACTCAGAATTTCAAGGTTCAGCTGAAAATCCAACTTCAGGGCGTGTTCTGGGGGCTGTTAGCAGCACCTTTTTGGATAAAGTGGGTGTGTGGTGCCACAACACAGCTTTGTGCCATGAAATATGTGCCAGCACTGCAATTCCTGCTGCTGTGAAGACACCAAGATCACTCGTGTGAGAAACACGAACAAGAATCAGTACAGATGGAAATATTTTGGAAAGAAAGCTGAGAGAAAGGGGTTTTCTTTTCATTTGCTGGGGCATTCATTCCACATTTTGAAATGCTGGTCATTATTACTGGTTTATAAACATCTTCCTTCAACTCCATGGGTTGTCTCAGGTTCTTTTCAGATTATATAAATACATATTGATATACATATTTTATTTTATAAATAGCTAGAAGGCCACATGTCTAAATCACTAAATTGCCTTAGGATCTTTTTGGGTTGTATGTATATATTTAAGTTGCTAAATAGATAAAAGGCCAAATATTGAAATCACTCCTCCTGTATAAAAATTATTACCAGTGCCCAAACCACACTTGGAAGATCTTTCACTGCTGGTTAATAATAAAACTCCTCTGCAATTTTCTTTCACAAAATAAAGTCAAATGACCTCACATTACATAACAGCCTCTCTCCTGACGAAGCCCTGGCCTTTCAGCTACTGCTGAGATGCAGCCACCTCACAATAACCATCACAGACCTTTGTTTCGGGATGAGAAAGGAGAATTTCAGGGGTTGAAAGGACAGTGAGAATTTCAGGAAGACGAAGTGCCATTGCTCAAGATGGAATCCAGCCAGGGTGGCAAGGTCGGGGTGAAACCTCCTGCCAAAAATTCCATTACCAAGGAGGGGAGGAGGAGAGCAGAGTGTGCTCATCACCCATCCCACCCCATTCCAGCTGCTGGATCCCTACCAGTGCGAAACCTGCAGGAATTCCAGCCACGGAACTGCTGACAGTCAATCCCAGAGCCTTGGTTTGGTGGGTTGGGGAAGCTGTCATCGCTCAGCAGCTTTTTTTCCCCCCAGTGAAAAGGGAATAATCCCCTCATTTGGGCTGTGCTGGATTTCAGGAGCCAACTGGCAGGCAGAGAAAGCAATTCTGCAGCTTTTCCTGTGCCCCAACAGACACAAGCAGGTAACAGATGAGCAGGTGCTATGCTGGACAGCCTCGGGGACGAGTGGAGGTGCCTCCAGGACTGCTGAAACCAGCACAGCACCACCAATATCACACCTAGGCTTCATCCCCAGCCAAAATATGAACGGTGTCACAGAGCACAGCACCCTGGGGCTGCCCCTGGGGGGAACAAATCAGCAGCAAAACCCCATCCCAAGGATTTGGGTATCTGTGAGAACAGTTCTCCCCAAATCCCCACAAGTAAACACCTCTCCTGTGACCACACAGATCTTGGCTGTTGTTTTGGAAGCTCCTGGAGGGGTCGGGGAGGCCCATGCACAACCCCAGTGCACGGTTCCACTGCCAGACCCCGGGCTGGGTCTGGGAACGCAGGGGATCCACGTGCCCGGGTGAGGAAGGGGATGCAAGACGGATCTCCGGCCAAGGGGGATCCCCTGCAAGCAGCAGGCTCAGCCTGATCCCTCCCGGTAGGATTTCGGAGGGAAGGCAGCCTTGCAGAAGTCCTTATGGAAGCACAGGACCCCTGCCCGGAGAAGCCGTGGCTGCCCCATCCCTGGAAGCGTTCCAGGCCAGGCTGGATAAACCNCTCGCGCAGCCGGCGGCAGGTGCAGGACACGCGGCCGATGTCGGCGGCGCCCAGCACGTCGCAGCAGAGGATGAGCTCCAGCAGCTCGCCCGGCAAGTCCGTCAGGCCCGTCCCGCCGCCGCCACCGCCGCCACCGCTCCCGGGCCCCCCCNCACTGCCAGACCCCGGGCTGGGTCTGGGAACGCAGGGGATCCACGTGCCCGGGTGAGGAAGGGGATGCAAGACGGATCTCCGGCCAAGGGGGATCCCCTGCAAGCAGCAGGCTCAGCCTGATCCCTCCCGGTAGGATTTCGGAGGGAAGGCAGCCTTGCAGAAGTCCTTATGGAAGCACAGGACCCCTGCCCGGAGAAGCCGTGGCTGCCCCATCCCTGGAAGCGTTCCAGGCCAGGCTGGATAAACCTGGAACAACCAGGACACAGTGGAAGGTGTCCCTGCCCACGGCAGGGGGTGAAACGATGGGTTTAAAGCTCCCTTCCCACCCAAACCTCTCTGTGCCTCCCTGATTCCACCCAGGCCGCCGCAGGTTCATCCAGCCCCTGAGGAGCTCACCACGGAGCCGGGAAGACACGCAGGGATCAGGAGGTGGCGGCGGCACTTCCACCACCCCAGGCACACGCGAGCCTCCCAGGCCGGGCCGGTCCGACCACCCCCGGTGCTCCTGAACCCCGAGGGTGCCCATTGCCTCCCCTCCGAGCCCGCGCCGCGCCGGGCGGGCCGGGCCGTGCGGCGGTGCCCACCTGAGGCGGANTGTTTACCTGCGCTCCGGGGCCGCCCGGCACTTCCGGGGAGGGGCGGCCCGGGGAGCGTCCGCCAAGTGCGGCCGCCGCGCCGGGCGCAGAGCGGGGCCAAGGGAGCGTCTGACAAGTGACGGGGGAGCCGCAGGGGCCTGGCGATGGGATCGATATCGGGAACGGCGGGGCTCTGTCAGTGTGTGTCAATATCGGAAACGGGGGCCAGAAAGGG
>VXAD01010503.1:7225-52138 GCA_013399195.1 Dicrurus megarhynchus
AGAGGCTGAGGAAGGGATGGGAATGATCCCGACCCACCCCAAAAGCTGCAGAGAGGCTGGGCAGGGGTGGGAATCCTTCCTGTACCCCTTGGTGTGCCATACAGCTGGGAACTCCGGAGCTCCTCAGCAGCTGGGAATTCCCGGGAGAGGTTTTGTCCTGCCGGGATTTGATCCTAATGGCAGCTCCGTGTCCCTCCCCCCCCTGCAGGGACCCCAGGGCTTGCAGGGCAGGCGTGGCCCCCCCGGCCCCAGGGGCTCCCAGGTGAGTGGGGGCTGTCCTGGTGTGGGTGGATCCCCCCCCAATTCTCTTCCAGGAGCTGCTGGGATTTGTCCCCTGGATGCTTTGGAAGTGGACGCAAAATCCTCAGCCTTGGGGGTCCTCGTGGCCCCCCGGGAGTGGGTGGGTGGGTGGGGAGCACACAGGGGACAAAGGGTGACCTGCTGGGGACAGGGTCCCTGAGGTGTGAGGCAGCTCTGGGGGGGCTGGGCAGGTTCCTGTGGGCTGGGGTCTCACCCCCAGAGCAGGACAGGGAGCCACATCCCTGTTCTTGCCAACATCCCCCTGCCTTTGCTTTTCCCAGGGTCCAGCAGGGCTGGAGGGATCCACTGGTCCCAAAGGAGACACGGTGAGAGCGTTTTTCTGGGCCCTGGTGGGGATGAAGGCCAGGTTTGAGGGATTTCCCTGACCTGTGGGGTTGAGGGGGGTCCCCATCCCTGTTTTTGGAGGGGAGAAGGGGCAGCACTTCCAGCTGAGCTCCCAAATGCCACCTGGAGGTCCCTGGTCACCCTGGGGAGGGGACATGGAGGGGCTGGGTGCTCTGATGTGAGCCCTCTTCATTCTGGGACAGGGACAGCACCCAGGGAACGGCTGGAGCTGGGCCAGGGCAGGCTCAGGCTGAGAGCAGGGAAAGGTTCTTCCCCCAGAGGGTGCTGGGCACTGCCCAGGCTCCCCAGGGAATGGGCACGGCCCCGAGGCTGCCAGAGCTCCAGGAGCGTTTGGGCAGCGCTGCCAGGGATGCCCAGGGTGGGGCTGTTGGGGGGTCTGGGCAGGGCTGGGAGCTGGGCTGGATGATCCCTGTGGATCCCTCCCAGCTCAGGACAGTCTGTGATTCCAGGATTCTTCCTGCAGGGTACAGACGGTGCCCCTGGGGTGAGGGGACAGCTGGGACAGGAGGGCCCTGGGGTAAGTCCATGGGAAGGGGGTGGTTGGGTGTGGGGTGCTCTCATCCTGCCCCTCACAGCCCCACAAACCCTGCAGGGAATTTCCCCCGGGGCTGTTGGAGATGCCAGCCGTGTCCCTGTGGCCACACTCCTCATCCCCAAAGCTCCTCTGACCCTTCTGCTTTCAGGAATCCAAATTTTCTTTTTTTTTTCCCTATGGATTTCAGAGCAGAGATGGCCCAGCCCTGCTCATCCCTTCCCTTTTCCCAGGGGGTTTGGGTGCTCAGCTGCCCTTTCCAAAGGCTTGGGGCAGCCTGACCTCCTTCCTGCCTGGCCCAGGTGTCCCTTTCCCGTGTCCCCAACCCACAGAGCTGACAACAGGGGCTTGGAATGGGGTGAGGGGTGCGGGGTGGGATGTGGGGGGTGCATTATGGAGTCTGACAAGGATCTCACCCTCATCCCAGGGGCAGCCTTGGGAGGGTTTGTGCGTCCTCTGGTCCCTTTTTGGGGAACAAATCCCCCTGTGGCATCTCAGCAGAGCCAAACTGGTGCCTCCCATTGACCATCCCATCCCATCCCATCCCATCCCATCCCATCCCATCCCAGTGCTGTGGGAGGGTTGGTGTTTCCAGGAGCACGTGCAATACTTCCCTTTGTGTTTTCCTTTTTCAACTCCCATTCCCTCTCTCCCTGAAGGGTTTTCTTGGCCTGCCAGGTCCAAAAGGCGCCCAAGGAGAGTGGGTGAGTGATGGCATCCGTGGGATCCCTGCTTGGGATGCAGGAGAGCCGTGGCAGAGCAGCCCAAAGCTGCAGCTCCCTGTTCTTTGGCCTTGGTGTTGGAATAGGTGGCAGCTGGAGTTGTTTGGGAAGGCAGAGCTGAGCTTGGGCTCAGAGGAGCTTTTAGACCTGAGAGTGTCCTGAGGGATCAGCAGCCTTGGGGAGGCACAGGGAAGGGGGAATGCTTTGGCCTGAGTTAAGGAACACAGCAGTGAAGATAAAGACACAGAGATGCCACCAGCAGCTGGGAATGCCATGAGGTGCTGGGGTTGCTTTGGTGGGGATTGAACCCCAAAGCCCTGGAGCCTCCCCAGCACGAGGAGCAGCTCCAGAAGGTCCCTGCTCCCAGCTTGGGAAGGTCCATCCACACAGAATCACGGAATGAGGTTGGAAAAGACCTTTGAGATCATCAAGTCCAACCTATGACCCAACCTAACCCCTCCTCACCGACTAAACCATGGCACCGAGTGCCACGTCCAGGCTTTTTTAAACACATCCAGGTGGACACTCCACCACCTCCCTGGGCANCTTTGGTGGGGATTGAACCCCAAAGCCCTGGAGCCTCCCCAGCACGAGGAGCAGCTCCAGAAGGTTCCTGCTCCCAGCTTGGGAAGGTCCATCCACACAGAATCACGGAATGAGGTTGGAAAAGACCTTTGAGATCATCAAGTCCAACCTATGACCCAACCTAACCCCTCCTCACCGACTAAACCATGGCACCGAGTGCCACGTCCAGGCTTTTTTAAACACATCCAGGTGGACACTCCACCACCTCCCTGGGCAGACAATTCCAGTGCCCAAAATCCAGAGGAAAGCCTTGACTGGAACAGGGCAAAACTCCCTTCATTTGGTGCCAGAATCAGATCCCAGCTTGTAACGGGGATTCCTCAGTTTAACCTTCACTCGCAGGGCTGCCGAGGTCCGGGTGGAGCCAAGGGAGATTTGGGAGCCAAAGGAGGCAAGGTACCGATTCCCAAGGCAGTGGAGCCTCCAGCTGCTCCCTCTGTTTTTCAGATTTACCCAGCTGTGGGTGGGTTGGGGTGGCTGCCTGAAGACCCCGGGGATCTGTTGAATTTTGGGGACAGTGACAGCCAGGCAGCTCATCCTGTGTTGATCCCACTGATCCATCCTTCCCTGTTCCATCTCGCTTGGGCCGTTTAAAAAATGTATTTCCCCATTTTTTGGTGCCCCAGGGATGCCGGGGGAGGAGGGGTTTGGGGTGTTCACCCGTGCCAGTGCTGGGTTCTCCAGGGGAATTCCTGCCCGTGGATCAGGGAATTGCTGTCCGTGCTTTGTGACATTCTGTGTTTTATCCCTCCAAGGGCCCACGAGGAGCACAAGGAGCAAGAGGCCCCCCAGGGCCCCGGGGCCAGGGGGGCTTGCAGGGCTTCCCCGGCCCCCGAGGGGCGGCGGGGCCGCGGGGACCGGACGTGAGTGCCACTGCTGGGCTGGGGTGCCACGGGGGGGGACACACACGTGTGACCTGTGTGTCACAGCGTGGGGACAGCCCTGAGAGGGGCAGGCAGCGTGGCAATGCTGATTTATGGGATCTCTCCTAAGGGAGAGAATCCACGGGGAGCTTGGCCCGGAGCCCCCACCCTTGGGGCTGCAGGTGCCCCCAGCACCCCCACCCAGCTTTGCCCTGGCTGCTGCAGCTGGGCTGCCATCCCAAAATTCGCTGCTGGGTTCTGTGATGCCAGAGCAGCTCCAGGCAGAGGATTCCCAGCCCTCCCCAGCTGCCTCAGCCCCAGCAGCTCTGCAGGATCCCGCTGAGTCCCTGCTCCGGGCCGGCTCCTTGGCAGGTTTTGGGAGCAGAGGGCTCACGGATTGCTCGATTTGTGCCCCTCTTTGACTCCTGCTGGGCTCCCTGCTCCTGGAGCCTGTGCTGGCAGCCCTGAAGGGTTTTGGGAATGCTTTTTCCTGCAGGGAGCTGTCTGGGTGACTGAACCCACCTCCAGATCCGTGTTTGAGCTGGGAACTGAGGCCAGGCTGGCTGCTGATCCCTAGTGATTCCCAGCTCCTCAGGAAAAGGAGGATTATATTCCCACCCACCTTTCCAGTCTGCAGGGAATGTCCTCCCACTCCCAGGCCTTCCTGGATCTGCTCTTTTGCTCTTCAGGATGAATAACAACTCCTCCCACATCTCCAGGAGCTGGGGATGCAGCAGGAATCCTCTCCCTGCCTTTTCCACCCTCCCAGGCTGCGCTGCCGACACAGGGGCTGGAGCAGGCAGGAGCCTTGGCATAGCATTCCTTGGAATTGCCTTTCATTTGTCCATCAGGAAACAAAAATAGTCAACTTTGGGCCACATCAAACTGTTGAGGTTTTCCTTTCTGTCCAGTTTTTTAACGCTGGGGGATGGGGGAAGTCCCCACTCCCACCCCAAAGCCGGTGACATTTATTAATGCCACCTCTGCTGACGCTCCCAGTGTTTTTCCCTACCCCAGCAGCAGGCTGGTGACTCCCCCGGGATCAGAGGCCGTGCTTTCCCTGGATCATTCCTCCTCTCTCTCCCGGCAGGGGGAAGAAGGTCAGATCGGCCCTGCAGGGCTGAACAGCAGCGAGGGACCCAAGGTCAGCACCAGAATTTGCTGCTTTCCCATGGGCTGCCACTTCCTCGCACGGAAAACTGGGATGTGGGCGCCCTGCCAGGGTCCCAGCACCCAGGGACGCCCTCCTGGCGAGGGTCTCCAGCCTCGTGGCCCCCTCCCTGTGCATGGCATCCCCCTGGCCTGCCCCTGCCCTACGGCCGAGTCCCCTCGGGGCTGCAGGGCTGGGGGGCACCTGCAGATTTGTGTTTCCCTTTGTGTGGATTTTAGGGCTGCCAAGGACCTGACGGCCACAAGGGAACCCCAGGACCGCGGGGAGCCCGGGTAACTAACGGGGTGCTGGAATTTGGAGCTGGATCTTGGAGCATCTTTGGCTGTGGGGGACTGAAACAAGCCTGGGTTGAACATCCCTTGCTTGGCTTGGGATGTGCTGGGGCAGAGCACATCCATGCCCTTCAGGTGCCAGATTTTCACAGAATCACAGAATCACCAGCTTGGAAGAGACCTTCAAGATCATCGAGTCCAACCCATGCCCCAACACCTCAACTAAACCATGGCACCGAGTGCCACATCCAATCTCTTTTTAAACACATCCAGGGATGGTGATTCCACCACCTCCCCCAGGCAGACCATTCCAAAATTTTATCACTCATTCTGTGAAAAACTTTTTCCTAATATCCAACCTAAATTTTCCTTGGTGCAGCTTAAGACTGTGTCCTCTCATTCTGACAGTTGTTGCCTGGAAAAAGAGACCAACCCCCACCTGACCACAACCACCTTTCAGGAAGTTGTAGAGAGTGACAAGGTCACCTCTGAGTCTCCTTTTCTCCAGGCTAAACAACCCCAGCTCCCTCAGACGTTCCTCACAGGGCTTGTGTTCCAAGCCCTTCACCAGCCTTGTTGCCCTCCTCTGGACACGCTCAAGTGTCTCAACATCCTTTCCTCCCAGTCTGCAGCTTTGGTTTTGTAGATGGATGTTTTTGTAGATGGATGTTTTTGCAGATGGATGTTTTTGTGATTCCTGGTGTTTTCCAGGGCCGTGTGGGGCAGCGTGGGCTGGTGGGACTCCCTGGACTGCCCGTAAGTAGAGGAAATCCCACATCCCTGTGCTGCTCTGGGACATGGGAGCAGCATCCTGAGATGCGGCTGGATCAGAGGGTCGGGAATTTGCCCAGGGAATGTTGGGGATGAGCAGCTCAGGCTGTTGCATGTTGAGTTTTGACAAACCACCTGCCCAACCCCACAACTTCCCCTGGAATGCTGAGCACAGAAGATTCCAGGAAAGAACTTTTTAAGGAAGCTCTGTTATCCGGAGCCGGGCTTGGGGAAGGAGCCAGGAATGGGGCAGGAGGAGGGAAAATCCAGCCGAGGTGTTCCTGGTGGGAATGGCTTCCCTCCCACACAGATGTTATTTCCCATCCCACAATGGGATGGAGCAGGGAGGAGCTGCAGGAGGAACCCACAGCTCCACACACGCCAGGCAGGGCCACTTGTCCCACCTTGTCACCCTGGAGGGAGGCTCCGGGGCTGGAGGAGCCCTTGGGGCCACCCTGAGACAAAACTCTCCTTGCAGGGCTCGCGGGGCGTGCCGGGAGCAGAGGGCGCAGAAGGAAAGCCCGGTACACAGGTTCCCATCCCACATCTGTACTTGGCTGGGGACAGGGGCTGGGGTGTGGGGACAGGGACAGCTGAGCCCATGGGGACACTTCCCAACCTCCCATCCCTGTGTGAGACAAGACCTTGATCCCATCCATGGGGACACTTCCCAACCTCCCATCCCTGTGTGAGACAAGACCTTGATCCCATCCATGGGGACACTTCCCAACCTCCCATCCCTGTGTGAGACAAGACCTTGATCCCATCCATGGGGACACTTCCCAACCTCCCATCCCTGTGTGAGACAAGACCTTGATCCCATCCATGGGGACACTTCCCAACCTCCCATCCCTGTGTGAGACAAGACCTTGATCCCATCCATGGGGACACTTCCCATCCTCCCATCCCTGTGTGAGACAAGACCTTGATCCCATCCATGGGGACACTTCCCATCCTCCCATCCCTGTGGCTGTGTGGGAAGAGAGCTTGATCCATGGACCTGGCTCTGATGGGGACTGGGAGAGGCCGTTCTGCCTCCCCATCCTCATCCTCGTCCTGCAGGGTCACCCAGGGGTCATGGGCAGCCCAGGCAGGAGGGGACCATCGGTGAGTAGAGCTGATTCCTGGCCTTCCATCCCTCTGCTCAGCTTTATCCCTTTGGGAATGTGCCTCCAAAGCATGTCCGTGGGATGGGGTGGAGCAGGAGCAGCCAGAGGGTGCTCCTCTGGGAATCCTGCTGAGGGGGGGAGGATTGGGAACACCCCTGGCACTGCAGTCCTGGACAGATCCACCAGCAATGGGGCTGGCAGCGGGTTTTCCCTTCTGCAGGACTTTGTGTATTTATCTTCACTCTGAGATTTTAAAAAAATAATTAAAAAATAAAAATGTGGTGCTTCCCTCAAAAGAGAGGATGAGAACTGGGTCAGAGACACACCTGAGTGTCTGGGGGCACGAGTGGGTGTCCAACTGTGGTGATTCCATGAGGAATCCAGGAGCTGGATTTTAGGGAAAAGCCCCAGGGCTGAGTCTCTCCATCCTCCTCTCTGCCTTCCCTCCATGGCTCCTCTGCTGCCCTCTCCCCCAGGGATTTGCCGGTTTGCCGGGGAGCCGTGGGCATGCCGGAACTCCTGGATCCATAGTAAGGAAAAAAAATGTTCCTCTGCGTGAACTCTGTGTTTTCCTGGGGGGATGTCAGTGGGGCTGGTGCTGCCGGTGGGAAATGTGGGACTTTCCTTGGAATCAGGGCATCTGTAGGACCTGATCTTATCTGGTTGTAAAAAGACATTAAAAAGCTGCAGTGGTGGCAATAACTGGGGTAGGGAAGAGCAGAATCATTTCTCCAGGGAATCAGCCTGCTCCAGGAACTGTGCAACCTCCCCGAGCCTAGCACGGTGTCCATGGGGAATGGCAGCTCATGGAAGCCCTCCATGGCTGAGCAGGAGCTGGCGCTGGGTCCTGGGAGGAGTTGCCAGTGCCAGAGGGTGGCACAGGGTCAGGGCAAGGGAATGGGCACGGCCCCGAGGCTGCCAGAGCTCCAGGAGCGTTTGGACAGCGCTGCCAGGGATGCCCAGGGTGGGGCTGTTGGGGTGTCTGGGCAGGGCCAGGGGTTGGACTTGATCCTGGTGGGTCCCTTCCAGCTCAGGGATCTGGGATGGAGACCTGGAACAGCTCCTGCAGCTGGAACAGCTCCTCCCTGAATTTCGGGAGAAGCCCCAGTGCTGCCTTCCCCAGGCTGAGCCCTTCCCCTGTGCTTTGGGTCGGGCTCAAACCCAGGGCTGAGTCTCTCCATCCTCCTCTCCTGCACTCAGCTGGGCTTGGTGATGACGTTGAGAGCGAGGATTGTCACCTTCCCTGGTGACAGCCCTGCCAGCCACGGGGGCCGGTGTGCAGGAGCCACCAGGACTGGCCACAGTGGCCGAGTTTGTCCCCTGTGACCCTGCTGGCCCCTGGCCATGAGCTCAGGGGCAGCAGTGGGGGCTCGGCGGGGCTCGTCCCCTCTCAACCCTTGGCTGACACCTCCTCCCCAAACAATCCCAAAGGGCTCTCCAGGAAAGCCTGGACTTGATGGAGACATGGGTTCCCTGGGCCCAAAGGTGAGAACTGGGGTTTGGGGGGGGGCCCTGAGGGTGTTTGGGGGCTGCTTGGAGGAGTGGGGTTGTGAACAGCCCCCGGAAGCTCTGGGCTGCCACGGGGACACTGGGGGGGGATCCCACGGACTCAGCCCAAGGGCTCACCAGATCCCATGGGATCACGGAGGAAGGGAAGGGTGCCTGACTGCATCCCAGGAGTGGGGGTTGCTAATTCCCTTGTTTTGCCTGGCAGGGGCTGCCTGGGAAGCCCGGCCTGGAGGGGCCACAAGGACCTGTGGGCGCCTTTGTAAGTGACGGAGCTGCCCACGGAGGGGACACGGCGGTGGCCGGACAGGGAGGGGGCTGGAGCAGCCTCCAGCTGGGCATTCCCCATCCTCCCAAGGCTCCTGCCTTTCCCTCAGCCACCTTTTCCCAAAAATCCAGCGGTGCCAGGCAGCCCCAGCTGCCTCCTAACCCCGAGCTCTTCCCAGGGCTATCCAGGACCTGCTGGAGACCGCGGGAGGTTGGGACACAGGGGAGACAAGGTAGGGATGGGACACTCACTGCAGCACCGGGGAGTCTGGGCTTTGGGAGCATTCTTGGGATGAGTTTTGAACCCAGTGGATGGGTTTGGAGGTGTCCAGAGTCTCCATCAGCCATGGTGGGAGGAGAACAGCTGGATCTGTCTCCCACATCAGCGTGAAGCAGTGGTTCTCCAGCACTTTCCAAACACCCCTGGATTGTTCTAAGAGCTGCTTTTCGTTTGTTTTATTGTGCTTTTTTAAGAGGTTTTCACATTAAAACATATGGAGGAAAGGGAATCTTTCTTGCCTCCTAACAGGGAGAAAGGGGAGCTCAAGGTCCACCAGGATTTCCAGGAAAAGCTGGTCCAAAGGTAGGAGCTGTTTGCTGCTGTTCTGGGCAGCTCCAGCTCCTTGGGAAAGCACCGAGCAAGTTCTCTGTGCTGGGCTGGGGATGGGGGAAACGGGGAATCTTTGCCATGGGGAATTTTTGCCAATCTTGCAGCTGAACTGCGAGGAGGGCTCAGCCAGGGCTGTGTCACTGATGGTGCTCTTGTCCCCCAGGCCCTGCCAGGTCCCCCTGGTCCTCGTGGTGCTCCTGGCTCCCAGGTAGGGCTCTCCATGCTCCCTGTGTCCCTGGCTGCTCCGATCCCTCCGCGTGGATGTGTGACCTGCAGTACACCCCCTGTGCTGCCTCTAGCATGGATCCATCCCAAATCCCTTTTTTGGGAGCAGGCAGAACCCTGATCCCACTCCCTGCTGGCTGAGTTCTGTCCTGATGCAGCACAGTCACCGCTGAGATGTCCCAAGACATTGGGATTTATCTGAGCAAAGCCTCACCCTGATCCCGGTCCCCTGGTCCCCCCTTTCCATGGACACCCTGCTGAACATCCTTCTTTTCCCAGGGCAGAACGGGTGACCCAGGTCCTCGAGGGCTCCCAGGGCTGCCTGTAAGTGCAGAGCTGCCCCTTGCAGGGGTGGGGTGATGCCCCACAGGGTGCAGATCGCTGCCCACTCCGGGGCATTCTCATCCCTGGGGTGGCTGTGGGGCAGGGAAGACCCCAAACCCTGCGTGTGCGGGTGGTGACAAGTGGGGTGTGGGGACAGCAATGTCCTACCCCTGCAGGGATGGGGCCTGGAGCAGGTGGCACCTTTTGGCCCCTGAGGTGACTCAACTGCATCAGCCACAGGGCTCTCCCCGAGCTGTGTTTTGGGGGGCCTAAGGGGCTTTTTGGCCTTGCAGGGTGTTCCTGGCACAAGAGGGCTGGATGGCATTCCCGGGAAGCCTGGCTTGGCTGGAGAAAGAGGTGCTCCTGGAGCAGCTGGTGCTGCTGGCCTGGCTGGATACCCGGTGAGTGCCACTGATCCTCTCAGGAGGACAGGGATAAAGGATTTTGCTGCTGCAGCACCTTTGGGGAGCTTCCCTGCAGGAAGGGAAGGAAAAGGGAAACTGGAGCATGGATTCTCTTCCCGTGGGGATGTGTGGTGTGCCAGGATATCCCAGACCCTGCCTGGGAGCTGCAAAGGCTCCTGAGTTGGGGCTAAGCCTCTCTGCTGTGTTTGTTCCCAGGGCCGGGAAGGTCCAAACGGACGTGAGGGGCCTGCAGGGATGAGAGGAGAGAAGGTGAGGACAGAGGAGGGGGTTTGGTTCCCCTGGGAGCTGCCCTAAGCCTCGGGCTTGCCCCACTGACCTCCCCAGGGCTGTGGGGGCCAGCACTGGGACCAGTTTAGCCCCATCCCAGTGGGATGCAGAGACAGAGAACCACCACGGCTGCTTGTCCTGGTTTTGTGTCCCCTGCAGGGTGACATCGGAGATCCCGGGGGAGCCGGAGTCCGCGGGCTGGACGGGGAGCAGGTACCACAGTGGGATCTGTGTCCCCACCCTGATGGGGCTGCTCCAGCCTCCCCCTCCCCAATCCCCCATTCCAGAGGTGGAAAAGGACAGGAGGAGGCTGCTGATCCTCAAAAAAGCCAGAAGGTTCAAGCTGGGTCAGCGAGCTGTGCTGGGGCTGGGCTTTTCTTTCCTCCCCAGGGAGCACCAGGAGCGCCGGGAGCAGAGGGTCAGCCAGGCCCCAAGGGAGAGCAGGTGGGTGCTGGGGGTGATGTTTGGGGTGGTGCTGGGCTCACCCCGCTCCTGCAGGGTCACACAGGCACCCGAATCCACGGGAGGTGTTTGAAACCCTTCCCCAGCATCCTCATGCCTGGGGATTCATGTGGCTGGGCATGGCAGGGGGGTCCCCTAAAAAAAAAAAAATGGATTTTTCCCAGTATGGGAAATGATGGAAAGCAGAGCCAGGCTCAGCTGGAAAAAACAGCTAAGAATCATCCTGGTGATCTTCATCCTGCCCAGGGAGAGGCAGGAAGCCGTGGAGCTCCGGGCATCAGAGGGAGCCCTGGGGAGCCAGGGGACGAGGGGACAGAGGGGCCAGCGGGACGGCCTGGGAAGCAAGGCCAGGAGGTACGTGTGGGATTGTCCCCCCAGGGAACGGGAATGGGACACTGCCCACGCCATGGCTTTGCCCCACACAGCCTGGGATGCTCCCATGGAACTGGGGGTTGATGTTTTGGGGTCCCCGTGCTGGGCAAGGTGTGCTCAGGGTTTTGTCCCCACTCCCTTTTGGGGCAGCGAGGTCACAGCTGGGGTGACCTCCTGGCACAGGAGGCGAGGCTGTGCCTTACCCAGCATCAAAATCCCGGCCAGGGGAAGGTGGAAAAGCCCATGGAAGTCAAAGCCCAGCTTTTAACCCGCCCTGGGATGGGGCTGGGCAGCAGCTGCTGTGTCTGATGTGGGCATTTCCCTCGGGGCAGGGTGACACTGGTGACACTGGAGAGCCGGGCGAGCCGGGACTGCGGGGACGGAAGGTGAGGGGTGTCTGTAACTCTGTCCCTCCTTCCAGCACCTCGGCAACACCCCTGGCCTGCTCATCTGCTGCTCCATGGTGGGGACAGAGCGGCACAGGGGTGTCCCCATGGCTGAGGAGCACCCCAGGGTGACCTGCTCTCGGTGGCACCCAGCCAGAGGGTGACACAGCTCATCTTTGTGCAGGAGCTCATTTCTTGCTGTTCCTTCTCCCTCTTTGTGGTGACGCTTGTCTCCATCCCTGAGCAGGGCAATGCTGGCCCCAGGGGCCTTCCTGGAATTCCCGGTCCAGGAGCTGCCACGGGGGAAATCGGAGGGAAAGGCCAGAAGGGAGAGAAGGGCCGGGAAGGTTTGCTGGCAAGTACAGCTGAGGCTGGGCTGCCTCACCCTACAGGTGCCCAGTGTCCCCAGAGACTGGGCGATGGGTGCCAAGGAGGGGGCTCACCCCCTGTGGCAAACCTTGGGCTCTGGGAGCTGCAGAAAATCCTAGGAATTGTCAAATTCCCATAATCAGGGAATTTCATGTTCCGTGGGCATGACACCCAAACTGGCTCTTGTTGGCACAAAGGGATGGTTTGGGTTTGTGGGGCAGTTTGGGGTAAATGCTGCCTTCAGCCAAACCGCAGCCCCTGCCGGGCTGGGAACATGTCCCCCTCTGTGTCCCAGGGCCAGGGAGGTGTCACCGGAGCTGCAGGACCTGCTGGAGCCAGAGGATGGTTTGTAAGTCAGATCATGTCCCCTCTCTCCTTTCAGCTGGTCACTGGCCTGGTGGGGGGACACTGGTGTTACTGGGAGCACTGGGCAGGGTTGAGTGACCCGGGCTCCTCTGTTTGTCCCCTCAACAGGGGGGGACAGGACTCCGAGGTCCTCCTGGGGTCGACGGTCCCGAGGGAGAGAAGGTACAGTGGGGTGATGGCTCCAACCCTTCATCTCTGGCTGGATCCCCCTTTCTGGCCCCTTCCCCAGCTTTCCCGGTGGGAATGTGGTGGGACTGGCTGCACGGATGTCCTGGGCAGGCTGGGGACAGGGGGACCTGCCATGGGACACCCCTTGCGTTGGTGCCTGAGATCCAAAGGCAGCAAAGCAGGGAAGGGCTTTTCCATGGACAGAGCTGTTTCTCCTTCTTTCCCAGGGAGATCCAGGGCCACGAGGTGTGGATGGAGCTGCTGGGGCTGTGGGATTTGAGGTACTGATGCCTGGAATGTTGCAGAGCTGGGAATTGCCAAAGGCTTCCCCAGGGCTTCCCTATTCCCAATAGAACCCAAAGGATTTATTGCCCCTTCACTGGCCAGGTCGGGGGGCTCAGGAATGAGCGGGGGAGGTTTAACACCTCATATCTCAGCACTGACTTCCAGGACCCTAAAACCCCAAACTCCCCAGTACCTAAAACCCCAAACTCCCCTTACCTAAAACCCCAAACTCAGTGCCTAAAACCCCAAATATCAGATCCTTTCCAGCACCCAGGGGTGCCCCGTGGAAAACCTGTTCCTGCTGCTGAATCCTGTTTACTCCCACGTGATTCCCAGTGCTGCCTTGGCCAGCTGAGCGTGGGATGTGGGACAGGATGCTCAGAGTCCCCACAGAGCTGAGGGTGCTCAGGGGCTTTTTCTGAACCCCCCATGTCCCCACAGGGACTGGCCGGAGATGACGGAGCGAAGGGAGATGGTGGCAAGCCTGGCCCAGCGGTGAGTACCCGCCCTGCTCCCCGAAAAATTCCCCTGGGAAAGAGGTTTGGTGGCATTTTGGGATGTGTCTCACCCTGGGGGTGGCTGCACAGTGAGCTCTGCCAGCCTGGCCGTGGCTCCCAGCTCTTGCCCTGGGACTGAGTCACCGCTTCCTTGGATTTCCCACAGCAAATTCCCCAAAGGAATTTTAATAGAGCTGGTAAAAGCCATGCCAAGGTGCCAGGGCTGTTGCACAGGTAACGCTCGGCAGCTCCAGGGCTCTGGATTTCCCCCTCCTTGGAGCAGATCCGCCGGTGTCCAGGTGGCTCAGGAATAGTTGAGGTGCCCCAGGATGGGAATTGTGGTCATGGTAGAAGAGTCCCAGATGGGTTATCAATGCCCTGAGCTCTGCTGCAGGATAAATCCCACGTGCATCCCAGTTTTGCCAGGTTGCAGTGCCACTCTGCCCAGGCAAGACGTGCCCTTATGGAATCCCAGAATCCCAGACTGGTTTGGGTTGGAAGGGACCTCAAAGCTCTTTGAATTCCATCCCCTGCCATGGACAGGGACACTTTCCACAGACCAGGTTGCTCCAAGCCTTTAATTTGGGTGATTGTCTGGGAGAGGTCGAGCTGTGGAAAAATCTCCAGGGGGATTTGCTGTGGAAAAACTGTGGGTGGATTTGCTGTGGAAAAAACTCCAGGGGGGTTTGCTGTGGAATAAACTCTGGGTGGATTTGCTGTGGAATAAACTCCAGGGGGGTTTGCAAAGCTCAGTGCAGTTGGAGCCCCTCGAGGGGCGGCTGCTCGGGCCCTGCTGGGGATGGGGTGAGCAGCATCCCCCTCTCCGTGCCCTGCAGGGCTCGCAGGGCGCTCGGGGACTGGCGGGTGCCCCCGGGCTGCGGGGGTACACCGGGCACGAGGGAGCCCGAGGAGTGACGGGCACCAAGGGACAGCCAGGCCGGCAGGTAATGCTGCTCTGCCCCGTGGGGACGGGCAGGGGACATCCCTGGCACGGCTCTCCCTGGGGACGACAGCCCCAGCTGTGCCCTCCTGCCTTCCCCTGGTGCCAGCCTCATGTTTTGTCCCCAAATGAACTCAGGGGACTCTTGGGCCACCGGGCGAAGCTGGAGCCACCGGGCTGAGCGGCACCGAGGTGAGCGGGCTCCTCTCTCTGCCCCATTCCCTGCTCCAGCTTTTCCAGCCTCTCCCATCTGTGTCCCTCTGCCAGCCTGCCTGGGAACTGGGTGAATAACCCAAAGGTTTGGATTTGGCTTGAAGTTTGTTTTCCTTCTTAGGGCCTGGTGGGTGCGAAAGGGGAGCCGGGCAAGCCGGGAAAACCGGGACAAATGGTGAGGAGTGGGATGGAGCCGTGGTGGTTCTCCCTGAAAGAGGCTGTGGGGTGCTGGGATCCCCTGGATGGGTGAAAGTCCCCACCTCCTGCTCCTGCTGAACCCTCCCATAGCCCCACTCTGCCCAGCCTGCTCCAGAGAGGGGGAAAAAATCCCAAAGGGAAGATTCCAGCCTAGAGCATCCTCCTGTGCTCCCTGGGGCAAGGCAGGGAGGGAAGCTGGGAGGGGCATCCCTGGCACAGCATCCTCACGGAGGGGTTTCCTTCTCCTTTGGGATTGTAGGGGTCTCCTGGGCAAGCTGGTCCTAAAGGATGCAAAGGCCACAAAGGAGATAAGGTACCCCCAAAATCCTCCCCTGGGGGTGGCACCTGAGGGGGACTGCCCGGTGGGCACAGGGTGGGCAAGCCTGAGCTGCTCAATCCCATCTGGATCCAGTGGGAATTGCCCAGGGGGGGACCTGTTTTTCCCCACCTGGCAAACACAGGATGCCCTTGGGCAGGTTTTGGGGCTTGGCAGATCCTGCCTCCGGCCTGGCTCAGGTGGCCCTGGAGGGGCACAGGGGCCTCCCCAGCTCTTGGTGCCCATCCAGGGTCCCCGAGTGCCTGGTGGGCTCTGTCCCCATCTCCTGCAGGCAGCAGCTCCTGTTCCCCATTCCTGGGATGTGGCTGAGCTGTTGAGACCCACATCCCCCATCTCTTCTCCCCTCAGGGCGATGCAGGGCAGGAAGGGGAAGAAGGGGTCCCTGGAGAAGCTGGCAGACGGGTAAATGGCACTGCTGTCCCCACGGAGGGTGGCAGGGAGCGTGGGGCTGCTCCTCGGAGCCCGGGCAGGTTTTCCAGGGAGGTCCCAGTTTTTTGGGGGCTCAGAATCCCTGGAAGGGATGAGGGGTGGCTGGATTAGTTTGGGAATTACCTGCGACACTTTCATCTCTGGTCCCCAGGGCAAGCGAGGCAAGATGGGCCAGCAGCCCCCGCGGGGTCCCCGGGGACACAAGGTAGGTGGTGGCTTTGTGGGGCTGCCTTGCCCCCCTGGCACTTTGGGGTGCTCCCACCTGCCTGAGCCCCTGGTTTAGGGAAGAATAAACCACGATAACTGGAGGGTTCTGTGCCCCCAAACCCCCTCCCAGCCCATCAGGGGGGTCCCCCACACCCCCAGCCCCCGTGGGCTGCTCTCCCTGCCCTGGAGCATCACCCTGGGCACTCCTTTTGCATTTCAGGGCTACCCCGGTGACAAAGGACTTGCAGGACCCCAGGGCCCCCACGGACCCTATGTGAGTATCAGCTTGGGGTTTTGGGGTGCTGGCTGCTCCCTGCTTGACTCCACTGTGTGACCCAGCTCTGCAGGGACCCGAAGCAGGGAGCTGTTTAAAGTGAGGGGAGTTTTGAAGTGGTTCATCCATCTCTTCCTGTCTTCTCCTCCCAAACTAACATCCCAGGAGGGTGTGTGCAGTCAGGCACATCCCATCATTCCCAAAATGTGGCTCTGGAGGCCAAATCCTTCTTTTTCAGGGATGTGTTTGATGCCAGGCAGTGCTGAGCGCTGGTACAGGGCTGTGCCCACCTTCCCAGAGAGCTGCCATGGCTGGAGGGGCAAAATGCAGCCAGCAAAAAGGACTCAAATATTTATTTTAATTACCAGAAATTGCTTTTTTCTCTACTTAAAAAAAACCCCAACTGTGGCAACCTCACAAAAAAAAAGCTGGATGTTCTCAGCCAGCCAAGGCACCTCCAGTGCATTTTTAATGGGCTTTGCTGAGGGATCCTTAAAGCAAAAATCAGAGGAATGATGAGAAAATGCCTCTAAGTGTCTAAAACTGCCTGAAATCCTCGGAATCCTTGGCTATGGGGAGGTCCCTCCTTGCCAGGGGCTGACAGGAGCAGGGTGAGGCAGTTCCATGTTTCTCTCTTAGGGCATCCCGGGGCTGAAGGGCACCAAAGGAGAGCCTGGAGCCAAAGGACACAAGGTAGGGGACACGTGCCAGGCACAGCAGGGACGCTGGGTACAGGGTGGCATTTAATTTGCTGGATGCCATCCCTGCTTCCCCTCTTTTTGAACCCTGATGGCTGCACCATCCCTCTCTGGGGGTTTTCCAGCGTGTCCCAGGTGCTGGGAGACAGAACCTTTAGATTTTCTCCCAACTCCAGTCCTTTTCCAGCTTTTCCATCCTCCTGGAGTTGCAGGCAGCAGCGTGGAGCCTTTAAATCCCTGCTCTCAGCATCGATGCATCACGAGCTGAACCTCCCTTGTGCCATTCCTGAGGGATCCAGCCTTGGCTGGAGAAGCCGAGCACATCCCAACATTCCCATCCCATCCCTCAGCCCCAGGGCCATAAATACGAGTGACAAGCAGTCCCTGACTGTGGGGAGCTGCTGGGAGCCTTCAGGAATCAAGCTTTAAATTTATTGTGAGCTCAGTGAGCAGCTCCTGGGAGAGGGGAGGCTGCGCTGGGATTGTTCCCCTGCTTCTGGTTTCAGCACACCAGGAATCTTCTTTATTCTCCCCAAATGTTTCCTGGCAAATTCCAAGGTTTTTCCTGGAAAATATTTTAGTCTGAAGTCCTTTCAAGTTTGGAGCTGATCATCATCCCTCCTGCTGCCTCTGTCCCCAGCAATGTGGGGACGAGGAATTCTGTGGAAACCAAAGGATGGGTGTTTTGGGGTTTTTGCTCCAGAAATTTTGCAGCCAGCCGTAACTGGGAATTTCCCCTCCCACACTGGTGTCCTGGGGGTTCTGTCCTTCCCTTTGCCACCAAAGCTCTCCCTGACTCTCTCCTAGGGTGAGAAGGGCAGCAAAGGTGACCTGGGCCAGCAAGGGGACGATGGCTTCAAGGTGCGTGACAGGTTCTGCTCTTTTCCTTCCCCCCCTGTCCCTTGTCACCCTGTGTGACACCCTGCCACATTTCCCAGGGCAAGCCAGGACCCCACGGTGTCCCTGGGAGGCCGGGACCCAAGGGAAAGCAGGTAAGGGCAGGGAGCAGAGGGATGTCAGGGACTAAAATCACTATTTGGGGTGAATTTCTGATTTTCCCATATAAAATCCCCCTGGGGAAGGGACTGGGTTGGGGAAGGATGCAGGGCTGGGGGATGTCCTGTGCAGTGCCCTGACCTGCTCCGCTGTCCCTGCAGGGTGACACTGGCCCCCCCGGCCCGCGGGGACACCCTGGAATTCCCGGCACACCGGTGAGTCCTTCCCCCTCCCGCAGCTTTGGGGTTCACTGCCGGCCCCACAAAGGGATGGGGCTGTGATCCCACCTGCCTCCCTCTTATCCTGGTCTTGTCCTTTCCTTCCAGGGCTTGTCCGGACCCAAAGTAAGTGGTGGGGAGCAGCTGGAGCGGGATCGGCCCTGCCATGGGATCCCTTCCCTCCTTCCCCCTCCCTGGGGGGTGCAGCTCAGCGTGGCAGCATCTCCCACCTCGCTTTCCTTCCCTTCTCCCCCTCCTCCTCTGGCAGGGGCTCAGAGGCTTCCCGGGCCTGCCGGGCCCCAGGGGCACACCGGGAGCGCCGGTAAGCGGAGCCACGGACGCCCCTCATCCCAAACTTTGGGTCCCTCGCTCCCCTAAAGGTGGCAGCGAGGCCCTGCCGTGCTGTGCTGTCGTCCCGTGGGGATGCCCAGCTGCCAGGACTGCTGGGGGGCCCGTGGGCAGCAGCCAGTGCCACCAGCACTGTCATTGTCCCCCAGGGTCTGGCCGGCCCCCCCGGTCCCAGCGGGCCCGCGCTGCTGCTGTCCCAGGAGGAGCTGCAGGTGAGTGACCCCTGCCAGCGCTGCTGTCCCATGTCCTGGAGCAAGAAGATCCAGCTGCTCCCTCTCCCCCCACGCTTGTCCTTGTCCCCTGCACGTGCCATCCCCTTCCTCAGCACCTGCTGATGCTCCTGGTGGCGGGGGGGATTTGTGGTCAGCTTGGTGATGTCCCCTCCTTTTCCCTTCAGCGCCTCATTTATTCCTCCAAGCACCTGAATTACTCCGTGGTCTGGGCTCTGCTGGACACCCTGAGCCGGGAGCTCCGAGCCCTGGTGGAGCATCCCAACGGCACCAAAACCAACCCGGCCACCACCTGCAAGGAGCTGCTGCTGGCTCACCCCGGCCTGCCCGATGGTACCGGGGGCATGGGGGGTGCCCCTGGAGCTGGCCAGGGCTCCAGAGCCCCTGCAGGGACAGGCAGCTCTTTGAAATAAAGAGGGAATAAGGATTTGGGGGAACGAGGTCAGCTGGGCTTCACTGGGCATCCCTGGAGAAACGGGCTGGCAGCCAGGCCACCAGCTGGGGTGGGATGGCACCGTGTGGCACCTTCCCTGTGCCAAACCTGCGTGCCAGGAGCTGCCCCCTCCTCCCTCCAGGGCAGTACTACATCGACCCCAACCAGGGCAGCCCCCAGGACGCGCTGGTGGCCTTCTGCAACTTCACAGCCGGGGGGGAGACCTGCATAGCCCCCGTCCACAACCAGGTACAGGGGGGCTTCCGTGGGGCAGCTTCAGCCCCGAGTGACTCCTTGGGGCTGCCATGGCAGGGAGCTGCTGGGGCACTCTGGAGCGAGGCTCCTGTCACGGTGTGTGCCCAGGCTGCAGGGACACGCCACACACAGGCTCTGTGCTGCCTCCTTGTCCTGTCAGTGCCACTGTGCCCTGCTGGGACAGCGGGACATTGTCCCTGCTCCCTTCAGGTCCCCATCAAGGCTTGGCTGAGCACTTACACCTCTGAGGACACCTTCGAGTGGTTCAGCACCCTGCCCGGGGGCTTCCTGGTGAGTGCCCGGCTGGAACAGCCGAGGGGACACATGGGTGAGGTCAGGGGGCCCTGAGTGCCACCCCGCAGCCGTGGGACAGCACCCAGGTCCCCCGGCTGCGCACACAGGGAGGTGACCCCTCCTTGCGCCAGGAACTCCGGCGCTTTAGCAGCGGCTGGACCCTGCCAGGGTTTGGCCGTGGGGGGAGCACAGCCCGCTCCAAGCAGCCCCCGCTTCCCGGATTTCTCTCCTGCAGCTGGAATACGCGGGGGCCAGCCCGGTGCAGCTCCGCTTCCTGCGCCTGCACAGCCACCGCGCCACCCAGAAGGTCTCATACTCCTGCAGACCGGCCCCGGAGCGCGGCCGGCCCCAGCCCGACAAGGAAATCCGCTTCCTGGCCGACTCCCGGGATCACAGCTACGCAGCCAGCCTGCAGGGCTGCCTGGTGAGCCTGGCCCCGCGCGGGCTTTGAGCCTGGAAAAGCCTCCTGGACCTTTGGAGAGCCCCTTGGAGGGGGTTTGAACCCCCACAGCTGGGATAGACTGGGGTGGATGAGGCTGCACACGGTGATGGGATGGAGAACATCTGCTCCCCGGGCCCAAGGAGCTGTCCTGGTCTTGGGATGGGGCAGTGGACACGGGGGAGGTCACCACCCTGGAAAAGCCGGGAAGGGCTGGGGATGGAGACTGGGTGCATCGAGGAGCCAACCAAGGGAGCTCCACGCCCTCAGGTGAGGGGTTTGGTGCCACTCAGCTGTCCCCGGTGGTCATTTCAGCTGGACAACGAGTCCTCCATCACCGACACCATCTTCCAGTTCAGCACGGAGGAGCTGTGGCTGCTGCCCCTGCGGGACCTGGCTGTCTTCCACAACGGCGACGCCTCGCACCAGTTTGGTTTCACAGTCGGACCAGTTTGCTTCAGCTGAAACTGGTGCCACCCAAACCGAGCCAGCCGGTTCTGTCCCTACCCAGGAGCCATCCCCGTGGGGTCGAGTCTCCACCGGGGGTGGCGTGGGGCTCCCCAGAGCTGCCGGTTCTCTCCGAGCTCTGTGTTTGGAGCTGCGTTATGCCCCGGACTCCAGTTCCTTCTGGAGCAGAGGAATATTGTTTACAAAAGTCCTTTCTCTATAAATTATATATATATTATAAATGTATATATTACAGATGAGGAGGTGCTGATTTAATGATTGCTTGGGGGAGGTTCCTGTTGTTATAATTGCTGGGAACTGTCTGCTAAAGGAAAAAAACAAGGAGCAAAACTCCTGCCACCTTGGGAAAAGGGGAAGGAAAGGGGCTTTTCTCTGCCAGGGTTGAGTGCACAAATAATTGGAGCATTGATTCCCCAGGACTGGGCTGGGGAGTGGCCCTGGTGAGCCTGGGAGAGCCCAGAGTGTGGTGCTGCTCCAGCCCAGCCAGGCACCAGGTGCTGCAAAGGGGTGAAAATATCCATCCCCCCAAATCCCGCCTCGGTTTTATCTCCATCTTGCCGAGAGGGATTTTTGTGCTGTAGAGCCAGGCTCTGTAGCACGACTGAGCCACGGCAGCAGCGCTCTGGGTGGGCAGGGGTGGGATTGAAGCCCTTTGCTGCAGCACTGCTCTTTCTCACCTTTTTATTGTTGTTCCCAGCAAGAATTCCCCTGCCTCCACCAGCCCTGCTGGGCTGCGGGGCCCAGGGTGGGTCTGGGCCCTGGCTGGGTTACAGCACGCCCATTTCTCTGCTGCACAGCCCCAAAACCCCTAGATGCCAGCTGGCTTTGCTGCTTCTCTCCTCGCTGCTCGGGCTCTAACACCCTGAAGTGCCTGTGCCCAGGGCGGGCTGGGCAGCGATGCCAACGCCAGCAGAGCAGGGCGGCAGCCGGCTCAGAACCCGCGCCGGGGTCAGGGAGAGCAGCAGGGGAAGCTTTTTGTGCCCAGGCAGGGGTTGAAGCAATGCCAGCCCCACTTCCCAAACAGCGCCATACAAACAAACCCGTTGGCATGCCCAGGGTGCTTTTGTGGCACTCGGGGAAACTGAGGCAGGGGCAGCTCAGCACACCCTGTTCCCAGGGGTAATGGGGATGGTTGGAATATCCCAGCATGGAGCCAACAGCTGTGTGCATCCAGTCACAGCTGGAAGGAAATTCCCCTTTGGCCTTCCTGTCCATGGGGAGAATAAAATCATCAAATCCTGAATGGTTTGGGTTGGAATAGAGAACTTAAAGCTCATCCAGTGCCACTCCAGCCATGGGCAGGGACACCTCCCACTGTCCCAGGCTGCTCCCAGCCCTGTCCAGCCTGGCCTTGGACACTGCCAGACATCCAGGGGCAGCCATAGCTTCTCTGGGCACCCTGTGCCAGGGCCTCCCCACCCTCAGAGTAGAAATCTTGTTCCTAATATCCAATCTAAATCTGCTCTTTTTCCATGTGAAGTCATTCCCCCTTGTCCTGTCCCTCCATCCCTTGTCCTCAGTCTCTCTCCAGCTCTCCTGGAGCCCCTTTAGGCACTGAAAGGGGCTCTGAGCTCTCCCTGGAGCCACCTGGAACCCCCAAAAACCCTTCACCATTTTTAGGATGCAAACCCCGGGTGCCGGGGGGGGGAAGCAGCAGAAAACCCTCGGGCGCTTTGGATCCGCGCCGGGAGCGGGATGGGACGGGGGAAAAGCGCCGACGGAGCCAGGAGGGAAAGGAAAGCGAAACCGCGGAGCGCGGAAGGGCCGGGCCGCGCTGTCCCCGGGGATGCTGAGCCCGGACAGGGAACGAGGGGAGGGGACAAACACCGGGACCGCCCCGCGCTGTACTACAGCTCCCGGAGAGCCCTGCGCCGCTGCGACAGCACCGCGACATCGGCGTGACGACACCGGGACAGCAGCGGGACAGCAGCGGGACAACAGCGGGACAACACCGCGACAACACCGGGACAGCAGCAGGACAGCACCGGGACAGCACCGGGACAGCACCGGGACAGCACCGCCGGACGGGACGGGCCGGGCCCCGCGCCCGCTGCCGCCGCCACCATGCAGGTGAGCCCCGGGGAGGGACGGGCACGGCACCGGGAGTCCTTCCTGGAACGCCGGAAATCCCGCTGGAACCCCTTAAATCCCCCCTGGAACCGCGTGGATCCCCTCTGGGACACCGTGAATTCTCCGCCGGAACCCCCTGAATTCCCCCTTGGAACTCCTTAAATCCGCTCTGGGACACCGTGAATTCTCCGCCGGAACCCCCTGAATTCCCCCTTGGAACTCCTTAAATCCCCTCTGGAACCGCGTGAATCCCCTCTGGGACACCGTGAATTCCCCCCCGGAACCCCTTAAATCTCCTTTGGAACCTTGTGAATTCTCCCCCGGAACCCCGTGAATCCCCCTGGAATCCTGTGATTCCACTCCTGGAACCCCATGAATCCCCCCTGGAACACCTTAAATATCCCTGGAACCCCGTGAATTTCCCCCTGGAACCCCTTATATCCCCCTGGCTACCTGTGATTCCACTCCTGGAACCCCATGAATCCCCCCTGGAACACCTTAAATATCCCTGGAACCCTGTGAATTCCCCCTGGAACCCCTTCAATATCTGTGGAACCGCGTGAATCCCCTCTGGAACCCCGTGAATCCGCCTGGAACCCCTTCAATATTTCTGGAACCTCGTGAATCCCCTCTGGAACCCCATGAATTCCCCTCTGGAACCCCATGAATCCCCTCTGGAACCCAACACCGCTCTGTGCAGTTCTGCTAAGAATAACCCCAAAACTGCAGCGGATCCGGCCCCNTTCTCCGCCGGAACCCCCTGAATTCCCCCTTGGAACTCCTTAAATCCCCTCTGGAACCGCGTGAATCTCCTCTGGGACACCGTGAAATCCCCCCCGGAACCCCTTAAATCTCCTTTGGAACCTTGTGAATTCTCCCCCGGAACCCCGTGAATCCCCCTGGAATCCTGTGATTCCACTCCTGGAACCCCATGAATCCCCCCTGGAACACCTTAAATATCCCTGGAACCCCGTGAATTTCCCCCTGGAACCCCTTATATCCCCCTGGCTACCTGTGATTCCACTCCTGGAACCCCATGAATCCCCCCTGGAACACCTTAAATATCCCTGGAACCCTGTGAATTCCCCCTGGAACCCCTTCAATATCTGTGGAACCGCGTGAATCCCCTCTGGAACCCCGTGAATCCGCCTGGAACCCCTTCAATATTTCTGGAACCTCGTGAATCCCCTCTGGAACCCCATGAATTCCCCTCTGGAACCCCATGAATCCCCTCTGGAACCCAACACCGCTCTGTGCAGTTCTGCTAAGAATAACCCCAAAACTGCAGCGGATCCGGCCCCTAAATGCAGGTTGAGGTTTCCCAGCAGCTGTTTTTCCTTGTGGGAATTCCTGCGGAGGAGGAGGAGCTGGGCGCAGCCCCACCTCAATCCCTGCTGCGTGGGCAGCTGGAGGAGGACAGGATCCCATCCCTCTGAACAACATCCCTGGGCCTGGGATGGGAAAGAATGCAGGGATTTTTAGGATTTCACCCTCTTGACCTTCACCTGCCACAGAAATCTCTCTGTAGGAGAGGAGCAAGGGGCTGTTGGCCCAAGGAGCATCATTTTGGTGTCACGCCCACGCTGGGCACCCAAAAAAACGTGGCTTCACCCTGGGCTGGGGTGGCAAAGGGATCCTCAGGATCTCTGGAACAGGCTGCCCAGGGAAGTGGTGGAATCACCATAAAGGTGACACTTCAGACAGAGGTGGCTCTTGGGGACAGGGCTTAGCGGAGGCCTTGGCAGTGCTGGGTTAATGTTTGGGTTTCATGATCTTAGAGGGCTTTTCCAACCTTAATGGCTCTGATTCTGCCCAGCTCTTAAATCCCCCTGGAACCCTGTGAATCCCCCCTGGAACCCCATTAATCCCCTCTGGAACCCCTTAAATCTCTCTGGAACCCCATGAATCCCCTCTGGAACCCCTTAAATCTCTGTGAAACCCCGTGAGTCCCCCTGGAACCCCTTAAATTTCTCTGGGACCCCTTAAATCTCTCTGAAACCCCATGAATCCCCTTTGGAACCCCTTAAATCCCCCTTGGAACCCCCATCCCTAAAACAGTCACCTGCTCCTTCCACCACCTACAGACCTGTGGGTGAAACCTGTAAAGGAGAAATAGCTTCGTTTAAAGGCTAATTATCATTAATTAGTGATAATTAAAGGAGGCTTTAAAGGGTGAGCCAATTACGGGTGCTAATGTGCTTTGGATCAGGAGGGCCGAGGGCTGTAATCGGAGCCGGGCTGTGGTGAACACCCCCGGGGGATTTATTGGGTGGCATTTCTGGCTGAAGCAGGTCCTGGTGCTGTCAGTCACCTCTGCCGCTGCTGGAAAAGGCAGGAAAGAGGATCCAAGCGTGGATCCGTGCGGGAGAGGGGCGGCCACGAGCTCCACGAACACCTCCTAGAGAGGTTCACCAAATGGAGGATGAAAAACCCGAGGAAATTCCACTTTTTGAGCAAGACCTGGCAGCTGGGTGCGAGCTCTGGTCTTACACAAGAGCTCAGTTCCTGCTCCTCCTGTTTCAGTGGGGGGAAGGAGCAGGGTTGGTGCCTTCCTAGGTCCTGGCAGGTTGGACAGTGTCGGGATTGATGCTCCTCTGCCAGGGAGCACCCCCGGACCTGGCACCCCTCCTTGGGTGGTCGCACTGGTGGCTCTGGGTGCTTTGGTGGTGGAGTTTTTGGGTGTGCTGGCGGTGCAGGAGGTTTGGGAGCAGAGGCTCTGCCCAGCAGCTTCACCTCAGGCTGTGGGTGGTGTCCCCAGAGATATTCCCCCCTCCAATCCAGCTGGATGAAGTCCTGGATTCGTCTCTCTTTGCCACAGGGGCAAACTGGCTTTTCTCCCAGCCCAAACACGCACAGGAGCTGCTGCTGGGGGTGAAAATTGTCCTGCTGGAGGTCACAGGAGGAGTTTAAGCCAGTCAGCGTGACTGTGATTGTCCGTGCGAGTTCCTCTTCCCGTTTCAGAACCGGGGAGGAACTGGCACTATTTGGTGAAACCCCAGAGGAGCACCCTGGGGTGGGGTGCGAGGACCCGCTGAGTGTGGGCACCCAGCACCCCCAGGGGCTCCAGCACTGCCCTTTCCTGGCCTCTTTTCCAGATGACCTTCTACTTCTCAGACACGGCGGTGCTGCTCTTTGACTTCTGGAATGTCCACAGCCCCACAGGTAGGCTGCCAGCCCCTGGGACATCCACCCATCCATCCATGGATCCATCCATCCATCTCTCTCTCCTTCCATCCATCCATCCATCCATGGATCCATCCATCATCCCTCCCTCCATCCATCCATCCATCCATCCATCCAATCCATCCATCCATTTTTCCGTCCCTCCATCCATCCATCCCTCCATCCCTCCATCCCTCCCTTCACCCATCCCTCCATCCCTCCCTCCACCCATCCCGCCATCCATGTCCCAAGAGGACACAGCCTTAAGCTGAGCCAGGAGAAGTTTAGGCTGGGCATTAGGAAAGAATCCTTCACAGAAGGGGTGACTGGGGCTGCCTAGGGAGGCGGTGGAGTCTCTGTCCCTGGAGGTGTTCAAGGACAGACTGGATGTGGCACTCGGTGCCACGGTCTGGGTGACAAGGTGGTCTTAGATTAGGTCGCAGGTTGGACTCGATGATCTCAAAGGGCTTTTCCAACCCTTAATTCTGTGAATTAAAAAGCTAAATACCCCATTTCCTGCCATTTAACCATCCCGCTGCCCCGCCCCAATGCCAGGAGCCCTCCACTTCACCCCATGGATATCCCCAAACACCCCGGGCCGTGCCCCCGTCACCCCCACAGCAGCGCTGGGATGTCTCTCCCGCAGGGA
This sequence comes from Dicrurus megarhynchus, assembly GCA_013399195.1. Lineage (NCBI taxonomy): Eukaryota > Metazoa > Chordata > Aves > Passeriformes > Dicruridae > Dicrurus > Dicrurus megarhynchus. The sequence goes on from VXAD01010503.1 coordinate 33,304, forward strand.
TGGTGCTCTCGGTGCTGGTGATCCTGCTGCTGTCCGTGCTCTACGAGGCCGTGAAGATGGGCAAGGCCGTGCTGCTGCGGCGGGCGCTGCTGGCCCTGCCCCGCAGCCTCAGCCAGGAGGCCCTGACCGAGCCACAGGAGGGGGACAGCGGCCCCGTGCAGGGCAGGTACCACAGGGACCCTCTGGCACCCACCTGGGGGGGCTCAGGGATGCCTCCGTGCCCCATGGCCAGCGCACAGGGGAGGGGGGTGTGAGGAGGAGTTGCAGGCTCCCGGGGAAGGGGGGGTGTGTACAGCCTGGGGAGGTGGCTCCAGGGGCAGCCTAGCCCCTCCAGGTCCTGTGGGAGATGTCCAGGGTGGTGTCTGGAGGCTCATGTTCCCTGCCAGGACCCATTGTGGGTGTGGAAGGGTCCTCCTGGTTTGGGGATGGGCATGAGCAGCAACTCAGTGCCCACAACCCTGGCCCTGGCGGTTCCTTCCTTTGGAGCCAAGCCTTGGGTTTTTCCTCTTGCATCTTTAATCCCAGACCATTCCCGAGGCTGCTCTTCCTGCCAGCCTCACTGATTTCAGAGCAGGATTTCCCCCTGAGCTGCTATGTGCAGCTCCCCAAACCCCCTCTGGCCGCTCCAGCATCCCGGCGGGAGGCGATTCCGGCTACCCCAGCCCCTCGTTGACGGCATTTCCCATCTCCCTGCCCAGGTGGTTTTGGTTCCACGTGGGCCAGACGCTGTTCCACGTGGTGCAGGTGGTGCTGGGCTACATGGTGATGTTGGCCGTCATGTCCTACAACGCCTGGATCTTCCTGGGGGCCATCGCGGGCTCCACGCTGGGCTATTTCATGGTGTACCCGCTGCTCGGCCGGGGCTAGAGCCGCCCGGGGCGGTGGCACGCGTGTCCCACCTCCCGCTCCTCTGTCTGGAATAGCTGCTGTCACTTCTGCTGGCTCTGTCCTCGTCCCCGTGCTCTGTGGGACGCAGAACTCCAAGGACTCGCTGGGGGCCCTCGGGGCTGGCCCCGCTCTGGGGACGGGGAGCCCCGCGGCCAGCACTCGCACCGGCTGGTGGCTGTCCCCCGGCTCTCAGGGACCTTTGTCCGGGTGATGATGGCGAGGAGGGGGCGGTGCTGGCATTTCCTCCCCTCCCTGCTTTCCGAGGAGGTTCGTCCTGGCTGGAACGGGAACGATCCCGTGACTTGCTGGGGATGGGGACAAGCTGGGGACAGGGAGCCCCTGCCCTCCTGCCCCAGAGCTGCCCTGCACCAAGCCCCTCTTCACACAGTGCCTTTGGGGACACTGGGGGGAGGGTCCTGCCACCCCCACCCCGCTCCTGCCAGCGCTTCAGGGATGGGGCTGGAGCAGCCCCTGGGCCGCTGGCGTGGCTGTGCCAGGGGGGAAATGCTGCTCCAGGTGCCTCTCGCTGCTTCCTCAGGACACCCCTTTTAATAAAAATCATCTCAGCTCCGCTCCTGGTTTGTGTCGCTGCTGGGTGGGCTCAGGCTGTGGCACCCCTGGGTTGGCACAGTGGGACTGGGGATCCCCAGCCCTACCCAGGGAATAAGGAGAGTCTCCTCTGGCTTTAAATAAAGCTTTTCCATTTTATTAATTATTATAAGCATATCTTTAAACATTTGTATAACTTTCTTAATAAAATATCCTGGAAGAGACAGGTTGGAAGGTCACAGAGAAAGGCACTTTGAGGGGGGGCCTCCCGAGGCACTTTGGGGGCCCCCCCGAGTGTGTTAGGCTGGGCACCCCCCTTCTGAGGCAGCAAGGTGGCACCTAAGCACAGGTGGGTGTCGGGGTGCTGGTCCCTGCTCCAGGTGTCACACCCGGGGGTCCCAGGACCCCCATCACCTCCAGAGCTTTTGGCATCGCTGTGTGGGGGCTGCAGCCGCCCCGTCCCCCTCTCCACATGGGCAGGGCTGGCGGGGGGGGGGGGGCGGCANGCTGGCGGGGGGGGGGGTCAGCAAACCCCTGCTCCTTGCTCAGCCGTCACAGCAGGAGCCAAAATCTGCAACGCTGGAGAAACCATCGGTGGAAGGAGCTGGGGGAGCTCTGGAGGGCAAGGGCTGGGATGTCTCCACTGCACAGGGAGCTGAGCCTGGAATTATCCCAGTCCTGCCAGGCACAGCTGGGACACGGCCCGAGTGCCACCTGCCCCCGGGGTCTGAACTCTGAACTTAAAACAGCTGTGAGGAGACCTGGGGGTGAGGATGGCTGGGGGTGGGCTCTGGGTGCCAGGAGCCCAGCCTGAGTGCTGAGAGTCCAGCCTAGGCACCATGAGCCCAGCCTGGATGCCATGAGCCCATCCTGGGCACCAGGAGCCCAACCCACCCCCTCGCTGTCCCTGCTGTGCCCCTGGTCTGCCCTCCCATTTTCCATCATCCCCTGCAGCCCCCGCTCCCACTGGCACTCCTGGAGCCCGCCGGCAGGGGATGGAGGTGGGCAGGCTCCCAGGAACCCCCCCGGGTGGGATGGAGGTGGGCAGGCTCCCAGGAACCCCTCCGGATTGGGGCAGGGGACAACCAGGGGACAGCCAGGAGCGTCTCCACACACCCACCCTCAGCAGGGCTAGTGCCAGCCCCACCCCGGCAGCCCCGGGCACCGTGTGGGCGGCAGATAAAGCTCTTCAGTAAAGCATCTCCTCAGTAGGAAAGAAAATAAGGCAGAAGAAGGACAGAGCAGAGCGCAGGGGGTGCCCCGTGCCAGGCTGGGGCCACCCCCAGTCCGAGCCAGTCGGGGCTGTGGCTGTGGCCGTGGCCAGCCCCCCACAGCAGCGGGACCCCCCTTAGGCAGCAAGGTCTCGGTGTCCCCATCCCCTCCCTCTCCCGCGGTGCTGCTCTCCATCCCCGGGGGTCCTGTCCCCCTCCCCCAGCCCCGGTGTCACCGGGGCCAGTCCATGGCAGGGGCTGGGGCTAGAACTCAGTCTGCACCCCCTCCCCGCTCTCCGTGGTGGCCCCGGGCCGCGGGGGACTGCGCTCCCCGTGCTCGCCTGGCTCGTTGGCACTGGGCTGGTGGCACGCTGCTGCCGGGCTCTGGGCTCCGGGCGGTGCTGGCGTGGCGTGGGGCAGCTTGGCCTCTGCTGGGACATCGGCTCGGGGGCTGGGTGGTGCTGCTGTGGCGTGTGGCACGCTGGGCACTGATGGGGGGTCAGCTCCGGGCACGGGGGACGCTGGCACGGACGATCTTGGCGTGGCTTGTGGCACCTCGGCTCCTGACGGGACATCGGCTCTGGGCAGGGACGATCTTGGTGTGACGTGTGGCACTTCAGCCCCTGATGGGACATCGGCTCCGGGCACGGGGGATGCTGGCACAGACGATCTTGGTGTGACACGTGGCACCTCAGCCTCGGATGGGACATCAGCTCTGGGCAGGGGGGACGCTGGTGCAGAACGTTGTTCCCCAGCCCCTGACAGGACCTCAGCTCCAGGGACAGGTGACGCTGGCGTGGCACACTGTCCCCCTGCTGGCACCTCAGCTCCAGGCACAGGCGGTGCCGGTGCAGCCCGGCGTGTCCCAGCTCCCGATGGGATCTCAGCTCCAGGGACAGGTGACACTGCTGGTGTGGCACGTTGTGTCCCAGCTCCCGATGGGACCTCAGCTCCAGGGACAGGTGACATTGGTGTGGCATGCTGTTTCCCAGCTCCCGATGGGATCTCAGCTCCAGGGACAGGTGACACTGCTGGTGTGGCACGTTGTGTCCCAGCTCCCGATGGGATCTCAGCTCCAGGGACAGGTGACATTGGTGTGGCACGCTGTGTCCCAGTCCCTGCTGGAACATCCTCTCCAGGTGCTGGCGATGCCGCTGTGGCACACTGCACCCCGTCCCCATCCTGGGCTGGACCTTGGGGTGTGACACCCCCTCGGGCAGCCCCTGCCAGCAGCACCCCCTCCTCGCCGGCGTCGGTGCCGTTCGTCAGCCGCTCCTCAGCGCCATCCCCGAGGCTCTCCTGCGCCAGCGCCTCCCGGATCTCCTTCACCGCGCCCTGGGGGCTCGGGGGCACCCCGGGACGTGCCTCCTCCGGCTCCTGTGGCTCGGGGGAGCTGGGCTGCAGCAGCGCCTCGGCCACCACGCCGTAGGGCAGGGCCCCCTCGTCGTCCTGGATGACCGACACCACCTGCTTGGCCCTGCGGCGCCGGTCAGCGGCCGGCTCGGCCTCGGGCTGCCCGCTGTACTCCTCGCTCCAGTCGATGGCCAGGCCCTCGCCCAGCAGGTGCAGGTTGGGATCGCTGTTGTGCATCACCATGCTGTCCCTGTACAGGTTGTGCTTGCGCTGCACGGCCGCCTCCTTCACAGCTGGGGACAGGGAGGGACAGGTCACGGGGGCTGCGGGCACCGCCGGGCTGGGGCACCTCGCCCAGCGCTGCCCGTGGGTGGAGGGAGCTGGGCGGAGGGGTCGGCATCCCACCCACTGCCCAGCCCTGCCCGTGGGGAAGCTGCTTCTGGGGCAGCCCCCAGCACCCTGCACAGGGTCACCCTCCTCAGATACCCCTGAATGGGGTCACCCCCTCCCCACACAGGTGCCACAGGACCCTACCTTGCATGATGTCTTTCATCACCGACTGCAGCACCACCTCCTCGTAGGTGTTCTCCACCAGGATGAAGCTGGCAAAGTCCTCGAAGATCAGCTCCTGGAACTTGGCTAATTCCTGCCAGAGAGGGAGAGGCGTCTCAGCCCAGCGGGATGGGCGTGTGGTGGTCCCGTCCCACAGCCCACACTTTCCCCTCTTACCCCCTTGCAGGTGGGTGCCAGCTTTTTCAGCAGGAAGGGGATGGTGATCTGCAGCAGGGCCTCCCTGAAGAACTTCTTCCTCACCGTGCTGCTGTCGTAGTCGAATTTCTGCAGGATGAGGGGGTGCCCCAGCGGGTTACCCAGCGCTGTGGGCTGGCAGCCCCCGGCCCACGGGCACAAACCCCTGAGCTTTGCCCCCCAGCCCATCTGCACAGGCGTGAACAGACCCCTCTGGCCTCACATCTCTCTCCCCAGCTGTTTCCCAGTGTTTCTGAGCCCTGGTAGGAGCCACTGCTGGCTGCAAGAGAGCTTGGGGGCTGGTCTGAACCCTGGGGGGCTTTTACAGATGTGGTCAGAGGGGACCTGGCTCCTCCAGGTGATTTCCCACTTGCCTGCCCCCAGCAAAATCCACGAAAACCTTACTATAAAGAAGAATTTCCCCAGAAGACTTTTGTTGAAATAGCGTCACTCCTGGCCTCTTCCCTGGCCAAGGAACAAGGCCACCAAAGGCCACCAAAGGTCCTGACCCCCTGCCTCACCTTGAGCACCCTCTCGAGGATGCGCTGGATGGACTTGCACAGGTCGTCCCTGCCCTGCAGCTTGCCCAGCTCCTGGTGCAGCAGCGTCTCGAAGGTGTACACGGCATCGTCCATTTGCTGCGGCCAGAGGCACGTGGTCAGCGTGGGGGGCACCCCAAGGGTGGGCAGGGGGCTCTTGGGGCACTGCCACACCGAGGTGAGCCTTAGCACAGAACCCCACACTGGTCTGGGGTGGAAGGGACCCTAAAGCCCATCCAGTGCCACCCCTGCCATGGGCAGGGACACCTCCCACTGTCCCAGGCTGCTCCAAGCCCCATCCAGCCTGGCCTTGGGCACTGCCAGGGATCCAGGGGCAGCCACAGCTGCTCTGGGCACCTTGTGCCAGGGCCTGCCCACCCTCCCAGGGAACAATTCCTTCCCAATATCCAACAGGCAAAGAACCTTCACTCTGGAAAAATCCCAGCGTGGCATCCACAGCCCTTACCCCGAGGATCAAGGCTGTTGGGAGAGGAGGGTGCTCACAGCTGCTTTTGCACCCCCTCATCCTCCCACAGCCCACTCCAATCTTGCTGGATCAGACCCCAGAACTGGGCTACTGGCCCTGCTGGTGCCACTGGGCTCGGTGGCAGAGGGGCAGCGGTGCCGTGATGCCCAAGCCCTCCACAGCAAAGGGGCTCCATCACCCACCCTCGGAGACAGCACAGACCTTCCCGCCTGGGTTGGACCAGCCTGGGCTCCCCAGCCCGCTGTTCCCAGCCCAGGGGGACAGGGGAGGAGCCTGGTCCCCATCCCACCTGTCTCATGTGGATCTGGGCCCTCTGCTTGAAGACGGACGTGCTGGAGACGTCGAATCGCTGCTGGAGACCCTCCAGTTTCAGCTGGTCCATCTTCTCGTAGCACGACTGCATCTTCACGGGGTGGAAGGCCAGGTGGGAGAGCTTCTCCATGTACTGGGGACAAAGCCACGCTCAGCCTCTCCACGTACTCAGGCCAGGGACATTCCACCCCACGTGGGTGGAATCTTCTCAGCCTGGGGTCCCCCAGTGCTGCTCACACTAAGGGTGGCAGCAGGACTGGCCATGTCACCCCCGAGCCAGCAAGGAGCTCCACCAGGTCTCACCTCCACCAGCTTCTCCAGGCCGCCTTCGTTGACGACGTTCATGTTCATGTCGGTCACCTCCTTGAAGAACACCTCCCGCACCTCGGCAAAGCCCTGGCTCGTGGGGGTCATCAGGGCCTCCAGGATGGAGGAGATGTAGGGCTGGACGTGGTTACGGACACAGACCTCTGCCTTGGGCAGGACGAAGGCTGGGAGAGGGCAGGGATAAGCACAGTGAGGCTCCTCTGTCCTCCCAGCCCTTCCCATCACACCCTAAACCCACCCCAGGCAGAAGGAGCTGCCCCTGTTCCCAAACCCCGCCAGGAGGAGGCTCCTCCTCTCATGGCAACACCAGGAATTCTTGCAGAGGGCCCCTGGTCTGTGCTGAACCCATTCCTGCCCTCTTTGGGGTGTGACTGCCCACCTCGTCCCCAGCCTCCTGGGACACTGCCAGTGAGGACGTGCACCCCGCCCAGGGTGCCAGGAGCTGCGCTGCACCCCGGGAACAGCCACCCCAGGAGCCATGGCACAGCCCCGCCTCCCTGAGCACCCCTGCGGGGCTGTACCTCGGATCTTGCTGGCCAGGTGCTCCTTGGAGGTGATGATCTGGTCCATGTCCGTGCGGATGGTGCTCTCCAGCTGCGGCCGCTCCTGCTCGCACCTGGCCACTGCGGCGTCGTACTGCGCCTTGGCCAGCTCATAGACCATCCTATAGACAGCATCCGACACCTGGGGGCACGGGTGGGCAGGTCAGAGACCCCCCCACGCCTCCAGCTGCACCCCCAACCACCGCCTGCAGCACCAGGACCTGCTGAGCCATCCCCCATGCCCTGACAGGACCTTTTCCCACAGCCTGGCAGAGGTTTCCACCCCCAGCCGGGTGAGGTGGAGCTCCTGAAGTGCAGAAGCTGCTTTAAAGTGGTGCTGGAGAGGCAGAGAGGTGAGCGCTGCCTCCAGCAGGCAGCAGGACTGGGGGTGCTGGTGGTCCGGGGGTGCTGCAGATCCAGGGATGCTGCAAATCTGGGGGTGCTGGTGGTCCAGGGATAGTGGTGGTCCAAGCAGGAGAGCCCCAGACACCCTGAAATCTGTTCCCTGCCCTGTTCACCCTCCCCGGGGTCTCAGAGCAAACCTCCTGAGCAGGATGGAGCCGCTCGCTGAGGCTTCACGCTCGCTTTGCTGCCAAACGCTGCGATTTTGGGGCTGTTGGGACTGGCAGGATGCAGAGCCTCCCCGCTCCTCCCTCCCCCGGGCTTCCCAGCGACCGCAGCTACTGGAAAAGCAGCGTTTGTGTGTTTTTCGGCTGCTCAAGTGGCCCATTAGGAGCCTGGCGGTGATTATCTATCGGGGTTTAAGGTTTTAGCAGGCAGTTCTGAAGAGCCCTCAGTCTTTCGCAAGGCTTTGGGCTGGATTTAGCCCGCGCTGCTCTAAAAATGGCTCGCTAAATTTAGCCGGGACGGGCTTCGCTCCGGGGCTGGGCTTCCTCCTGTTTGCTTCCCTGGCCCCAGGGGCGCGGCAGCGCGGGCGGGGCCGGGCAGGGGCACAGAGGGAGCTTTAAAAACCTCTGTGGAAAAAGGACGGATTCTTTGGAAGGCGCCGCGAGAAGGGGGCAGCGAGAAGGGGAAGCCCAGCGGGGGAAGGGGGGCCCCCCGAGCAGGGTCTGCGGGCAGGGGAGGGGGGTGGCAGGCGGTGGGNGCTTTGCCCTTCAGCCGGGGGCCGATGGTGCTCCTGAGCTCGGGGAGCAGCTCCTCCATCACCAGGTTGCTCAGGACCTGCAGAGGGAGGCAGGAGGGTTTTGGGGGAGCCTGCTCAGCCCCCCCATCCCATCCCATCCCATCCCATCCCATCCCATCCCATCCCATGCCGGGCTGGGGGTGCGGGTGCTCACCTGGGTCTCGTTGCCGCAGAGCATGTCCCAGGTGCCGTACTGCTCCTTGGACTGCCGGTACATGCGGATGGCGTCCGTGAAGGCCGGAGCCTCCACTTTGGAGTCCTCAGAGATCCCTGCGGAGGGGAGACGGGGATGAGTGAGCAGCCTGGAAGTGGGAATGAGGGGCAGCCCAGCACCCCCAGCCCGCCTTTGTGTGGGCCCCCACACCCTCGCACCCGTGCAAGCCCCCAGGGCTGTCAGCAGGGTGGGGGGGATCCTGTCCCAAGCCGCTGTCCCTGACGGGGTGGGGGGCAGCAGTGCTTGGGGGGGGCTCCTGCTATGTCCAGTGATCCCCTCCAGAGCCAGACAAAGGGCAGGGAGGCACCCAGGGGCAGGGGCTTGGCAGGATGGGGGGCTCGGTGATCCCCAAATGGTGCGTGGGCACACAGGGCCACAGTGACCCCAAAGGCACAGCAGGAGCAGGGGCTCAGTGACCCCCAAATGGTGCAGGGGGTCCTGGGGGGCTCAGTGACCCCCAAAGGCACAGCAGGAGCAGGGGCTCAGTGACCCCCAAATGGTGCAGGGGGTCCTGGGGGCTCAGTGACCCCCAAATGGTGCAGGGGGTCCTGGGGGGCTCAGTGACCCCCGAAGGCACAGCAGGAGCAGGGGCTCACCAGGCTGGGGAGCTCAGTGACCCCTAACCCCACATGGCACCCAGTGACCCCCCAGCATGGCAGGACGGGCCAGCTGGGGGGGCTGGAGGATGTGGGGGCCCTGTAGGGAGCAGCGAGGCTTGGAAGGAAGAGGAAAGTGGCCAAGAGGCAGCAGGAGTGAGTCAGGGCCGGGCTGTCCCCGGGGTGTGTCACCGCAGCACGAGGGGGGCTCAGATGTGACCCCCGCCCTGCCACAGCACCCATCGGGAGGAGGGGCAGGGCCGGGAGCCTGCGGCCACATCCCACAGCGAGGAGGAGGAGATGGGGACAGCCCGGGAGCTGTCCCACATGTCCCTGCCTTGTCCCAGCCTGTCCGGGCTGAGGAGGTTCCTGCCTGACAGGGAAACACCCCTGGGAGAGAAGCCTCCAGCCCAATTCACCTCCCCGTGCCCGGAGGAGGGGACCAGGATGGGATGTGAGCCAGGGTGACCCTGCTGGGAGGCTCCAGGGGATCATCCCTGCAGTGCTGACGCGTCCCAGAGCACCTGGAAGTGCACACCCGGTGCACACAGACTTCCCTAAGGTGATTACAATTAACTCCAAGCCTAAGCAGCTTTTCTTAAGGGGCAGCTTAATAATCAGGGGCGGGGAAAAAAAAAAACCCACTGAGAAAGTCAAATCTGTTCCTTTCTCAGTCTTCGGTGGGAGCCAGAGCTGGGCTGAGCTCCCAGGGGTTGGTGCTGCTCCATCCACTGCTCCTGGGAGCTCCCAGGTGGGACAACTTGTCACCTTCTGTCCCTGCAGGGCCTGGGGCAAGATCTTTCCCCAAAGAACCCTCCCAGTGTCACTCGCTCCAGGCTGAGCCTGGGGACATCCCTGAGTCTGTCCCCAGCCCCGTGCCCTGGCCAGGCAGGGCTGGTGCAAGAAGCCCCCGTGCCACTCCACAGGGCAAATTTAATGAGTTCCCTTCATTAATGTGTGGTTTAGGGCCTGGAGTGGCAGGACACAGGGAATGGCTTCCCAGTGCCAGAGGGCAGGGATGGATGGGATATTGGGAAGGAATTGTTCCCTGGGAGGGGCTGGGATGGAATTCCCAGAGCAGCTGTGGCTGCCCCTGGATCCCTGGCAGTGCCCAAGGCCAGGCTGGACGGGGCTGGGAGCAGCCTGGGACAGTGGGAGGTGTCCCTGCCCACGGCAGGGGTGGCACTGGATGGGCTTTAAGATCCCTTTTAACCTAAATCATCCTGCAACAAGGGGCAAGAGCCCTCAGGGTGGGCCCTGCCCAGCCCCAGGTGACACCAGACAGGGCAAGGGACAGTTTTGGAGCAGCCAGGGGCTCCAGGGACACCAGGCAGGACCCTGTCCGTGTGAGGAACAGAGCTGCACATCCCCAGTCCTCACGGAAGAGCTGCTGTTACACAAACCCGGGCTGAGAAAGGGAGGGGAAAATTCCCACACGAATCACAACCGGAGGAAGAAACAGAGCCTCTAATTTAGGGGGGGGGGGAAAAAACCCCAAAACAACAACCTCAAAGCGCTCTACAACAACAAAAGAGCCTTCATGGAATATGAAACAGGATCCTGGAGCTCCCAGGAGCAGAGAGGGGCAGGAAGAACAATGTCACAGAGAAATCCGGGCTGGAGGAATGCAGAAGCCGCGGCACCGAGCCCTCCCTGGCCACTGCCCCCTCGGGAAGGCTTTTCCATCACATGCTGAGGGGAAGGACAGGAAGAAGAGGATTTGTGACTGGGGCTGCCACCTCCCCTGGGTCCCACAGCAGCACCCAGCAGGTGGGAGGGGGAATTAGGGATAAAAACTGGGGGGTTTGATAGCAGGAGATCGAGTCCTCTTTTATCCAGAGCTGGTTTTGCCCCCAGTTGGGTCCTGGGGTGCTGAGCTCCATCCAGAAATGATCCTCAGGAGAATCCCAGGGGGATGAGGGGTCACAGCACCCAGACCTCCACAAAGGAGTCCAGGTGGGCTGAGGGGGCACATTCAGCCCAACGAGCTCAGATAGCCCTGGCACAAAAAAAAAACCAACCCCCAAAAAAAAGGGAAAAAAGCAAATTTTCAGGAGATTTAATCCAACATGGGAAGATGGAAACCCTCAGTGAAAGCCAGGCTCCAGATCTCACCCTATTACAGCAGCCCTGGCAAAACTGAGGTGAAACTGAGCCTACCCAGAGCTCCCAGGAGCGAAAGCAGCATTGAGAAAATGGGCAGCATCTAAAATGCCCACTAAAACACCCGACTTTGAGCAGGTTTCAGCTCTGGCACCGCCTTCCTCAGGAAATTTCTCACCACCCCAAGCACGGCCGGGACCTGGGGCTCAGCCCAGGAGTGCCCAGGCCACAGCCAAGCAGGAAAATCGTGTTTTCCTGCCAGAGGATCGCTGACGTGGGAGGCAGGTCCTGCCCAGCCTGGCTGCACAGCCCTGCACCCCCTGCCCACAGCCCCCCTCGGGGATATTTGGGGTTTGATGACTTTAATTAACAAATATTTTCTACCTCGGGGTGGGAAATGGGCATCAGGGCAGCTCAGGAGCCAGGCTCTGGGCTGATTCCTGGAAATACTCCCTGCCCTGGGCAGGTATCCTCATGGGCAGAGGATGGAGCCGGGCACAGGGATGCTCCAGGGAGCTGGAGGTGATGCTGGCATTGATGAGATGCTCAGTTGTGAAATCCCAGACTGGTTTGGGTTGGAAGGGACCTTAAACATCATCCAGTGCCACCCCTGCCATGGGCAGGGACACCTCCCACTATCCCAGGCTGCTCCAAGCCCCGTCCAGCCTGGCCTTGGGCACTGCCAGGGATCCAGGGGCAGCCCCAGCTTCTCTGGGCACCCTGTGCCAGGGCCTGCCCACCCTCCCAGGGAACAATTCCTTCCCAATATCCCATCCATCCCTGCCCTCTGGCACTGGGAAGCCATTCCCTGTGTCCTGTCCCTCCATCCTTGTCCCCAGTCCCTCTCCAGCTCTCCTGGAGCCCCTTTAGGCCCTGGAAGGATCTCCCCAGCTCCTTCCCTTCTCCAGAATTGCTCAACAACTCCCACCCAACTCCTCCTCATGAGCTCCAAACCATCCCCTCAACCCAAAAACCCCAACCTGGCCACCAGAGGGTCTCCAGCACCCTCAGGTGTCACCCACCATTGTTGCAGTGCCTCACGCAGTCCTGGAACACCGCCCGCCACTTCTCCTGCTCCTTGCCCGTCATCACACAGAAATAATAGTGCCGGGCGTAGGGGTGCCACAGGATCAGCGGGAAATCCGTGGGGCACTTCAGGATGGGGGAGTGCCCAGATTTGGGGGTCACACCTGTGGAAAAGGGTGGGTGGTTTGAGGGGGAGACGGGGCCGGGCAGGGATGGGGGAGCTGCAGGGTTGGGGGTGTCCAGAAGGGACACGCAGAGCCCTCAGCTCCTTCCCAGGGTCTTTGCTGGGAGCTGTCCCCACCCCCCCCCAAAAAAAAAGTAAAACCAGCCTCATTTTTCCCAAAAGGAAATCAGAATGAAAACTGAAAAGTAAAATTAAAAGTAATTAAAAATCACGTGGTTCTCACGGAGCCATGGACACGTTTTCCTTCCTTTCTTCCCTGGTGGCTGTGGCAGGACCTGAGCAGCAGAGACCCCACACCCCACTGTGGGATGGGAATGTTCTCCTTCCCTACAGCCCCACTGCCCAAAACTTCCCCTTCCAAAGGTGCCCAGGGATGCTGCATCCCAGAAAAACCCCTTCCTGAAGGTCTTCAAGGACGCTACATCCCAAACCCACCTTTCTCCAGAAGGCCCTCAGGAATGCTACACCCCAAAATCACCTTTTTCTGAGGGTCCTCAGGGATGCTGCACCCCAAACCTACCCCTTCCAGAAGTTCTTTAAGGATGCTACACCCCAAACATGCTTTTTCCGCATTCCTCAGGAATGTTCCACCCCAAACCCACCCTTTTCTGAAGGTCCCCAAGGAGGCTACACCCCAAAATCACCCGTTCCAAAAACTCCTCAGGGATCACACCCCAAACCTATCCCTTCCAGAAATTCTTTAAGGATGCTACAGCCCAAAATCACCTTTTCTAGAAGGTTCCCAGGAATGCTACACCCCAAAATCACCCTTTTCTGAAGGTCCCCAGGGATGCTGCACCCCAAACCTACCCCTTCCAGAAGTTCTTTAAGGATGCTACACCCCAAAATCACCTTTTCTAGAAGGTTTCCAGGAATGCTACACCCCAAAATCACCCTTTCCAAAAACTCCTCAGGGATCACACCCCAAACCTACCCCTTCCAGAAGTTCTTCAAGGATGCTACACCCCAAACCCAGCTTTTCTAGGAGGTTCCTAGAGATGCTACACCCCAAAATCACCCTTTTCTGAAGGCCCTCAGGGATCACACCCCCCAACCCCCCCCCCAAAGGTCTGCCCAGCAGCACGAGGGCCCTCACCAGGCAGGCTGTTGTTGACCAGCTCCAGGTACTGCTCCACGGAGGTGAGGATCTTGTAGCCAGCACTGTTGACCAGCACCCGGGGCGGCAGCTCCCGCTCGTAGGCCTGAGCAGGAGAAATGGCCGTGGGTGGGGCGTCTCCTTGGGAATGACCCCTCTGGAGGTGGGTGAAAGGGGGGGATTCTCCTCACCAGTTTGTTCTCGTAGAGGACCAGCCCGTAGTTGTGCGGCACCACGCAGAAGCGGTTCCTCCACTTCTTGTTCTCCTCGATGTACTGGAAGATGTTGCCCGAGTAGATGACGTGGTCCTCCAGCGGGACCTGCAGGGAGGGGACAGAATCACAGAATCACAGAATCACAGAATCATCACCAGGTTGGAAGAGACCTTCAAGATCATCGAGTCCAACCCATGCCCCAACACCTCAACTNNAACCCATGCCCCAACACCTCAACTAAACCATGGCACTGAGTGCCACATCCAATCTCTTTAAACACGTCCAGGGATGGCGATTCCACCACCTCCCCAGGTAGACCATTCCAAAATTTTATCACTCTTTCTGTAAAAAAAAGGAGGTGGGAGGCACAGGGGATCAGCGAGGGGACAGCTCTGCCCTGGGGAGCTCAGCGAGGTCCATCCAGGGTGGGTTGGGTGGGTGTTTGTGCTCTGGGGCCGTGCTGAGGGTCCCCGCTGGATCATCTCCCGCAGCGTTGCCAAGTTCGGTGCCTGAATTGGTACATCCGGGTGATGCCTTTGAGGGGCACCACAGGCACAGCCCTAGAAAAGCCCAGAGCGGCGGCTCATCCTGCACGTGGTCACACCTCTGGTCACACCTCTGGTCACACCTCTGCCCTTGGCATCTCCCCTCTGGGACACACCGAGTTCAGCTGAGCCACTCCCGTGGAAGGTTGGAGCAGAGCCCTCCAGCAGCAATTCCCAGCCCCAGCTACTGCAATTTCCCCGGCATGGGGCACGGGGAGGATGCGTGGCACTGCTGCCAGGAGGTCCTGCCAGGGGCATCTGCAGGTGGCAGGGACCAAGCCCTGCCCAGCAGGGTCTCCAGATAGGACAGGGAAGAGGAAAAGCAAGAAGCCACCCCAGAGAGCCCAGCACCAGCCGATGCTCTGATGTTCCAGATGTCACTGGGAGCAGTGACAGCTTTTTTAAACCAGGAGAGATTTTGAGCGGATTTTGGGAAGGAATTGTTCCCTGGGAGGGTGGGGAGGCCCTGGCACAGGGTGCCCAGAGAAGCTGTGGCTGCCCCTGGATCCCTGGCAGTGCCCAAGGCCAGGCTGGACAGGGCTTGGAGCAGCCTGGGACAGTGGAAGGTGTCCCTGCCCATGGCAGGGGGTGGCACTGGATGATGTTTAAGGTCCCTTCCACCCCAAACCATTCCATGATTCCATGACAGGATCCCATGGCAGGAACAGGCCAAGGACACCCTGTGCAGCCCCTCCCCGGCTCTCCAGCACCTTCTGGCCGGCAGCGTTGACACCATCCCAAACACAGCCTGCCTGAGGCAGCCAGGAATTCGTCCCAGGAATTTTTATGATCCCAGGAACATAAACAAGAGCTGAGAGCTCTCGTGAGGGCCGGAGCGTGCGGCGGCCACCTCTGCTGCCGTGGCCACCCACCCTCCACCACGGTGGCCACCAGGAGGGACCAGCCAGGGCTTGGATCCCACCCTGCCCCAGCAGCAGGACCCTGTGAGGGACGGGCAGCAGACAGGACACTGAGCAGCAGGAATTCCTATTTCTCCACGGCGTTTTTCCAAGACTTGCCGTGTCCCTGACCTCCCGACCTCGCTGCTGTCCCTCAGACATTCCTGGGCTGCTTGCTGGAGCTTTTTGATGAAGCAACCACCCTGGGGATGGAGGCACCTCCCGGGGGGGTGCTGAAGGCATCTGAGGAACCCAGGGGTGCTGAGGACACCGGGCCCGGCTCCTCCCCAGGAACCTCCACTCCTTTATTTTTCCTAACACACCCAGCGCCCGGGCAGGTCCCCGAGGAGATGGGGCACGTCCTGGTGCCTGGGCAAGGTGTCAGCTTCATGGGTGGGTCAGGGACACGACCGCTGTGAGCGCCCAGGGCTTGAGGCTGAGCTCAGGGAGGCATTTCCTAGATTTGTTTAACAGAGCCAGGCAAAAGCAGAGGTGCAATCCCATCTCCTCCTGCCTTTCAAGGACAGCAGCTCCACCAACCTGGCCAGGGAAAACCCCAAGAAAATCACCCCGGGGAGGACCCCAAGCCTTGTGAGCAGCCCCACCTGAGGTGCATCTGCCTTTGGAGGAGGCAGGGAGGGGAAGGCAGGATTCCCACCCACCCCAGAAGCCACAGCCACAAATCCCATCCCTTCAGCCAGGCAGGAGACACGTGGCTGCTGCAGGTCAGACTCGGAGCCACCTCTGGGGCCAGGGGTTTCCTTCTCCTCCCTGGGAATTTGCCCAGGTGGGAGCACCCCTCGCACCCAGGAGCAGGAGGACACAGCCCGGCACGGCTGCTCAGGGCTTCTTGGGGCACTGAGGGGTCCCTGAGCTCCTGCCACATCCAAAGCCAGCCTTGCCCTGCTGGCTCCGTGTGCTCCTTCCATGGGGTGGGAACGAAAACCATCCCAGGGAGCCCCAGCGCCCCAGGGACGGGCTGGACCGGGAGCATGGGGCCACATTCCGCCCAGCAGGGTGGGTGGGACAGGGAGAGGGGACTCCGGGCTCTGGGAAGGACGTGGATCTGGGGGATGGAGCCCTTACCTTGCGGTGGAGCAGCTGGGCCTGCGGGCCCCCGGCGCCCTCGATCTCATAGCGGACGCTGTTGAAGAGAGCTACCCCGAACTGCTCCTTGTAGCACCGGCAGAACTCGCCCAGCACCTTCCCCGTCTTCTCTGCAACGGGACAGCAGAGCCACGTCAGGCACGGGCTGGGTTTGGGGTCTGAAACCCCCCAGCACCCACCCAGACCCCTCCCCTGTCACCCTGGAGCCTCTGGTGCAGGGACCACGGCAGAACCCGCTGCCTGCCGCCCTCCCTGCCCAGCCCAGGGCCCGATTCGGGGTCAGGATGATCTCTTTTTTTATTTTTTTTGCCCTTTCACATTAATTTCATGGATTCCTCTCCCCGGCAGGAAATTCCTGACATTGAGCTGATTCTCGAGGCTTCCTGTGCCTTGTGCAGCTCCTGGCCCTGCTCCGAGCACCTCAGCCGGCTGGGATTGGGGGCAGCCCCCCATTCCCCAGCCCAAACATCGCTCACACCCCCCTGACCCCGCTGTGCCCCCAGAGGGGCCATCCCACAGAGTGGCTCCAGGCCCTGCAGCTCGTGATGCAGCAGGGTTGGGATTAGGGTTGGGGTGAGGGGAAAGGACAGCCTGGACCCCCCCATGTGAGGCAGGGACCTCCACCAGGACCCCAAACTCCAGTCTGGGATGAGTCCAAGGTGCTGGGAGAGCCTGAGCTGCCACATAACCCCGTGCACCCCACGCTGGAGGGGACGCCCCCCGTCCCACAGGCAGCCCCTCGATGCAGGGGGTGGGGGCACACTGCAAACCCACCCCCAGCAGCAGGGACGGGGCTTTTCCTGCCCCAGTGTGGCAGCCATGGGAGCCCCTTGGGCACCCTGACCCACCCAGCACCCTCCCCACCCCTGCTTCAGACCCCCCATGGGTGTCCCACACCAAAACCCCATCCTGAAGCATCCCAAAGCTGGAGAAACAACTCCCCCCGAGCTGCTTTTGGCACACGGGACCTCGACTTTGAACTCCCCTGTCAACTTTGCCCCAGAGCCTGTGAAAGATGAAGAATTTGAGTCTCCTCCAACAATTTCTGACGGCTCAGGCTCCACCAGAGCGCCGGCGATGGGCGCGGGGAGGACGGATCCTGGCTCTGCATCCCGGTGCTGGAGCCAGCACGATGCTGGGGGCACGAACCCAGACAAAACAGCCCCCATGCCCGCTCGGCACAGCCTGACAGCAGCCAAAAAATTCCAGCAGGAGCCAAAACCTCCAGCAGGAGCCAAAACCTCCAGCAGGAGCCGGCCCAGAGCTGTGCTGGCAGCCAAGGCAGCACAAGGAGCAGCTTTGCTGCAGGGTGCTGCAAATCCCCACGGGATGAGCGGCTCCAGAGGAAAATGCTGCCCGAGGAGGGATAAACCCATCCCTGAGGAGATGCCAGCACTGCCGGCCACGGGAGCAAACTACAGAGCAGCATCACGCCGTGAAACCCCTGGGAATTTAACAAATTCACAGCAAAGGATGGGACACCCCAGCTCATCCCAGGCAATTCCTCAGGCTGGATTTTGGCCTTCCCTCCTGGCATCCCTGCAGCCCCTCTGTTGCAATTCCCGTCTCCCAAGCCGTGTGGTTTTGGCCAGGGCTCTGGGCAGCCATGCAGGCAGCTGAGATTTAAAAGGACGTTTTGAGGTTTCATTTCCTTTCAGTCCATGGGAAAAAAGGAGCCCCAGGTCCCCGGGCAGGCTTAGTCACTCATTCTTCCCTGATTAACAGCGGGGCCAATTAGGAGGGTTTAAGTAAATGGGAAAGCAAAAGTCAATTATTTGCAGAGGCTGGAACAAGACTCGCAGTCAAACATGCGAGGTGACTAAATCTGCCCCGGCTCAGCAGGACTCCCCAGGCTGCCGAGGGGATGTTTGGGGCCACTGGTGCTCCCTGCCTGGTAGCCCTGGTGGCAAGTCCAGGGGAGCAAGAGGGATGTGTGGACCCTCTGTGGGACCAGGAGGTGACAAAATGTGGGGTGCTAGTGGTGGCACAGCCGGGCTTTGCTTGAGCAGAGGGTGGGAAGCCCACGCTGATGATGCCAGAGGGTGTCCTGACCCCTCACATCTGCAACGCCCGGGCAGGGCTGATGTGTCACACTCAGGAACTGCCTCAGCCGCCCACTGCCTCCTTCATCAGGCTGAGCAAAGCCTCCCAAAAGTGCTGAGAGCATTCCCTGGATGCACAGGGGGCTATGGAGAGCATTCCCTGGCTGCACACAGAGCACAGGGGGCTATGGAGAGCATTCCCTGGCTGCTCACGGATCACTGGGGGCTATGGAGAGCATTCCCTGGCTGCTCACGGATCACTGGGGGCTATGGAGAGCATTCCCTGGCTGCTCACGGATCACTGGGGGCTATGGAGAGCATTCCCTGGCTGCACACGGAGCACTGGGGGCTATGGAGAGCATTCCCTGGCTGCACACAGAGCACAGGGGGCTATGGAGAGCATTCCCTGGCTGCTCACGGATCACTGGGGGCTATGGAGAGCATTCCCTGGCTGCTCACGGATCACTGGGGGCTATGGAGAGCATTCCCTGGCTGCACACAGAGCACGGGGAGCTATGGAGAGCATTCCCTGCTCCAGCTCCACCACCAAAGCCACCCACGAGTGGCCGTCCCTCCCTGAGCAGCTCTGGCTGCACATCCAACCGAGAGCTGGAGGGGACAGGGGACACGGCCCCCAAGATTGTCACTTGTCCTCAGACCCCTCGCCATCATGGCAAAGGAGGGAAGGGCCCCCCCCCCCCCCCCCCCC
>VXAD01010503.1:78631-95745 GCA_013399195.1 Dicrurus megarhynchus
GAAGGGGATGGGATGGGATGGGATGGGATGGGATGGGATGGGATGGGATGGGATGGGATGGGATGGGATGGGATGGGATGATGAAGCCTGGGAGCTGCCGTGTAAACAGCACTGTTGTTGCTGGATCCTGGCTCCGGGGCAGGAGCCAAATGTGAGTAATGGCAGGAGGAGCAGGGCAGCGCTGGCATCGCTCCTTCCCAGCCGCGCTCCTGAGCCGGGAACGGAGCAGGGAGCAGCCCTGGGATGCACGGGCAGCCCTCACTGCCAGCTGCTGCCCACGGTGGGCAGTTCCTGGTGCGTTTGGTGGGCTCAGGTGGGCAGCACGTGTGGGCACAGGCAGCAGCTTCGCCTGCCCCGTTCAGGTACCCTCCATGCCCCCTTTCCCAGCCCGGAGCTGCCCTGCACCCCCTGTCCCCATGGAGAGGCCAAAGGATGTGACCAAGGGCAGGCAGGACCTGAGTGCAAGCCCTGTGTCCTTCTGGGGCTGCCCCCAGGCTGGGAAAGGAGGTTGGGTGTGCAGTGGCAGGAATGGCATCTGGGAATGGCTCTTTTCTGCAGGTTTTGCAGCAGGACAGACAGACAGCGACGCTCAGGGGCTCCTGTTTTATCCCTGCTGGCACCAGTGCCAGCTCTGGAGCCCACTGGGCTTTACCCAGGGAGCCAGCACCCACAGGGAATGGTCCCCAGGGCTGAGGCTGCCAGGGTGACACCCTCACACCTCTGGTTTCTAATTTAGAGACGTTCCTTAACTGGGTTTTTATTGGGCATTTCCATCCCCGTCCATGGGACCAGGGGCTCTGAGCAAAACCCTGCAGGGGTGAAATCCAGGGAAAAATGCTGTGTGAGGACACGGCATGGACTCTTCTCCTCAGGCTCAGCTCTGCAAGGGTCAAAGGGGACCTGCAGGGCTTGGGGGGCACCTTGTTCCCCCAAAACAGATGTTTAGGCAGGAGGACAAGGCTTGAACCCCCCTTCCTGCAACCCGACCCCAAAGGTGACACCTCTGTCCCGCTGCCACCTCCTCGTGTCCCTGAACCTGCATCTCACAGGGAGCTGGGAATTTGGGGTGGGGGGCTCCCAGGGGTGCTGCTGTCCTGCCTGGTTGCATAAGCCCAGCAGCCACGGGAGGTGAAATGGGATTGTGAGGGATTACAAGGAACAGGCTCAGGCCGCTGGATTCTTGTTTCTAAAAGGAGCTCATAAGCCGCTGTTGTTTTCCCAGCACTTTGGATTAGGGCTGAACCTCGTGGGGCAGCCCCCAGGCTCCCCAAAGGGACCCCCCAACCAGCACATGCTCCCCATCAGCCTGGGGCCTGCCTGTGAGTGCCAAGCACGAGAGAAAAACAGGGCTGGGGGGGTGACCACCCCTCCCTGGGGACCCCAAAACCACCCCCATCCCCTCCTTCATCCCTGGTTAAGGCACGGGGTGAGCGGGGCTCAGCGCATGGGTGGGGGTCTGGTGCCCCCAGTGCAGCCCCCGCTGCTGCCAGTGGGCCCTGGGGTGCTGTAGGAGGGACACAGGGGTCTCACCCTTGCCCATATCCCTTTTCTTGCAGAGATCATGCACGATGTGATCCGCAAGGTGAAGAAGAAGGGGGAATGGAAGGTGAGCACCAAAACCGGGGTGGGGCCAGGAGAGGAGGAGGAGGAGGAGGAGGAGGGGAGGAAGCAGGGAAGGGGGCAGGTGTGGGGAGGGGAGGGGAAGGGCAGGACCCGTGTCCCCAGCTCCCAGGGTGCTCACAGGGCGCTCACCTGTCCCCAGGTGCTGGTGGTGGACCAGCTGAGCATGCGCATGCTCTCGTCCTGCTGCAAGATGACCGACATCATGACGGAGGGCATCACCAGTGAGTACCCCCCTCCCTGCCTGCCACGTGCCCTGCGGGAAGGGCCAAATCTCCCTCTGCACCAGGGCACCCTCAAAGGCATCTCCAGGCTGGCACGGGGCGGTGGGCACAGCCCCCACCCTGCCCTGTCCCACTTGGGATGGAGCCACCCCACCTCCCAGCGCTCATGGATGGTTCCTGCTGCCAGGCTGGAGTTGCACAGGTCCCTCCTTGCCTGCTGGGGCTGGAGCAGCCAGAACACTTTGTCTCCTGGCAGTCCTTCAGTTCGAGGAGGGGACCAGGTGTTGGTTTTTTTATCAGCCCAATAATTAAACAGCTCCTGCAACACTTGGAAAGGAGAAGGAAACCTCAGGCTGGGTATTGGGAGGCGTTGGGGACAGTGGGTGCAGCTTCAGCTCCAGCTGGTCTCCTCCAGCAGGGAGTTGTGAGGATGAACCAAGGGAGCAGCAGCACAGGAGCACAGACAGATCCATGGCACCTGGCCAGGTGCCCACACCCTCAGCTCCAGCAGGGACCACGAGGCTGGGATGGGGTGGGCAGGGATGCCCCAACTCCTGGGTGGGCAGGGATGAGTGGCTGGGGGTGTTTTGGACATGGAGGGGTTGGCAGGGCTGGTCCTGGGCTGCTGTGGGGCGTCCAACAGCCCTGCATGGCTGAGTGCCCTGCCCTCACCCCTCCCTGCCATGACCCCTGCATCCCTGTTTTTCCCCCCAAGTTGTGGAAGACATCAACAAGCGCCGGGAGCCGCTGCCCAGCCTGGAGGCCGTGTACCTCATCACCCCCTCTGAGAAGGTGAGCACGCCGTGGGGCACGGGGACAGGGCCTCTGCCCGGGGTGAGGTGCTGGGACGGGCAGCTGTGCCCGTGGGAAGCATCCTGGCTCCGGTGAGGCTGCCAGGGTGGTGGGATGGAGGTGCAGAGCTTGCCCCCAGGGCCGTCCTGCCCAGCCCCAGCTCCCTCTCTCTTGCAGTCCATCCACTCGCTCATCAATGACTTCAAGGATCCCCCCACCTCCAAGTACAGAGCTGCCCACGTCTTCTTCACTGACTGTGAGTACCCGGAGGGCAGGGACAGTCACCGAAACGGTGCCAGCAGGTGGGGAGGGGTTTGGGATGGAGAGATGCTGAGCACCACCCTTCTCCTCCTCCTCCTCCTCCTCCCCTCGCAGCCTGTCCCGACGCCCTGTTCAACGAGCTGGTGAAATCCCGCGCCGCCAAGGTCATCAAAACCCTGACGGAGATCAACATTGCCTTCCTCCCTTCCGAGTCCCAGGTGAGCCTGGGCTGGGGTGGGACAGGGGGTGGGACAGCCAGGGGGGGCTCCAGGTCCCTCTGCAGCCCCTCGGGGTTTGTGTAACAGCCTCGCACCCCCAGCTGGCTCAGCCCTTCCTCCCTGTCTCCAGAGGTTACTGCCCGGGCTGATCCCTGATTTAGCGGGTGCTGTGCCTTGGCCCTGTGCCCACAGCTCTGCCACCAGCCCAGCCACCAGCCAAAAGCACCAGGGAGCTGGCCCCTGGCCATCTGCCCCTGCTGGGGACAAAGGGACCAGGGGGCAGACGGTGCCATTAACCTGCTTGGTGCCATTAACCCTTCAGTCCTCAGAATTCCTAGGGAGAGACCTCTTGGCACCTTCACGTGCAGCCAGAATGGCTGCTGGTTTTCACTGGGGGCGCAGCTGGCGTGTGTCTGCTTGTCCCCAGGTCTCTGCTTCCCTGCCTGGGAGCAGGTGACTGCTGAGGGCAGGGGTCTTCTGCCTCCTCTGCTCACCTGGGATAGGGATCCTACCACGGAGCTGGGATAGCTGGGGAGCTGGGAATTCTGAGGGATGTCCCAGGCATCACTGAGCTCCAGCTGGGTCCCTCTGGGGATGAATCTGGTTTGCAAACCCCGCTGGGGTGGGGCTGCTCTCCTGCAGGGATCTCCCTCTGACCTCCCTCCCGCTGCACCCCCAGGTTTATTCCCTGGATTCGGCTGACTCCTTCCAAAGCTTTTACAGCCCCCACAAGGCCCAGATGAAGAACCCGATCCTGGAGCGCCTGGCAGAGCAGATTGCCACGCTCTGTGCCACCCTGAAGGAGTACCCGGCCGTGCGGTACCGCGGGTAAGGCCAGCGTGGGCATCACAGGCCGTGCTGTGATGGTCAGGGCGTGGGGATGGACGGGCTGGTGGCATGGACAGACATCCAAGCTCTGTAAACAGGCCCAGACTCGATGCTATGGAGAGCTGGGAGGGGTTGGGACCCTGAAATCTTTAATGGCACCGAGGCAAAGTGGAGGTGCAACAAAACCTCCTCAGGTCCCTCCTCTGCCACGAGCCGGGGATGTTGCACAGGGAAGCCAACATCTCTTCACCATCCCGTGCCCTGTGGGGCTGACCTGTCTCCCTGCCTTCCCCAGGGATTACAAGGACAATGCCATGCTGGCGCAGCTCATCCAGGACAAGCTGGACGCCTACAAGGCTGATGACCCCACCATGGGTGAGGTGAGCGGTGCTGGCAGCCTGGGGGAGGGTGTGGGATGTAAAATCCTGCTCAAACTCTGCCCTGTGGCAGGCACAGACCCCGAGTGGGGACCCCAAAACAGCCCCCTGAGCACCCGTGGGGCTGAGGGAGCCCCACCCCAGTGCTGATGGCTCTGCTGTGTCTGCAGGGTCCGGACAAGGCTCGCTCCCAGCTCCTCATCCTGGACCGTGGCTTTGACCCCGCGTCCCCGGTGCTGCACGAGCTGACCTTCCAGGCCATGAGCTACGACCTGCTGCCCATCGAGAACGATGTCTACAAGTGAGTGCAGCGCTGCCATCCCCACCAGCCCTGGGACAGCCCTGAGGCCAGCCCTAGAGCAGGAGCTGGGAGCTCAGCGTCCCTCCATCCCTCACGAGTCGTCCATTGGGAGTCACCAGTGCTGCCTGCACTCTGCCTGGGCTCACGGGCAGGGTTGGGACTAAAAGGGCTTTTCCAGCCTTCAGCCCTCGGCCCCTTCCCAACATTTAGGAGTTGAAGGGGTGCAAGGAAGCGAGAGGTCCGTCCCGGTTGAAATCACTTTGCTGCTGGCCCAGCCAAGAAGAGCCCTCATGTTCCCTCATGTCCCCAGCCTCCCTAAACCCAGTGATGCCTTTTCCTGGTCTTAAAATCAAGAGTCAAACACGGTTAGAAGGGAAAAAAGGGATTTTACCTTGGTATTTATTTTAAGGATCCTTAGGTGCACCATGTCCAGGTCGAATGCGCCTCCATGCAATGCTCTCCTCAAAAGATCTGGTATAACATTGTAGGTGTTACTAATTAGCATATCTATCATAAATTCCCCAATTAGAGGCTCGAGTGAGCCCCCCTCCCCAAGGAACCTTCCCCTGGATGGTTCTATCTCAGTTTACAAAATGTGTTCTGGAGAGGACCTTGGGGTCTGGGGCACTCTGATCCCTAACTACGAAACCTCTAAGATGTTTTGTCTCCCAGCTTAACAAACAAGTCCAAGAACGTAGGCAAAAAGCACTAAGGAATACAGAGGTTGTAAAAAGGTATAAAAGGGGTTTAAAAGAAAAGGCAAAAAATCATCCTGGCATCACCAGCAGCGAGGGGACTCTGTGTGCCCTCAGCCCCATCCCCAGCCTGGCATCCCTCCCCTCATCCCAGGTACGAGACGAGCGGCATCGGCGAGGCCCGGATCAAGGAGGTTCTCCTGGACGAGGACGACGACCTGTGGGTCACCTTGCGCCACAAACACATCGCCGAGGTGTCCCAGTGAGTGTCCCCAGGGATTGCTGCCTGGGTGGGACACTGGCTTGGCACTGCCCCCCACCCCGCTGTGAGGGTCCCCTCCCCGCTCACAGCTCTGCCCTCCTCCTCTCCCCAGGGAGGTGACCCGGTCCCTGAAGGAGTTTTCTTCCAGCAAGAGGATGAACACGGGTGACAAGGTGACCTGATGCATCCACCGAGCTGGGGACGGGCTCAGCCGTGGGCTGGCACGTGGTGGGGTGTCCTGGGGGCACTTTGCCGAGGAAGAAGGGTGGTCAGGTTCCTGGTGGGGGGTGCCAGCGCTGCACCTGGGGCTGGAAATGGGGTGCTTCGGGAGAGCTCTGCACCCAGGGGTCAGTTTGTCCCCAGCACAGGGTCCGTGCACCTCCCACAGCAGCTGCCCTGTCCCCGTTCCCTGAGTTGGTGGCAGGGAGGGGACCCTGGTGGCAGTAGGACATAGAAGTGGCCAGGGCTGACAGGGCCATCTGGGCCCCAGCCAGGCACACGGGGATCCTGGAGGAAGATCCTCAGGGGATTTCTCCCCACTACACCCCAGTCTGCAGAGCTGCAGACCCCCCCTGCCTCTCAGCTTCAGGGGAGGAGACCTGGCAGTGATACGTCAGGTGTCACCAGATCCCCACGTGGGGACAGAAGTCCTTGGCAGGGCCATCCCCTCTGTGCTGGTGGCCCCCAGGCCGCTGAGGGTGAGTGACCGCGTCCCTTTCCCTCGCAGACCACCATGAGAGACCTGTCCCAGATGCTGAAGAAGATGCCACAGTACCAGAAGGAGCTCAGCAAGGTACGGGGAGGGGACGTGGTGTGTTCAGTGGCCCAGCCTGCCGGGGGAGCAGGGGGTGGCAGCTTTCCACTGGCCACGGCTGGTGGCACAGGGACCCTCAGCTGCTGCCAGCGCTGCAGAGGTGACCGCTCTTGTGTCCCCAGTACTCGACCCACCTGCACCTGGCTGAGGACTGCATGAAGCACTACCAGGGCACTGTGGACAAGCTGTGCCGAGTCGAGCAGGTACCAAACCCCTCCCCCAGCCCCACATTCCCACAGGAACAGCGGCTCCACCCTCCCAGGAGGAGGGGTGACGAGCACATGTCCCCTACAGGACCTGGCCATGGGCACCGATGCTGAAGGTGAGAAGATCAAGGACCCCATGAGGGCCATTGTGCCCATCCTGCTGGATGGCAACGTCAGCACCTACGACAAGATCCGCATCATCCTGCTCTACATCTTCCTGAAGAACGGTGAGGGTGGGGGCGGGCAGATCCAGGTTTGGCCAGGACGATCCAGCTGGGAAAACCCAGCCCTGCCTCTCTGACCAGCACCAGGCTGAGTGTCCTAAGCTGGCAGCAGAGGGGCTGTGTCCCCTTGGTGACACATTCCCGAGGAGAACACCCCCTCCCCGTTGCAATCCCAGGAATCACCGAGGAGAACCTGAACAAGCTGATCCAGCACGCCCAGATCCCGGCAGAGGACAGCGAGATCATCACCAACATGGCCCACCTCGGGGTGCCCATCATCACAGACGTGAGTGGCCTCCTCCTGCTGCCCTGCCCCGCTGCCCTGGCAGCCCTGGCCCCCCCGGGGTGGCCTCGGGGGTGTCCCTGCCGTGTCTCAGGGTGTCCCTGTGCTCTCTCTGTGCCCAGTCCACGCTGCGCCGCCGGAGCAAGCCGGAGCGCAAGGAGCGCATCAGCGAGCAGACCTACCAGCTGTCCCGGTGGACCCCGGTGATCAAGGACATCATGGAGGTGAGCCAGCCAGAGGACAGGGCTGGGGGACAAAGCAGGGAATTCCAGAGCCACCCAGGAAGGGATCTGCAGAGAGCTGGGTGCTCCCAGCCCAAACCCTGACACCTCTCTCCGGGCACGTGTCCTCCAGGCTGCTCCCTGCCTGGGGTTGCAGCACGGTTGGGATGTTTTGGGAGGCTTTTCTGGCCTCCACGAGCCTGCTGATCCCAGGTAGGATGCAGAGAATCACACTGAGCTGGGAGGGATCCCCAAGGATCATCCAGTCCCACCCCAGCCCTGCCCAGACCCCCCAACAGCCCCACCCTGGGCATCCCTGGCAGCGCTGCCCAAACGCTCCTGGAGCTCTGGCAGCCTCGGGGCCGTGCCCATTCCCTGGGGAGCCTGGGCAGTGCCCAGCACCCTCTGGGGGAAGAACCTTTCCCTGCTCTCAGCCTGAGCCTGCCCTGTCCCAGCTCCAGCCGTTCCCTGGGTGCTGTCCCTGTCCCAGGGAGCAGAGATCGGAGCTGCCCCATCTCTTCCCCTCATGAGGAAGTTTTAGGCTGCAGTGAGGTCTCCCCTCAATCTTCACGGCCCAAACCAGGCTTGCCCAGCACCCCTGCAGTACAAATGCAGTAACAAACTGGCTGGCTGTGTGTGTGCCACCATGGCCACCAAGGCTGGGTGGCCTTGTCACAGCCTTGCTCATGTGCCAGCTGAGCCAGGGGACGGCCATGGCTCTGCACAGCCGTGCCTGCACCCTCAGGAGCTGTCCCAGGAGCTCTGCACTTGGACAGCCCTGGGCAGTTCAGTGCTGCCTCTGCCCTCAGGCCAGCAGAGCCGCAGCTCCCTCGGGTTCCAAAAGCACAGAGCTTTGTCACAACCCCCCCCCAGGGGTGGCTTCACCCCCAGGACACCCCTCAGCCTCTCCCCCAGGACAGAGGGGCCTGCCCAGGGTCCCCCAGGTGACACTGACCCTCCTCCACTGGTGACGCAGCAGCAGGTCCCTCATCCCAGAGGGGGATCCCAGGGCTGAAACCTCCTGCTCCTGAGGAGGGGAATCCTGGGCACAGCCTTCCCGAGGGGCTGTGGGGCCAGGGGCTGTGCCTGGCTCCTCGCTGACCCCGGGCCCGTGGCTCTCTTCCCTCAGGATGCCATCGATGACAAGCTGGACACCAAGCACTACCCGTACATCTCCACCCGCTCCTCCGCCTCCTTCAGCACCACTGCCGTCAGGTGGGTGCCCCTCCTGTCCTGTCCATCCCCACCCGGATCACTGCCTGCATCCATCCAGAGGGGCTGGATCCGGCAGCGGCTCTGGGAGCTGCTCTGAGGGCATTCAGGCATCCCGTGCCTCAGTTTCCCTCCAGGCATCCTCTACTTCTGTTCCCTTTTAGGAATCCTGTGCCTCAGTTTCCCTTTAGGAATCCCCTTCCTCATTTTCCCTTCAGACTCCTGGTGCCTCAGTTTCCCTCCAGGCATCCCGTGCCTCAGTTTCCCTGCCTGTAACAGCGAGCAGCACTTGTGGCTGGAACGCTGGCCTTGCCCTGCTGTGGCAGCAGCGTCTGTGTGATTTGATGAAGATGTGGTGCCTCGTGCCCGTCCTTCACCCTCCTCTTCCCTCTCCTCAGTGCCCGCTACGGCCACTGGCACAAGAACAAGGCCCCCGGCGAGTACCGGAGCGGCCCCCGCCTCATCATCTTCATCCTGGGCGGGGTGAGCATGAACGAGATGCGCTGCGCCTACGAGGTGACACAAGCCAGCGGCAAGTGGGAGGTGCTAATAGGTGAGTGGTGGCCCCGGGGCTGGCCCCTCCTGCTGGCTGCTCATCCCACGCTCCATCCCGCAAATTCCCGGCTCCAGACGACTGCGGGAGCTGGAACTCTGCGGAAAGGTTTTCTCCGGACATCTGGTGTCGCCCCTGTGTGTCCCCTCCCCTTCCCCGTGTGGGTTGCGTCACTCCGAACATCCTCATTTTTGCTTCCATTTTCTCCTCTCCTCTGGCTGGTTTTGTCCGAGCGGGGCTGGGTGAGAGGGGAGGAAGTTTGGCAGCTTGGATCGTTCCTCGGTTTTGGGGTCATTACAGAGAGAAAAGTGCAAAATAAAGAGGGGTGCAAACAGGAACCGCGGTTTTGAGTCGCACAGGACGTGTGCGACAGGATGTGCTCAGGGTCAGCTCCCGTCTCTGCTCCCGGGGGAGCTGTGAGTCAGGCACAGAGGACACGGTGGAAGCTCTACCAGGAGCTGTTAGATCCCCTAAAATTCCTCCGGGAAGCACAGCTTGGATACATACACACACCTTACAGGGCAGAGGCAGGTGTCCTTCACCATCTCGTGTGAGCCCTGGATTCTTGCCCTGGGTGCCTGGTGGAGCCTGTCCCTGGCATCTCCTGCTCCTGGGGAGCAGCATCCCAGTCTCCACCACTGTGCCCCCAGCCGTGTCCCCGTCATCACCGGCCACCCATCCCAGCTCCATCCCGCCTGTCACCCACCCCATCCCGCCTCTCTCCGGGGTCCATCCCCTGCATGCGCCTCCCAAGCTCCGTCCTTCCTCTTCCTCGCCCCAAAAGCAGCTGCTGGTGGCGGTGGTGGCGCGGGGGAGCCTTGGCGCAGCCGTCAGCCCCGCTCTGTTCTCCCGCAGGTTCTACTCACATTCTCACTCCCACCAAATTTCTCATGGACCTGAGGCACCCCGACTTCAGGGACTCCACTAGGGTATCATTTGAGGATCAGGCTCCAGCAATGGAGTGAGCCAAAGAAACCAAGTAAAGGCAGCTTACTAATGAAAAAGAAACTCTTCCTCCCCGAAGGGTTTTCTTTGATTTCTTCCGTTCCTCCTTTCTTTGATTGTTGTTCCGGGGTTTGTCGGGTTCTCCGATAAGAAAATGCTTGCGGTTCCTCCGACCAGGTGGAAAAGCATCCGGCGTTGCTCCATCATCCCTCAGCCATGTCCCCTGGCCGGCTCCTTCATGCCATGAGCTCCCCCTTGCCAGGGCCGGAGGGGTCAGGGTCCTGCCTGCCCCACAGAGGCGTCCCAGGGCCAGGCAGGGGGATGGAGCTGCTCTGGGAGCGGCTGGAGCGGGGCTGGGGGAGAGGGGCAGCAGTGGAGACCCCGGCGCTCGTTCTGGTCCATCCCCACGGGCCGGGCACTGCTGGGACACCCCAGCTCTGTGGTGCCCTGGGGCTGGAATCCCACTCAGCTCTTGGACCCCTTGGATAGGCAGGAGCCTCCCGATGCTGCAGACCCCAAACTCTGCTCTGGGGTTCAGCTGCTGCCAGTTTTCACCAGTGAGTGCCACCCTGGCATCCCCCGTGTGCTGGTCCCTGCAGTGCCAGGGCGGCTGTGGGGCTGAGCCAGTGTGGGCACCGTGCTGGGGGACCCCCGAGCAAGGGGCAGCAGGAGGCCAGAGCCTTTTTCCTCCTCCCCTCCCACCCCTCGCAGCCACCTCTGTGCCCCCAGGATGCTCCGTGCAGGTTGGGGGACCTGGGGAAGGTCCCTCTGTGCTGGCTGTCCCTGCATCCCCCATTCCTGCACCCCACCAGTGCCTCCTGCATCCCCCCGTGGGTCCAGTGCCACAACCCCCCTGCACCGGCACCTCCCCGCCAGCTCCATCCCTCGCCTCCATCCCTCCTCCTCCATCCTTTTCCCGTTCTCCATGCCCCCCAAAACCTCCCCCCATCCCCATAGACCGCATTTCCTCGCAAGCATTTCCAGCGGCGCGGGGCCGGCGCTGCCAGGTAAGGGGGACCCGGGACAGCGGGGACGGCGGCCGGGGCGCAGCGGGGTTGGTCCCAAAGCCATCACTGATCCCCTCCCATCCCTTCTCCTCTTCTCCTGCAGGGTCCACGCACATCCTCACCCCACAGAAACTGCTGGACACGCTGAAGAAACTCAATAAAACAGAGGAAGAGAGCAGCAGTTAAAAGGAAACGCTGTCACCACTCGATGCCGACCCCATGTCCCCACCGGGCGCCCGGCCCCGGGTGCCACCCTGCACCCAGTGGGCCCAGCTTCTCTCTTGTTCTTGTGTTGACCCCCCTCCTCTCTCCCCTCCCAGTGCCTCCCCCATCTCATTTTATCCACAGGGAGGGGATAACAGCCAAAAAAAAAAATTATATATATATATAAAGAAAATGGATGCATTGTGTTTAAAAGAAAAAGGAAAAAAAAAAATCTATATATTTGTAGCTGCAGCTGTGGGAAGCGCCCAGGAGCTCATTGCTGAGTACCCATCTGCCCATTGCTAGTGAATGTGGTGGGGAAGTGACAGAAATCCACGTATTTTTTTGGGGAATGCTCCTCCTTGGTGTCTTGTGTGGATGGGAGGACAGATGGACGGACGCCCCACACCGCTCCGGCCGCTGCTCAGGCGGGCGCCGGGCTGGCACCACTGTCTGTCCCGTGGCTTTTAGGGTGGTGGGTGTTCCTGCCAGCATCTGGATGGGAATTTGGGATGGGGGTGCAGCCAGGACGCTTCCCACCGTGGCAATTCCCATGCGAAAAAGGGACCAAACCGGTCAAAACTGGGAGCTGGGGCCTGTCCGCTTGCACGGCCCTGCTGCAGCCCCGCCTCCATCTCTGGGAATTCCTTCAAAAATATATATATATATATAAAATAAAAATCTATTTTTTATATATATATATATATATCTACATCTCTGTGCTATCTCTCCATGGATACCTCTCCCCATCCATCCCCCCACGGAAGTTCGGTCCCCGTGCCCGGCTCCGCTCGTGTCGTCCCGTGGTGAAGCGTTTCTGAGCGTGCCGTCACCCTGAGGCCCCCCCAAAAAACCCCTCTGGGCCCTCCCCCAAAAACCCCTCTGGGCCTTCCCCAACCCCCTCTGGGGCCCCTCCAACCCTCCCAAACCCCTCTGGACTCTGTGTATACTAATGACTGTGTCTTGTGACGTTCTTACGAGCTTGGTGTATAGTGATTTCCCCAAACCTCTGATTTGAGTTGGGTTTTTATTTGATGCCCCTGGATTGCCCCCTGTCCCTTTGCCATTAGATGCACTGCAATATTTTGGGGTCTATGGTTTTGTTCTCTTTCCCCCCCTGAAGGCTGTGACCCCCCTTTTCCTTCCCCAAAATTGCTCTTTCTTGCCTCGTTGGTGGTTGAGCCCTCCTCTCCCTTTTTTCCCTTCCCGTCTGCTCCTTGCCCATAAAGTTAAATATATATTTTTAGGGCAAAGGCTGTATCATTGCACTGATATTTGTTGGTTCTCCCTCGGTCTCCCAGCCCATTTCTGTTCCTCCTTGGTTTAGCAATGCAAATGCTTCAGGATCTTGTCTGTTGGACATTATTATTATTATTTTTTTTTTCTGTTACAGTTATTTATATAAAAAATAATTTATCAAAAAGGAAAACTTAAAAAAAAAATAATCTAGTCTGTCTTGAAACTTGTTTACCTTGAAAATTACTGGAATCTAAATGTTTGAAAGTGTTGAAGCACAAACATGTATCATCTCTGTATATCTGTTCTTCTGTACTAAAGCACTCGAGTGACTAAATAAAAGCGATCTCCATCCCTAGTGCAACTGGGACTGTGCTGTGCTGCTCCCTCGGGGCCAGGAAAACAGGGAAAAGGCATGGGAAAATATTCCATCCGAGCCCAAGGGAGGGCTCCTGGTGTGTGGTGATGCCAAACCTCCCCCGAGGAGTGGCTTGGGGAAGGAAAAATCAGCACACAAATCGTCCAACCGCGTTTATTTCCTTCAAAAATAGGCGATTTCTTTGTACAAAATGCCACCCCAGGGCGTTAAAAAATAGGGGATAAGGAAAAAAAAACATCATTTGGTCCTGGCTACTGCTTTTGGGATAATTAACCACACTTCCCACATGTTCCCATCACACCCTGGCTGGGCTGGGCCTGGTCACAGCTTCCAGCTTGGGGCACAGGCATGAGCAGAGGCAACCAGAGACAAATAAAACCTCTTTAAAATCCCCCAAACCTCTTTAAAATCCCCTAAAAAAGGAGGAGAGACAGCCCCATTCCCAGCCCTTCTGGGCTCGTGTCAGGATCAGGCTCAGGGAGAGCTTGGGAGGCTCCAGGCCCGAGTCAGGCGCTGATCCCACGCCCCACACGTGGGTATTTGTACAACAAATAAAAGCAAAAATAAATACATTTGACACTGGCACTTCAGGTAGGTCCTACAGATAAACACAGGCTGGGGTGCTGGGCATGGAGCAGGGGGTTTGGCTGGACCCATCCCAGGAAAAGCTGCCCCAGCCACATAGTTTTCCCTAAAAAACTCATTAGAAACGCAGCTGGGAGAGACCAGGGGGGCTCTGCAGACCCCACCCCTGCTTTGGGCTCACCAGGTGATTTTTCCTCTTCCAGCCCAGATCCCCTGGAAATCCCAGGGGGAAAAACTTCAAATCCTTCATTTTATTTGATGCTGTGGGATAAGCAGAAAAAACCCCACAAATGCCCTAAGGGTTGTGCTGGAAATGCAAACCAGAATTTATATAGATATATTTATGTATCTATAGGAAGATATATCCATGGAATCAGATACAGATCTGTTTATACACAGATCTATTTATATCTGTCTCTCTAGATATAGATCTATAAATCGAGATACGTCTAGATCCAGATATATCCATTTATAGATACACGTGTCACACACACACACTACAGACCATCCATCAACGCTCAAATGAGTGATTCAGCTGCTAACTAGCTACAAAAATTCACATAAAAACCACCCAAAAAAAAAAAAAAAAAGTTTCCCCAAGGAGGATCGTGCTGGCTTCAAGCCCAAGGGCAGAGGGGTTGAACCCCCTGAGGAGGCCTAAAGGCTGGGAAAGGGGTGGGATAGGGAATCCCAGGAATTCCCAGGTATTGCTGCCCACACAGGCACAGAGGTAACACAGGCTGCCAAGGGGGCTCGACCTGTGCAGGGCCCACACGAGGTCAGAGCATCCCCACAAGTGCTCAGGGTGGGGTGGCCACTGCCCCGGGGGGACACAGGGCCACCCCCTTGGTCCCAGGGGATGCTGCAGGTCCCAGGAGACTTCTGCCCATGCTGTTCCCCCCTCCTGCAGCTTGGAGGGGTCCTGAAAACGGCCGGACAGACGGACAAGCCATGCAGGAACTGCAGGGAGAGCGGGAAGGGGGTGGGAGCCAGGGCAGCACCCCTTGGAGACACCTCCAGCCCTGCTGCCCCCAGATTTGGCAGGGAGCACCCAGTGCAGGGACGCTGAGGGGCCCATCCTCCTCCTCCTCCTCGTGGCAGGGAGGGTTTGGGGGTGCTGGCGGGACCCTCAGAAGAGGCAGGAGCCGCGCAGGCCCCGTGCCCGGCCCAGCTCTGCGGCCAGCGCCCGGCTCATGCGGGTCGTGGTCAGCCTCACGCTCTGGGCGGCCTCCACGGCCCGGCTCAGTGACCAGTTCAGCTCCTCCAGCTCCTCCAGGTCCAGGCTCAGGCAGCGGTGCCGGCCCTGGGGCCGGGGGGGACGCTCTGCCCGCCGGGGCCCCGCGGGGACACCGAGGGGGACCCCGGCCAGGGCTGGGGCTGAGGTAGGAACTGTGGGGGAGCAGTAGCTGGGAAGGAGAAGGGACGTGGGCTCAGCGTTGCTCAGTGGCTGTGGCCCTGCTCCACCTTATCTCCATCCCTCTTCCCCATTCCCTCCATCCCCGCCCCCTAAACACAGACCCCCACCCCCGCCAGAGGAGCTGGTGGCCGTGTCACCCCATTGCCGTGGGCAAGCCAGTGGGGTGGGGACAGCCCCTCCCGGCTTCCCCCTGCACCCCTGGGGGATGCTGAGCCCCTCCCTGAGCCCCCTCCCAGCCCCAGGGCATCCTTACAGCACGGAGGGCACGTAAGGCACAAGGGGGACGGGTGCCAGGCAGACGGTGGCGGCGGTGGCAGCAGGGGTGGCTGCCAAGTACCAAAGGCCGGGTTGCTGCGGCTTCTCGGCTCCAACGCGGGGGCCTGGGGGACAGGAGCCACCAGGGCCACGCTCTGCTGCAGGGAGGGAGGTGGTTACGTGTCCCATGGGGGGTCAGGTGTCCCATGGGGGCTTAGGTGTCCCATGGGGGCTTAGGTGTCCCCAGAGGGGTGCATCGAGTGGCAGCCCCAGGTGACATCAGCCCCTGTGCCACACTGGGCAGCCACTGCTGGGTGAGGACACCTGAACCCCAGGAGGGCACCATGAGCTGCCACTTCTGTCCCCAGGCAGTGTCAGGGGGCTGAAGTTGTTCCCTGTGCCCCCACCCAGGGATGAGCTGTGCCAGGCACGTGTCGCCCTTGTCACCCACCGGCTGTGGCTCTGTCCCTGCTGCCCGGCACACCCATGGGTGCCCGGCAAGTGGGGCAGGACGTCCTCCTCGGGGTGCTGTGCTGGGGCTGCTGGGTGGCACTGCTCCCCCCAAATCCAGCTGTGCGGAGAGGAAATTGGGAAATGTCCCGTGGGACCCAGCCAGGAGTGTTTGGGAAGAGCTGAGGGGTTTGGGGGGGCTGATGGGGTGGGAGGGAGGGAAAGGGGGGTCTGCAAAGGTGGGCTCTGCACTGGCACCTGGACAGGGCTGGGGACAGGTGACAATGATCCTGGTGACACCAGGAACCCCAGGGAATCCCAGAAACCCCAGGAATCCCAGGGAATCCCAGGAATCCCAGGTATTTCTGCCCACACAGGCACAGAGGTAACACAGGCTGCCAAGGGGGGACCCACATGAGGTCAGAGCATCCCCAGAGCTGCTCAGGTTGGTCCCCCTGGGGACAGTGGGGTCTGGCCGAGGGACAGTGGGGACAGCCTCAGGCCATGAGGAATGGGTCTGTGTGTCCCCCTCCCTGAGCCTCCCCAGTTAATTAATTAATTAATTAATTAATTGAAGCCGTTAGGGGTGGTAGGGAAAGCTGGAAGGGGCTGGGGGCCACTCACCTGATGCCATCCTGCCCCTGTGACATCGGGGACACCCCGAGGTGCCCGGCTCCTCCCGGGGTGCTGGGGTGGCACGTGGTGTCCCTGCCTGGTACCGTGTCCCTGCCAAAGCCCAGCGTGAGCACGGCCAGGGTCCCCGAGGCGAGGGTGGCCACCCTCAGCCCCAGCACCGAGCAGCACCCACCTGGGAACTGTCCCCGAAGTGTCACCGCCCCCGGGGGGGTCCCACGGTGCCTCCGCAGGGAGGGCGCTGCCCGGGGCCCGGCGGGTGAGGGCTCTGAGCCGGAGGCTGCGGCGGAAGACGGGGAAGCAGGACGGGATCCGCTGGGATCCTCCACACCTGGAAGGACCGGCCTTGGGCTGAGCGCTGAGGGGTCCCGTGGGACCACCAGGACCTGCCCCCCACAGTCCTGCAGCCCCAGAACATCCTGCTCCGTTTAGGGAGGGGAAGCGATGTGCAGGGAGGAGCGTGTCCTCTCTGTCCCCTCCCCGGTGGGTCCCACTTACCGAGGTCCAGCTCGGGCCTGTGCCGTGGCAGCGATGCCGACCTCTCCCTCCGTGTGGGTGTGACCCCGGGGGCCACCCTGCCCCGCCCCGGGGGGCTCGGGTCCCTGCGGAGGGGACAGAGATGC
The DNA here is from genome assembly GCA_013399195.1 of Dicrurus megarhynchus. Lineage (NCBI taxonomy): Eukaryota > Metazoa > Chordata > Aves > Passeriformes > Dicruridae > Dicrurus > Dicrurus megarhynchus. Next base: position 95,457 of record VXAD01010503.1, read on the forward strand.
TGTCACCACCGCCACCCACCAGCCAAACCTCTCCCTGATCACAGCACAGGTGGGGACAGGCTGAGGCTGGGGGTGTCCCCACGCTGCCCCCCACACCCCCAGCTCCCTCCTGCCACCTACCCCGAGGGTGCTGCGTCCTGGGGGGACGATGGTCCGCTGGCCATCGGCGGCCTCCTGGCCGGGGTGACACGGGGAGTGGCTTTTCCCTCGGGGTAGCTGCGGGAGCGGCGCAGACTCTCCTCCAGCCTCCGCCGCAGCCGCCACACCTCGTCCTGCAGCGCCCGGATGG
>VXAD01010503.1:113511-144959 GCA_013399195.1 Dicrurus megarhynchus
GAGCTGCTGAAGCCGAGGCACATCCCAGTACCCCCCCAGTTTGCCTCCTGCTCCCACCCAGCTCCGTGCAGGGCTTTCCTTACCAGGGACACGTCCGGCAGGGTGTTGATGCTGCTCTGGTGGCAATCCCCAGCTCCCTCCAGCTCTGACGTGTTCTGAGAGGGCAGAGAAGGAAGAGAAAGCCGTGGCACAGCAGCAGGAGCCACCAGCACGGTGCCAAGCGTCACGGGGAACGGGCAGAGGGATGCTCCAAACCCCTCCCCATGCAAGGCCAGTCTCACCCAAAGGTTTTTGCCTCCTTGGGGGTTCCCTGGAGACTCCCAACCCTCCCAAGCATGCTGTGGACCTGATACACTGGGGTGAGCTCCTCTAGGCCCAAATCAGCTCCTCCTGCCGAATTTGGAAGGAAGGGAGGAACCTGAGGGCTGCAGGTTCAATATTGGGATTTTTTTCCCAGAGGAAGGACAACAGAAATTTAAAACTCTCCCCTGCAATCCAGAGCAGCGGGCCTCAGATTCAAAGAGAAGCCGCTGCCATTGCTTTATGAGTCAAAAACGTCACCAGGAAACGTCACAGCACGGTTTTGAGGATCTCACAGCTCCAGAAATCCACAAGGGCTGTGGGAATCTGGCAGCAGAGCTGAGCCCAGGGAGAGGCCACGGATGCAGCCAAGCAGAGCAAACGGGCAGCTGGCTAAGTCAGGGGTGGCAGAGTGCAGGGCACAGCAGAGGGAATCCTCTGCCAGGGGGGACATCCCCAGCTCCCCCGCTGCCCCTGCCAAGGCAAACTCAGCCTCAGCCCCCCCTCCCACAGCAACTCCTGCTCTGCAAGGGGGCTGCTGCTGCTCAGAAAGGCTGAACTCGGCTCCTGTCACGCTGTTTGGATGGGGCAGGGCACGGTTTGTGTGTAAGTGCCTGTTATTTATTGCAGGGTAAACAGCTGATTAGCTGAAAGGCCGGTGCATCCGCATCCCCCCCAGCTGCTGGAGGCTGCTGCTGCGCCTGGGAGATGTTCGCCTCCCAAAATAGACACAGGAGACAATTAAGACCATTAGAGGAGCAGCACAAACATCGATGCAAAGTGCTTTTATCCCCGTGGCTTCTGAAGGAAGCCCTGGAGAACGGGAACACAAAGGAACAGCTTGTTCAGGGAGCGACAGGTAAAGGCTTCGCTTGGGAAACCTTCCTCTGGCAAAAGGTGGCTTCATCCTCAATCATTCCAACGTAAGGGCAGGTGCCTTTTAAATGGGAAGCACGGAAGGATTTGGGTTGGAAAAGGACTTTAAAGATCATCTCATTCCACCCCCTGCTATGGCAGGGACAGCTTCCACTGTCCCAGGCTGCTCCAACTCCCGTCCAACCCGGCCTTGGACACTTCCAGGGATGCAGGGGCAGCCACAGCTTCTCTGGGGAACAGGACTGGGAGCAGCCAAACTGTCACAGCTGTGTCGCTGCTAAAATGGGAAGAATCTGCCCGATGCCCCCTCAAACCTCCCAGGGCCATCTCCCCTAACCCTGTGCCCATCACAGGCCACGTCCCCCAGCTCTAGCCTGGCAGCAAGGACCAGTCTGTCCTGAGCTGTGGCTCCTCTGCAGACACTGGGTGGGCACAGCAGCTGTCCCTGTGCCCCCCAGTGCCACTGCCAGGGACACTGATGCTGCTCCTCCTCCTCCTCAGGGCAGCTCTGGCTGCTGCAGGGTGTGAGCAGGAGATTTGCCTTTCCCCAGGCTCGGTTCTTTCGGGGGCAGCAGCAATTAAGCAGTGATTGCTCTGGGCCATAAAACACGATGGCTTTTAAGCACATTTGCTTTCAGGAATTGGCTATTTCCAGGCTGTGCCTTCCTGGATTTCCCTGGAAAGACTCATGGAAGCCACTGCCCCGAAAAATGAGTCTCTATCAAGGAGGCTGCTCCCTCCTGCTCCTCTACCCCATCTGTTTTCCAGTTCTTCACAGAAAGTGGGGCCAGGTGAGGCCCTTCCAGCCCCTCCTCAGAGCAGCTGGGAAATGTTTGTCCTTCTTATCCTACAAAGAGTCCCCAGCAGGAGTGAGGGAGCTGCAGAGCCTCTTTCAGACAGGCAGGCAGTTTTCATTTGCAGATTAAAGGGTGGAGAAACTGCCACCTCCCCGGGGAACACAGCCCAACCTTTAATTAACCTCTCAGCTCCAAATCAGTCCCTTAATTTCCAGTTACTGCTAACGAGAGCTTTGCTGAGCTGCTCAGCCCAAATCCTGCGGGGTTTCAATTTTGAACAACTGCACCAGCCGGGGAATAAGCCCGGCTTTCCTCCTCTCTTCCCTTCCATCTCCCACTCTGGAATGCAGCCGCAGGGATGGAGGAGCCCCAAGCCCTTGGCCCAGATTTTAGGGGCTCTGAGGGTGCACAGTGACCCCCATGCAATGGTTTCACTCTGTCTCCATCCTCGTTCTCTGAGAGGATCATTCCCAGCACGTGGGAACCTTCCACGTGGGATATCCCAGGGAGCTGGGGCAAACCTCTGGAACCAGCCCTGGGAGGAGAAGGCACCTCTGGATGGCAGCAGCTTTGCCAGGAGGTGGTGAAGAGGAAAAACAAAACCTACAGGGATATCAGTTCCTTCATCCCAACACTGATGGCTGGGCAGGAGGCAGGGACAAAGGGAATGCCAGAAAAAATCGGGAATTCCCACTGCTCTGGTCAGACACGCTGCACCTGACTATTGCAGTCTGCAGCTGATCTCTGCCCTGCAGGACTCATCTCGAGTACCAGGATTTCCAGGAGGTGCTGGTGACACTCAGACAGTGGCTGAGCATCTGTGGCTGGCAGCGTTGTCTCATTCCCAAGAATCCTTCAAGCGTTCCTTAATGGAATCACTTATCCCACGGCAGGGCCTGCCCAGCCTCACCCTGCTGATTTTTGGTGGAAGTTCACCTGCCAACCCACGGGACAGGTGGCCTGGTCTGGTGTCACGAAGCCAAAAAGATCAGTGTCCCACGGTTTGGGAACGCTAGAGCATCCTCTGCTGGGATGGGCTCACAGCTGCACGTCCTCTCTCCCAGCTCAGCTCCACCCTTTGCTCTCTGTGCTGTCGCTGACCCTGTGATTTCCTCCCGGCCGAGGAGCAGGGAATGAGCTCCACGCCCTGGGAGCCTGCAGCCCCCCTCAGCCTGCTCCCAGCCCGCAGCCCCGATGGACACCGGGGTTCCTGGGGCTCTCCCACATCCCCGCCCAGCCCCGCTGCAGCCCGGGTGAGGATTTCTCACACACGCTGAACTGCAGCACCGATCTCTGCACGCCCAAAGCCCACGAGGAAAATCCCTCCTCCCGAGGAGGTGTGCTGGGATGTGAGCAGTCAGCTGAGAGAGCTGGGGCTGCTCGGCCTGGGGAAGAGGAGGCTCTGCAGAGACCTTGGTGTGGCATTTTGCTGCTTGAAGGGGGCTCTAAGAGAGATGGGGACAGATTTTTTAACAGGGCTTGTTGTGACAACATAAAGGGGAATGGTTTTAAACTAAAAGAGGGCCAGGTTAGATTAGATTGGATTGGATTGGATTGGATTGGATTGGATTGGATTAGATTAGATTAGATTAGATAGAAGGAAAATGTTTTTTCACAGGGAGGTAAGGCCCTGGCACAGGGTGCCCAGAGAAGCTGTGGCTGCCCCATCCTTGGAAACATCCAAGTCCAGGTTGGAGCAACCTGGGATAGTGGAAGATGTCCCTGCTCACTGCAGGGGCGTTGAATTAGACGGACTTTAAAGGTCCTTTCAACCCAAACCATTCTGTGTTCTATGATTTTTCTACTGGTATTTAGCCAGGGTGCCCACACAGCCCAGCAGCAGGCAGGGCAGGGAGGGCAGGCTGGGGTCTGACAGGCTCCAAAACCCCATCCCCGAGGTGTCCGTGGCACTCAGGTAGCAGCTGGGTCTGGTTCAAGCTGAGCCTTGTGTGCCCTGCAGCACCAAGGACTGGGGGAAGGAAGGAGCTCTCCTGAGCAGAGGCACGGGAGGGAAGCAGAGATGGGTGACACGAGGCGGCCCGGCCCTCCCCCTGCCCACACACGCTGACCCAGCCCTGCAGCCCCTACCTCCATCAGGTCTATGAGCCACAGGAGCCGCTCCTGGGGATGTGCCAGGGGGAGGGCAGAGGAAAACAAGCACAAAAGCGAAAATGTCACGTCAGGGAAGGCGCAGAATGAACGAACGAGCTGAGCAAATCCCGACCCCCAAACCCGTCCTGCAGAATCCACACCCAGGGGCACCCAGGGCTGGGGGGGAAGGCTGGAGCGAGCCCCTCCTGACAGGGGTGCTGGGGAGGGGACAGCAGCAGGGGCTGAGGGCAGAGGGAGCAATCTGAGAGCCCTGCCCCGCATCCCTCCTGCTATCTAAGCACCCACCCACCGTGAGCTGGTGCTTGGCAGCTGTTCCAGCAAGAGTGGGCACAACCACCCGCAGTGCCAGCACTGCCATCAGCAGGCAGAGCCCGGAGCAGGGCGTGTTCTCACACCCGTGGGAAGAGGTGCCACACAGCCAGGGATGCCCTGCATTGGCACCGAGAGACACTGCTCTTGAAGGAAGCTTTTAAAGCAGTGCCCACTCCCTTCCCTGTGCTGCAGCAGCGCCCTGGCGTCCCTCCCCGAGCTCTGTGTGCCAGGTGGGGCTGGGCCATTGCTCACACAGCAGACGCAGCAGCCGTGCCTGGCACGTGTTGAGGAGCAGGAGGCACACCTGGAGCACGTGGCACAGCCCCGGGCACGGGCACAGCGTGAGAGCAGGGTGCCACGCTCAGCACACAGTCCTGGCAGACCTGTGCCAGCCCTCAGAAGAATTTTCCCGGCAGCTCCTTGGAGAGCAGAGCCAAACTCACTTTGTTTATGCAGATCCAGAAAGGATCTCACCGAAATCCCTCCCGACTGGAGCAGGTGGCTCTGCTGTGGGTACTTGTGGATTTAACAGGACAGAAGCACAGCTCTGATGCTCTGGCACTCTCTGAGGCCTCTCACAGGCAGGCAGAGCCCCAGGAAAGCCCCCTCCTCAGGGCAGACCCTCCCCAGCCCCATCCCAGCACCACAGGCTGCTTTCCTCGCTGAGGAACCAGCACAGAGCCCATTGTTCCTCCTCCTTCCCACGAAGGGTTTAATTTCCAAGGTTACTAATGCATTTATGATGAAAGGCATTTTATGGCGAGGAAATTAATTTGGGGGCTGTGTGCCTGCACAGTCTGAGGTGATTACAGTAACTTAATTAGACGGTGCGTGCAACAGGGGCCTGGCAGAGACGTGGGAGAGCTGCTGCTGAGTGCTGGAGAGTGGGCTGGGAATGGGATTCAGCTGCCTGGCCACTGTGGCTCCCACCGGGATGGGGAGCAGGCAGGCAGCACCTTCAGGGAGGTGATGGAAGAGCCAGCGATCAGCAGCAGGCACGGCACGGCAGCGGTTGCGCTGCTGAGATTTCCACACGGATGCAGCTCCGGTGGATTTCTGGAAGCAAGGCAGGCTCCGTCCCTCACCGGGATGAAGGGACACGCACCCCCCTCAAGCAGGAGACAACAGCACCTCAGTGTCAGGAGCACAGGGATACCCAGCACATGGCATGGCACCACCAACACATCACCCAGACTGCACGGAAAAATTCCTTTGGGGGAATCCATGGGGGAAACCGACTGGACAGCGTTCCCTGTGGGGTGAAATGCCTTTACAGCACTCCAGGGAAAGCAGTTTGCTGTAAGACTGCCTGGAGGAGGTGCTGAAAGGAACTGGGATCAGGCAGGAGGGACCTACCCGGGCCGAGCTGACGGTGGTGGCAGTGAAGTGGCTGCTGGAGGACGAGACGGTGTCGCTGTAGGACATCATGGAGTAGGAGTCGGTGCTGGGCCCCGCGGGCTGCCGGGCCTTCATGGACTCGATCTCCCTCTTCAGCACCAGGTTGTCGAAGCGGTCGAGGTCTTGTGGGGAGATCACCCCCCGCACCTCGGAGAGCAGCGAGAACTGGCCAGGCACACACAGCCAGAGACAGGTTGGAGCACCATCACGTTCCTGGGAAGCTGGAGACCTCCCTCCCTCCACGGGCAGCAGTGGCAGTGAGATTTACTGGCAGGTAATGCAGGAGGCTTGGTCCTAAATGTGACCAGAAGCTCCTCTGCCACTGAATGCCAGCCTGCATTCCCCAGAATGGCCCTGGCACAGGGTGCCCACAGAAGCTGTGGCTGCCCCTGGATCCCTGGCAGTGTCCAAGGCCAGGTTGGACAGGGCCCGGAGCAGCCTGGGATAGTGGGAGCTGTCCCTGCCCATGGCAGGGGATGGAATGAGACGATTTTTAAGGTCCCTTTTAACCCAAATCAGTCTGGGATTCTGTGATGGTTCCATGATAACGTGGATTTGACTTCCATACCCTCCCCCTTTCCCTGAGCAGATCACTGGGCCACACTGTGCCAATGTCCACTCTGTGCCAATGCCCACTCTGTGCCAATGTCCACTCTGTGCCAATGCCCACACTGTGACCATGTCCACACCGTGCCAGTGACTCCGCTCAGCCCACCAGGCCCAAGGAGCTGTCCCTGCCCCGGCGCGGGCCTCACCTTGGCGTGTGTGTTGAGCAGCTCGAAGAGCGCCATGACCAGAGCGTCCACGGAGATGTTGCCCTCCTTGTACTCGTCCAGGTAGTAGCCCATGGTGGCTCGCTCCTGCTCGTTGAGCAGGTGCCGGGCCTGCTCCTCCAGCATGACGCGGGTCTGGTTCACCATGGTGCTCAGGGTCACCTGCGAGCCGGCCAGCCCCCGGTAGAACACGGGCTGCAGGGGACAGGGGACAGCCTTGGGGCTGGGACAGCCGGGCTGGACCAAGGAGCGTCCCTGCTCTGGGCTCTGCCCGCCAGCCCACTGCGCCTGTGTGTCAGACACTGCCTGTGGGGGAGCTGGGAATCAGACTGGAGGGAGGATTTTGGGAATGACTGGAGGGAGGTACCCCCAGGAATTCATCAGCACGGCTGTTCAGTGTCACTGCTTGTTTGGGTAACTCCAGAGCCACGATCAGAGGAGCTGAGCTCTGCTCCCTGGGACAGGGACAGCACCCAGGGAACGGCTGGAGCTGGGCCAGGGCAGGCTCAGGCTGAGAGCAGGGAAAGGTTCTTCCCCCAGAGGGTGCTGGGCACTGCCCAGGCTCCCCAGGGAATGGGCACGGCCCCGAGGCTGCCAGAGCTCCAGGAGCGTTTGGGCAGCGCTGCCAGGGATGCCCAGGGTGGGGCTGTTGGGGGGTCTGGGCAGGGCCAGGGGCTGCACTGGATGATCCTGGTGGGTCCCATCCAGCACGGGATACTCTGTGATACTCTGATTCTCTGAGTTCATGCAGCACCAGTTGAAAAACAAAACAGCTTCCCAGCCCTTTTCAGCAAGTGTCCCCCACCCAGGCAGTGATTTAACCCTGGCAGAGCTGGGGGAACTGGGGCCACGGGAGACAGGCCAGCTCCCCAGCCTGTGGAAAAGGCACATTTGCCCCCACTGCCAGCTTGAAGCACACCGTGGTGAAGAAAGAGCCACTGGCAACCAAAGGAGCCCCAGGGAGATACAAGCCTGGCTGCAGATGAAAGACTTTTTTCCTTTGAGAGGGATTTCTGAGGGGAGGTCCTTGCTGTTTCCTCCCAGGCAGAGCTGGCACAGGGATATGTAGCCAGACAAGACCCTGACTATCCCAGAGACAGAGAGGAGCTGAGGCTGGGGAACATGTTTTGCCAGCAAAGAGTACAAAGCTGTTATCATCGAGAGCCACCTGTGAAACCTCCCTGCTTCATTTCCATTTAAAAGCAACGTGCTTTGCAAAGAGGTGTGGGGAGAAGATGTTGGCACAGGGCTGCAGGCACAGCACGGGGTGAGTCCCTGTGCCTGGTGAGCTGCAGAGGGCTGGGACAGATCCCAGCAGCTGCCAGGGCCCAGAGACAGCCACCGTGAGGAAGGAATCATGGCAGGGTGGAGGGGGTCCCCACGGTCCTTGCCCATGGGTGATCATTGCCCCTTGGCCATGGGTGCTCATTGCCAGGCCAGAGGGCATCAGACGTGCTTAGAAGTGGCACAGCAGAGGGGAGGGGACACCACTGTGTCACTGTCTGCAGAACACAGCTGCCAACACGGGCTGGGGAGGAGAAAGGCCCATTAAAACCCTGCAACAAACCAGGAGCACAGATCCTTCCCTCCCACGGAAAATAAAGCATAATAGCAATGAGATTTTTTTTTTCCCAAGGCATCAGGAATGTCTTACCCTGGCTGCCACGTCCATGGCATGGTCACCCACTGCCCTGCGAGGAGGGAGAAGGTCAGTTAGCACCGAGCGCCTGGCACTTGTCACCTGGCACAGCGCCTGGCACAGCGCCTGGCACCTTCTCTCCTCTCTGGAGAGCCAAAAACTTCTGGCCTGGGACGAGGGGAAGGGACAGCACAATATTGCCCAGACCTGCTCCACCTTACAGGCCAGAGATGCTTCACTGGACACCAGAACCGGGAGCTCCATGGGCAGGCTGGGGGTCCCCACCCTCCCGGGGGACTGTGAGCACCCCCAGGGGCTTTGAGCTGACAGACCCCCCCTATGGATGCTGAAAAAGCTTCAGCAAGGAATTTCTTCAGCTCTCAGCAGCATTTTGTGAGAGCTCTGGCTTTCCCATGCAAGTAATTCAAAACAATGTCACAGTTCTGTAAACTTCTGCACCTGCTAAGTTGTTTTTCACCATTGTTATGGTTCCAACTAGAAAAACATTTAGAGGTGGGTGCCTTAGAACTTGGCCAATCACCCTAAGGGGTGGATGGCTGAATGAACCAATTACCTTATGCCATTTAACACACTTTTTGCGAACTAACATATAAAAACCCTCTCAGAAGTTATTAAACCGCTTCGGCCTCCTTCTACCCTGAGCTCGGACTTTGTGTCATTTCTCCTTTCCGCGGCGAGAACAGCCACACCTCCCCAAAAAGCTCCCTGGGCACGTACCCTGCTGAGCTGAGCAGGGTCTCTCCGAGCTGGGAGCTGGTGATCCAGCGGGTCTCATCCACCGTGGTGCGGGCGTGGGGCAGGCGCCCGATGTCCTTGACCGTCATGATGAGGTGACGGGAGGACTTGAGCAGCTTCACGGCCTCGTCGTGGGGGATGCTCAGGAAGCTCCGGCCGTTCACCTCCAGGATCTGGTCTCCCACCTGTGGAATCAGGATGGGGTGAGCCTGGGGAATAATGTTGGGAATAACGCCTTCCTCTCCCAGCAGGGAGGAGCTGCCCAGTCTAACCCAGCACCAAATTAAGGACACAGCAATTGGAGGGACCAGGGAAAATGCTGCTGGATGGAGACCAAGCCCTCCAGCATGCAGCCAGTGAGGACCAGTCTGTGAAGCCTGGAGGAGCCCGTTCAGGATCCCAGCTCAGACTGATCTCCTCCACCGACCAGACCAACCCCAAAGAACATCAAGGCCTCCAGCCCCAGTCCCTCCTGCTGCTGTGGGAGGCCAGGAACCCTCTGTGGAAGCCCCAAACCTCAGATCTCTGCGTGCAGCAGGGAGGGTCTCACCACAGCCTCCAGCACTGTGCAAACTGCAGCATCTGGCACAGCTGCATTCCATCTCTCCTCTCCTCTTCCCTCCCCAGCTGCTCCTAAAAGATTTCATTTTGTGGGCAAGGCTTTTGCTGGAACCAGGAGCTTCCCTGACAGCCAGGCTTTGAGACACAGCACCCAGCTGGTGTTTCACCCTTCATCCCAGCTCCTCTTCCTCCGTGCTCCCAGGGCATCCAGAGCTGCTCCTCCTCACTCCCGTTATCACAATTCACCCTTTCTCTGATAAAGCACATTTTTGAAACTGCCCTTTCCTATCTCTGCTTAACCACAGGCCTCAGCTCAGCTCTACCAAAACACAGTCGGGTTTTCTTCCCTGCCCGCCCAGCAAGGAGACACAGGGAGGGAAAAGTTCCAGAGAAGTGAAACAAAAATGATCAGAGGCAGACGAAGGCGCCTGTGAAAAGGACAGATGGAAGAGATTAGGCCTGTTAAATTTAGAGAGGAGGAGAGGACGTGGTGGGGGGCTGGATGGAGCTCTACAAAATAACGCTGGCAACAAAGAGAGGCCAGAGAAGGGCTCCTGTTTGCCCTTCCCTCTGCTCAGAGGCCAGAGAAGGGCTCCTGTTTGCCCTTCCCTCTGTGCACTGAGGCTGGGGGGATGCTCAGAGTGGAAAAAAGGAGCATCATGGAATCATTTGGGTTGGAAAAGGCTTTTAGGATTGTTGAGTCCAGATGCAGCAGAGCTCAGCTCCACGTTCAGCTCCATCCAGGGACCCTGAGTGGATTTGCCTCATTCTCCATCATAAAATACAACGGTTTGTGTTGGAAGTGACCTAAAATAGCCAGAAATGGGAAGGGAGGGGGCCCAGGGGAAGGGAAGTGACACAAACGACCACGTTCCCAGCCATGGGGCTCCACAAATATCTCAGGTTCCCTTTGAGCTCTGTCAGCTTTGAACCCCCTGTCAGAAAATTGCTGACTGCTCACGTAACAGGGGAGGGAAATGAAAAACTGCCAAGAGAAACACCCACTCAGGTGCAAGGAGTATCATCTCCAGGTCTTTCTGATCCGTCAGGCAGTGCCCTGGAATGCATTTTGGCTGCTAAAACAAAGAGCACGGGGTTCACTGCAGCACCAAAACAATAAAAATCCAAATTTGATTAGGCAGTTTTATTGCAATTATGAATCTTTAATAGTTTTCCATAGCAGGGATTAAATTTTCATGATTTTTTGGTTCAGGACAGCTACACAGGTTTAATAATCTTTCTTTAATTTCTCCTTTTAAGAGTGAACTAGGAGGAGCTTGGCAAGACCTTGTAACATCAGGGAGACCAGAGGGGCCCTGGATTTTTTGCTAATTAACACAGATAATAATTATATTTTTCCAGCCCCAAAGCCAAAGACAAGTGGGGAAAGTAACCAAAAAAACTGCAGAGATGCAAAAGAACCATTTACTAGAACAAAAGCTGACCCTGAGAAATGATTTGCTGGATTCACAGCCCCAAAATGGCACAGAATAAAAGAAGTAATAATAAGACATAAAAAAAAAAAAAAACAGTTATAATAAACCACAGGAAAACTATTGCCCTGGATATTTCAGGAATTACTTTTCAGCTGTGTGCTCAGCTAATGGTGGGTGGACACCCAGGACACGCTGAACGCTCGAACACCTCGGAAAATGTGGAGTATTCTCATTTCCTAGGGAAAAATGTAGCCTGAAATGCAGGGGCTGAACGTGACACGCAAAAGGTGACAGACCATGACAAGAGGAGAGCTTGGAAAGAACACCTTGATGACAGCCTCGGCTCCTGCTCCTTCTGGAGACAGTGGGGAAGGGGAGGTGCAGCAAGAGAAACTTAATGGGCTTCAGACCAGGGTTCTGAGCACCTAAAAATAATCAGGATTGGCTCTGGGAGAAATTCAATCACACAGACAGAAAAATAGGTGAGAGATTTTAAATGGGAGTTGATGTTAAACAACACCAAATTGAGCTGGGAGTAACAGGGCCAAGGGGATGCCAAATGGGTTGGCACTGGCACCAGTGCCACTAAAATGCCAGGAGAGAGGCTAAATGATGCTGGAGATACCACTGAAGTAGAAGGAGCCTCTCTCCAGCACAAATAATTACCAAAAGCCCCTTAAGAAATTAAAAATTTCTTAATTTTCAGGCAGGAAAATGTATGGATCAATTTGGAATTGACCAAATTAAGGCTTGTGGGAAAATAAGGAAATGCTCGGCTTTTCCAGGAGGGAAACGGGTCAGGGCAGATGATCCATGTCCAACACAGGATCTGGGAGCAAGGCAGGGGATGAGGGTGCTGTGGCTGTGTGAAAATGGGTCCTTTCCCCGAACACTTTATGGCCCAGAGAGGGGGAACAGCGCAGGCACGGAGCGGAGAGGAAAGCCCAGGGAGGGAAGGGGCTCTCTGGGGCTGGCAGTGCTCGTGGCACTGCTGGGGGGAGGATTTTGGGTGCCTCTCGGCTTTCTGTCCCCATCAAGGTGACAACATTGGAAGGACCAGGGGAAATGTCACGTCTTGGGTACCACGAATCTCCTCGGTGACTTTCTCACCCTCACACTCTGAGGGAGCCACAAGGCTTTTACTTCATCTTCCCTTTTCCCGTGTCCAGACCTCAAACACAAAGCAGCTTTCAAGGCTTTTGGGATGAGGGGCTCGAGGGAGTTTGCAGATGGCACCAAATTGTGTCCAGGGAAGGGAACGGAGCTGGGAATGGGCTGGAGCCCCAGGAGAGGCTGAGGGAGCTGGGAAAGGGGCTCAGCCTGGAGAAAAGGAGGCTCAGGGGGGACCTTGTGGCCCTGCACAACTCCCTGACAGGAGGGGGCAGCCGGGGGGGTCGGGCTCTGCTCCCAGGGAACAGGGACGGGAGGAGAGGGAACGGCCTCAGGCTGGGCCAGGGGAGGTTTAGATTGGATAGAAGGAAAAATAAGGAGAGTGTTGTCCAGCACAGGCTGCCCAGGGCAGTGGTGGTGTCCCCATCCCTGGGGGAATTTAAAATCCATGTGGATGTGGCACCTGGGGACATGGGTCAGGGACACGATGATCTTGGAGATCTTCTCCAGCTTAAATTACTCTCTGTTCTGTGACAGCCACTGCTGATGTAAAATCATTCACCTCTCTCTATTTACAGTCTCCCTTTCCCTCTCCTCTCATATCTGGATAAATATGGATCGTGGCAGCCCTTCTCACCCCAGCCCTCATTCTGGGAACTCAGTATTGAGTTGTTTGCTCAAAGCAAGCTCCCTGAAATCCACTATTGCTGATTTAAAGGTCAAGGAGAGAAAACAAAAATTGCTTAAGAAGAAAAAAAAAAAAAACCAAAACCAACCCCACTGACAAGAAACAGCACCAGGAAAAATGAACAAGGAAGAAATCAGGGCCAGCAGAGCCAGGAACAGCATCAGGAGCTCAGCTCGTGCACGGCACCGCTGGGAACGTCACGAAGGAGGCAGGAAGGACAGAAGCTGAAAGCAAACAAGGCTGACTCACCTCCCTCCTCTGCAGCTCTCTGCTAACCCCCACTTTTCACTCTCAGAGCTCCCTCGGAGGCAGCAGATTTTAAAACATGCCCGAAGAACGCGTTGTCAGAGGTTTCATGAATGAATAAACATCAAGAAGGCCGAGGCCAAGACTATGAATATTTAGTTATTGACTGACTGCAGAGACCCAGGCTGGTTTCTGCTGGAATTCTGCCTGCTGAGGGAGCAGGACAGCAGCACCTGGAGCTGGAGCTCCTCTGGGACCCTCATCCAGGACCGTGGGCCCTGTTCCTGGAGCTGGCAAAAGCTTCTGGGCCTCAGAGAAAGTCCCATGGTTTTGCCTGGATTTCAATGCCTTTTGTTTGCCCTTCGAGCAAAATCTAAGGGAAGTGTAAAATATTGATTATTAATTTTAGTTCTTATTAAAACAGTCCAAAATTCTGCTTTGGTGCCATAGATACCAGGAGGTAGAAATGGAATGTGTGGCAAAATCACAGATGGGTTTGGGATGGGAGGGATCTTAAATCTCATCTTAAATCTCATGGCCACCCCTGCCATGGGCAGGGACACCTTCCACTGTCCCAGGCTGCTCCAAGCCCCGTCCAGCCTGGCCTTGGGCACTGCCAGGGATCCAGGGGCAGCCACAGCTTCTCTGGGCACCCCCCCCTTTAGAGTCTTTGGTTTACACATTTGGGGCCTAGGACGGTCTGGGTGTCCTTGGGGAGCAGGCCCAGAGAGGCTTTGTTACGTCTAATTAACATGAGAGAGCAGAAATGAACAGGCTACAAGAAACCTCAGAGCTACACACCAGGCAGTGCAGGATTTGAAAAATATAAAAGTCAAAACCTAAGGCATCAAGAGGAGATCCCATCAATCCATAAAAACATCTCCAAGAGGTGTCAGAGGATGGTGCCAGACTCTGCTCAGTGACAGGACGAGGAGCAACGGCCATAAACTAAAACACAACGAGTTCCACTTCAACATGAGGAAGAAATTCTTTCCCTGAGGCTGGCAGAGCTCTGGAACAGCTGCCCAGGGAGGGTGTGGGGTTTTCCTCTCTGGAGACATCCCAAACCCACCTGGACACGTTCCTGTGTCAGCTCCCACCCGCTCTGGGACTGCTCTCACCTTCAAGCCAGTGCTCTCTGCCTCAGAGCCTTTGTCCACACCCGTGATGTAGATGCCCAGGGAATATTCTGCCCCTCCTCGGATCATGAGGCCCAGGGATTTCCCTTCGTTCAGGACCAGATTCACCTGCAGAGGAATAGGAAGAGACATTGATGTGGTGTCCAAGTGCTGCCCCAAAACGGAGGTGGGACGCAGCCACACCCCTGCCGTGCCCTGGGTTGGACAGCAGCTCCTGGTGATGCCAGGATGATTTTTTGCCTTTTCTTTTAAACCCCTTTTATACCTTTTTACAACCTCTGTATTCTTAGTGCTTTTTGCCTACGTTCTTGGACTTGTTTGTTAAGCTAGGAAACGAAACATTTTAAAGGTTTCGTAGTTAGGGATCAGAGTGCCCCAGACCCCAAGGTTCTCTCCAGAACACATTTTGTAAACTGAGATAGAACCATCCAGGGGAAGGTTCCTCGGGGAGGGGGGCTCACTCGAGCCTCTAATTGGGGAATTTATGATAGATATGCTAATTAGTAACACCTATAATGTTATACCAGATCTTTTGGAGGAGAATTGTGGTGTATATTGGGGTGCATTCGACCTGGACATAGTGCACCTAAGGATCCTTAAAATAAATACCAAGGTAAAATCCCTTTTTCCCTTCTAACTGTGTTTGACTCTTGATTTTAAGACCAGGAAAGGCATCATTGTGGGATTGAGGAGGCAGTGGGGACACCAGGAGGAAGAGCCAGCTCTGGAGGCTGAGCAGTTCAGCTAAATATGGCTGGATTTCCAGCCATAAATCAGCTGATCCACAGCAGTTTTCCACTCTCTCCTTTTACAGGCGCCTCTCAGGGGTAGGGACCGAGCTGAGAGCAACCCCCAAAACCCCCTGAGCACCAGTGGGGTGGTGCCAGCCAGCACTGGCTGTGAATTCCCCCTCTGGCATCCCTGCCCTGTGCAAACAGAGCCCTGATCCCCCTCCAGGCAGACTGGGAATGAGCCCAGCTCCAGCCCTCTGCCCTCCCCTGTGCAGTGCTGGCCGTGCAGGCCACTCCAGGAGCTCTCCCCACAGGACAAACCCCACGTGCCTGATTATCTCCAATTAACAAGGCCAGGACAAACTTCCCATGCATCCAGCACATCCTGGATGCAGAAGACATTTCATGTTTCCCACACCCTGCCAGGCAGCACCTGGACTGATGTTCTCCCCACCCAATGCTGATTTGCAAACCCAGCTTCCACCTGCCTTCCTCCACCTTCTCCTCCTCACAGGGCCTGACAATATATGGAGGTTCAGGTGAGAATTTAAGGCATGAGCCAGCCTGTGCTCAGCTCCCTCGAGGACTCTCCATTTAAAATGGCCTTTGTTCACTTGCTGCATGACACTCTCTAAATGAATAACTCCAGGGTTGTTTTTCTGCTTTGCTCCCGAGTTTTAAGTCACTTCTGGAGAAAAGCAGACAGCGGGAATAAAAACAAATGAGAAAAGCCAAAATGTGTTTCACACTGATAGAAACAACCAGGAACAGGCTGTTCGTGAAGGGCTTTTATATTGAAACCCCTCCGCTGCAGTCAACCCAAAATCTTGCACGTTTACCTGGATGGAAAAATAATTCCCAGCCTCAAGTCAGTAATTAATCCATCTTTCTAGAGGACACAGCATCACAGAGGGAATTCAGGCCAGTCTTAGAGTGGCTGGTATTGAAAACTCATTTTCTATCTTGGTGATAGAAACACAGAAATCAGCAGCAGGACACAAATCTACCTAAGGCTGCACATTTTGGACTCAGAGAAATGGATGCAAAGCTGGAATGAGAACTGTAAGACATCAACTACCCCTACCAGCATCCTTCTCTGAAAAAAACCTGATGTTCCCTGGGTTTCCTTTCCCTGCTTTAGAGTGCAGAAAGTGCTGGAAACAATTTTAGCATTGAAGGATTAGAAAGGAATTGTAGAGACCTTCACGCTTCAGGCTGGAGGGATGAGCTGGGCATTGAACCCACCCCAAGGAGCAGCTGCCTGTCACATCCAAGGGCAGTTTGCTTTTCTCTTCACATGGAAACCTTGCTCTGGACCACGGAACACTTTGCCACTGTGTGGTTTTAGAAAATTAGGAAAATATTCAACTTTTCTGAAGCGCGGTTGCCTCCCGATCTGTCTGATGGCATTTGGGATTTCCCTGCTGTAAGTTTTTCACCCCACCGTGGTTCCACCTCTCAAAAATTCCCCAGAGTGTTGGGAAAAATACAAGTAGGCGGAATGCAGCGAGGTGCCTGGAATCACAGATCAGGGCAAAATACACCGGGCATGACAAAATTCCCTCTCAAAGTCCCTGTGTGACGTTTATATGTGCTGGGGTTAGCAACAGGAGGGGCAGCTCCGCATCCAGACATTTCCATTTCCCTTTAACACTATCCTGGTAAGCTGAGAAGCTGCTCCCCCCACGTGGGGAGAGCATCAGGTGGAGTAAGAGATACCCCCAGTTCCTCTGCAGCTGAGGTGCTGCCGCGTGAGCTCCGTTCACCCCTGGCAAACCCACGCTTCCAGAGGCAGGAAAGCCACGGATACAGAAAGCCTGGAGCCACGAAAAGCAGCAAACCCGAGCTGTGTGGAAAAACCTCAGCCCTCCTGGAAAATACATCGCTGCTGGCAGCCCAGAAAGTCGGGTTGCTGAGGGCTTAATTGCATCTCTTAATCAGCTAATAGCTCCGGCTCCCTGAAAGAGCCCTGCGGCAGGAGCTGCCGGGAACAGCGTGGCAGGGAAACAGCCAGGGAGCAGCTCATGGACACACTGCAGCTTTTGGGGATGGCTGGGGAAGGGAGCGAGTGCTGGCAGCCTCGGGGGGGTCAGGGGGGCCAGGCTGGGAGGGAAGGAGGAATGGAGGGATAAGCTGATGGCCGGGATGAAGCGAAGGCTGAGCCACTCCATGCCAAGGGCTTAGGGATCACGGGGGACAATTTGCACTCCCTTCCCAAGGCTCTCCGTCTCCAGGGATGGGCACAGCGCAGGGGTGGTGGCAGCAGGGGTGGCCCTGACATGCTGGCTGTGCCAGGCACAGCACTGGCACACTGCTGCCAGCCTGGCCCCACACCCCACACCCGGCTCTGGGGTGACCCTGAGGCACGAGCGCAGCCGTGCTGCCCAAGGAGGGAGCTCAACCTGTGACCAGGCTGATGTTCCCAGTGCTTCCCAGTGCTTCCCAGTGCACAGTGATGATCCAGGGCCCTTCTGGGAACAGACCCTAGGCCAAGCCCTTCTGCTTGGGCTTTTCCACTCAGGCTGGCACACGTGGGATTAACCCTCCAGTGCCAAGGCTTGGCCCAAAGAGGGCATTTTGGTTCCACTTCCACTTGATGCTTCTTCCCTCCTCCCTGGCTGAAGGGTGAGAAGCTGTAACGCCCCTCAGGGAGAGCTGGGAACACTCTGAGCTCCTAAATCCAGACTGTCCCGACACCGTCCTAAACCAGGCAGCAAACAAGGGCAGCTGTTCTGTGGGGGAAACTGAGGACATCAGAGAATAACAGAATGGTTTGGGTTGGAAGGGACCTTAAAGCTCATCCAGTCCCACCTGGGCAGGGGCACCTTCCACTGTCCCAGGCTGCTCCAAGCCCCGTCCAACCTGGCCTTGGGCACTGCCAGGGATCCAGGGGCAGCCACAGCTGCTCTGGGCACCCTGTACCAAGGCCTCCCCACCCTCCCAGGGAACCATTCCTTCCCAATATCCCATCTAATTCTACCATCCTTCAGCTTAAAGACATTTTCCTTTGTCCTGTCCCTCCATGCCCTTGTCCCCAGTCCCTCTCCAGCTCTCCTGGAGCCCCTTTGGGTACTGGAGGCACAGCAACATCCAGGCAAGGTCACCCCCCACACCTCTCCAGGCATTCCCAGGCTCACCATGGCACCATCACTGCCCAGTGCCCACCTCCTTCCCTGTGCCATTCCCAGGCTGTGCCCAGCCCCAGGCGACTCCTGTGTGCCTCACACAGAAACACTGGGAAGTTCAAGGTCACAGTTTTAATTTCTGTCTCAACACAAACATCTGCCATCTCCTGTAGCAGGAAATTAAGGGAGAAAAAAAAAAAAATGCCATCATCAGCGAGGCATTTGCTCCGAGCTGATTCCTGCACAGGATTCCTTCTGTCTGGGTTATGGAATTACCTGTTGACAGATTCAATTCTGCCATTGGAAAAAGGCCTTTCAGACGGGAATTAGCCTGCCCCAGTAGGGCTCAGCACATGGCTGTGGGGCTGAGGAGCTTTCAGCCCTGCTGACAGCCATCCCCGGGCCATTACTGCTGCCACACAACACAAACGGCACTTCGGGAGGCTGGCAGGGCTCATCCTCCTCCTGCTTCCCGAGGAAACCCCACAGTTTGTGTCTAGACATCCTGCAAACAGCGAGTGTGGGGAGGCAGAGCCGGCTCCCAGGCGTTCACTGAGCCCTGGGAGCAGCTGGGGGGTGCAGGAGCCATCAGAGCTGTCCCAGTGTCACCCCCTGCCCAGGGCAGCTCCCCAAGGCCACGCCAGGACTTGGGCTGCCACCTCCAGGGTGTTCAACAGCAGCGCTGGGGACAGGGAGCAGCTCCCAGGGCCGAGAGGTGACACCAGAGCACAGGGACAGCGACCAAACCGAGCCCTCTGCCCATCCCAAGCCTCAGCCCAGCTCCTGTTGAGCCCAGCACTGCGTCCCCGAGGGGCAAGGCTTGGCTCACCCAGCAATTGCCACTTTTGGGTGCTTTTTTCTCCTTAAAGTGCCTAAAAAACCCAGTGAAATGGAACCGCTGCCCCTCAGGGTGAGTTGAGGTGTGACCCAAAGGACATTTTGGGTTAAGTCTGCTGGGACAGAGCTACAGAATGCCCGAGGCAGAAGGATGACTCCTGGAAACATTCAAGGCCAGGTTGGATGTGGTTCAGGGCAAGCTGGTGCAGCTGAAGATGCCCCTGCTCCCTGCAGCGGGTTGGATTAGATGGGATTTAAAGATCCTTTCCAACCCAAATCATTCCATGCCTTTAATCCCCAGGGCACCAGTGGCTCACATCCCATATCCCAGTCCCACAGGGAACCAAACCAGCCCCCCACCAGCGTGGATATCCTTAAAGCTGTAAACAAAATCAACCCCCCAGCAAGGTCAGAGCGAGCAAACCGTGAGAGACGTGGGGAGCTGGATCATCCACGCTGAAAATGTCATCACAAACCAACAGAAAGAAATCCTTCCTTCCCTCTCCTGCATCTCTTACCCTTCATGCTCAAGCAGGCACCAGCAGTGGCTCAAACATTCAAGCCACGCAATATTAGCACGGATATTTTATAGATATATATTTTTTTAATAATAATTACAGCTAGTTTTGGCTGCAGAACTGCCTGAAGACGACGAGATGCTCACACTCTCTTTATGATGTTTTCTTTCTTCTGCTGCACCGAGAGCTGGAAGGAATAAGCAGCTCCCCTGGCAATAAGCACATTAAGGCACCAATTCAGCTGATGGAACGGTACTGCTCACAGAGCTCGCAGCCCAGCACTGCCACAGTGCTCCACACACTTCATCTTCCTCCCAGCCCAGCAGCACCTCCGAGTTTTCGCTGTCTGAGGGTTCCCAAAGTGCTCCTAATGAAATCAGCTGTTGGTCCAAGTCCATCAATGACAATTCACGGCACAAATGGCCCTTGCTGCTGCTGTGACAAATCCCGAGGACTTTAAGCCTGGACAGACGATAAAAATCCAAGTGCTCTGAAGCAGAAGGGGAGCACGGGAAGCAGGTCCCACTTTCCTGGACGGGGCTGGGGGCTGTCACCCGTGTGTCTGACACTTGCTGTGTCTGGCCTGGCTCCAGCAACGTTTCCCAGAGCTTTGCACTACTGCAAACCCTCCCTTTCACACTTCCTGACCACTGGTGACTGCACCTGTGGGCATAGGGCTCTGATGAGACGCTGGATTCACCGATTCCAACCACAGGAAAACGTTAAATTTGGGGAATATGGCACCTGCCACACACAGCACAGACGGGGAAAACAAGGATCTGTAACACCTTGCACAGCCACAGGCTGAACCTGCCAGCAGCTCCTTCAGCCCGGCACTCCCTGAAGTGTCACATCCCTTCTCCAGAGCCATCACTCGTGGTAGGTCAGATCTACACCGAAAAGCTGGCCCAGATCTCAGCACCCCCTTCTGCTCACCCAGAACGGCCTCTGACCCGAGCTCGGGGCAGGCTGGATTCTGCCCGGGGGAGGATGGGCAAAGCCAAGCCAGCTGCCAAATCCCAATCCCCAAATGCCTTCGGTGGGGATCCTTCTGCAGCTGGAGGTGAAGGAATCCCAGTGTCCACAGGAAAACGTAGACAAAGCCACAGGGCAGGAACGCTGCCTTTGGAGCTGAACCCATCCGAGCTCAGCCAGAGCCCAGCCACCCTGTCCCACACCTCATCCCACTGGGATGGTCCCACAGATCCCTGGATGGATCAGCTACACCATCACACACCTCACAGCGCTGGTTTCCATTTCAAACCTTTGGATAACAAATCCTTCGCCTCTGGATAATCAACTCGTTCAACTCGGTGACAAACCCATCCTTCCAGGCATGCAGATGTGCTGGGGGAAGAGGCAGCCACACAGGGATATTTCCATTGCCTGAAGAACGCCAGATGCCTCCACCAGCCTTGAATTTAACCTTGGAAAAGCTGGAAATATCCCTCGGACTCCAGTGGTGTCGCAGCCGTGCTGAGCTGCAGCAGTGGATTCGCTCGCTCCAGCCTCCTGCTGCAGGGCTGGAGCTGCTCTGCTGTGCTCCCCCAAACCCTGCCTGGCTGAAAGCTTTGGCAGATTCATTCCAGGACATTCAGATCGATTGGAAATAGGAGAGAATGGGGGGAAAAAAAAAAACCAACGAATTCTTCCCTCAGAGTGTTAAACTACCCACAAATCCAACAGGCCTCGGTGCCTGTCAATTCTGGTTGACTGGGCTGCATTAACCAGGGATTTGTTGCATTTATTTGCATTTTTGTGAACAGAACAACCCCACCTTCAGCAGTTAATGACATCTCTGTAGCTACCTATAAATCTCCACACACAAATGGAAAGAGAGAAAACTGCAGGCAGCTTGTTCCCCTGCTCTGGGACACGTTTTCACCCCTCCACGGGGCTCAGTAACTCAGGACGCAGCGACTCAGCTCATCCGTGCCCTGCAGGCTGCGTGCACAAAGTGTCACAGCAAACAACCCCTCTCCACCAGCAGCCAGGGCAGGCTCTGCTCGCTGCCAGCAGCCTTGCATCGGGGGGAATTGCTTCCCCCATCAGCTGGCACAGCAAGGCACCTCTGGATACGGAGGTGTCTGGGCAGCCTTGAGCATTTCAGAGCTGTGGCAGGCAGTAATTTTCTTTTTTTCTGGTCTTACAGATGGGAAATCAGGAGTGGAGGCTATTGCAAAGTGCATTCCCAGCCCTGTGCACTTAAAGCAGTGACCAGCGTCCCTGCTGGCATGTCACCAAGGAGTGGGGCCAGCAGAAGGCTGAACATTCCCTCTGCATCCCATCTCTGCATCCCATCACTGAGAGCTTCAAATACTTCCTGCAATTTTCACGGATTCTTCCCAGGTTAACAGAGGGGCCTCCAGCCCCTGTCCTGGGGTCAAAGCGTGATCCTCTCCTGGAGAGAGGCCAAAGGAGGCAGCAGGGGGATCAGGGGGGAGCAGCTCTGCTGGGAGAGCTGGGATTGTTCAGCCTGGAGAGGAGAAGCTTTGGGGTGACCTCACTGTGGCCTTGCAGGGCCTGAAGGAGCCAACAGGAAAGATGGAGACTCTTTACAAGGGATGGAGTGGCAGGATAAGGAGGAAGAGCTTCAGAGTGTCAGACAGTAGGGTTAGATGGGATATTGGGAAGGAATTGTTCCCTGGGAGGGTGGGCAGGCCCTGGCACAGGGTGCCCAGAGAAGCTGTGGCTGCCCCTGGATCCCTGGCAGTGCCCAAGGCCAGGCTGGACGGGGCTGGAAGCAGCCTGGGACAGTGGGAGGTGTCCCTGCCATGGCAGGGGTGGCACTGGGTGGGCGTTAAGGTCCTTTCCAACCCAAACCATTCTGGGATTCTCTGCAGAAGCCAAAGGGCCGCCTGACTGTGTGGGGCAGCACCAAGGAATGGAAGGACACAAGCCCAGATTCTGGAAGAGCCACTCCTCACACCTGGGCAAAGGCCAGGAGGCCACCAGGACGAGCAGGAGCACACCCAGGGCTGGCACATCTTCCCAGGGCTCTGCGAGTGGCCAGGACCACGCGAGGCTGAGACAGAGGCAGGGGACACTCAGCTGCAGGGTTTTGAGCATTTCATGTCCACGCAGAGCAAGGACTGAAGGAATGATGTGCACAGCAACAACTCCTCCCCACAGCTTCGCAGGGCTGCTGCTGCTCTGTCAAGGTGACACGGGGTGGCAGGGGGTGGGGGACAGCAGCCAGCAGCGCCTGCTTTTCTCCTCTCCTTAAAAATAAATAAAAATAAAAATAAAAATAAAAATAAAAATAAAAATAAAAATAATAGGCTCTTCTCCCTTGTGGCCCACATGAATATTTCATCAGCAAACTGCCTCATCCTGTATTAGATTTTTCTCTCCCTCTGGCTGAGATGGGAAGCTCCCAGACCCTTCCAGAGCGTTTCCAGGAGCTGAGGACATTTTGGGCACAGAAAGAGCGATAGCAGGATAAAAGGATGCAAACAGTCAGGGCTCTGAGCAATTCTGTGTCTGTGGGAAGCCAGGGCTTCCAACTGGGACAGCACTTTGATATTCCATGGGTGGCAAAGAGGAAATCCACATCCTGCTTGTACAGGGTGGGGCTCCCTGTCCCTCTGCAGTGCCAGCCCTGCAGGCCTGGCTGTGAGGGAGAGGAGACATCAAATCCCCGAGATCAGGTATTGCAGCTCGGACACGCTGCGCTGGCTTCCCTTACACCGAGGTCTGTGTAAAGGAGGGCAGCTCGCAGCAAGAGAGCAGGGCTGGAAATTCCAGGTGCTCATGGTTTCCTTCTGTCACAGGCCCGGGATCCAGGCCCAGCACTGGCCACGCTCCCCTGGTGCCACTACAGAAACCATTCCCTTTTTTCCCCTCACCAGGGTTTTCCCTCAGGCTGCCTCTCCCCAAATGGAAAAGGAAAATCATCTGGTTTATTTTAGAGCAGTTTTGGAAGAGAAAAATTGAGGGTGAGGGGGGTTATTTTCTTTACTTAGACAAAACTGCCAAGAGATCCAAGAAAGCCTCACAGGAACACCTGAGGAAAGATCTGGAATGCAGGAGGAAGGGCAGGAATGCACTCTGGGACCCAGCTCTCCACATCTACGAGTGGCACAGACTGGAAGAGACCTCAAAGATCACCCAGTGCCACCCCTGCCACGGGCAGGGACAGCTCCCACTGTCCCAGGCTGCTCCCAGCCCCGTCCAGCCTGGCCTTGGACACTGCCAGGGATCCAGGGGCAGCCACAGCTGCTCTGGGCACCCTGTGCCAGGGCCTGCCCACCCTTCCAGGGAACAATTGCCTCCCCATATCCCATCCATCCCTGCCCTCTGGCAGTGGGAAGCCATTCCCCCTTGTCCTGCCACTCCAGGCTTTGCCCAAAGTCCCTCTCCAGCACTCCTGGAGTCCCTTTAGGCTCTGGAAGATGCTCTGAGGTCTCCTGAGAGCTTTCCTGTCTCCAGGCTGGACACGGATGTCAGTCCCTCGATGTCCAGCCAAACATCCATGTGTTGGGAAAAGCCTTAAAAGCCACTCCTGTTTTGGTGGCTGTTCCTGGCAGGACCTTCCCTCCCTGCCAGACCAGGCTGGACAATTCCTCCCCTCCAGCTCAGCTTCTCCCTGTGTCAAACGGGAACAAAGCCAACCCACCCCAACCTCCTGCACTCCCCAAGGGCACACAGGGGGAAAGCCACAGCCCAAGGGAGCAAACCAGGATGCTAAAGGAGAGCCAGGCCATCGCCACGGAGAACCGCACAGGGGGAACAAAGAGGGTCGGGATCTACCCGGGAAGAGGCCCCCAGGGCTGTGTCTGACCCCCCCTTTGCTCACCTTCTTCTCATCGCCCTCCTGCAGGAGCTGGAGGTGGCTCCTCTTCTCGCTGTCCCTGCGCAGGGAGCTGTTCTGGTGGTGGGGCAGCCCCGTGGGGGGGGACACGCTGCGGCCCTGCGGGTCCACCCACGTGTAGATGTGGTTGGTGACATAACCCCCCGGGATGCGCCCCACCGAGTGCACCGACAGGTTCAGCTTCTTGCAGCCCTTCAGCACCTGCAAGGCAAGCCAAGGACAAGGGGTTAATGCCCACCTGGACTCCAGGGGGACATGGCTTTGCACTTCTCGAGGCTCGAGGATCTCCAGCTCCTCTGCAGCCACTGGCTGAATGATGGAGCTGCATAAAGAGGTGGTGGGGAAAGCTGGGATTTTTCTGCTCACTCCTGGCTGCAGCAGAGTTAAGGCAAAGCTGCTGCTGCTGCTGGGGAAACATGGAGAAAACCTTTCCTGTCAGCCAGGGAAAGAGCAGAGTGAAGCAGAGTGGGGAGGTGAGTGAGGATGGGCTGAACCTGGGACTGAGCAGCTTGTGTAGCTCTGGAGAGGAGTCAGAGCAGGACAGGGAGCAGTGCTGGAGGAGAGCAGCACTGATCCTTGTCCAAAGTCCCTCTCCAGCTCTCATGGAGGCCTTTTAGGCACTGGAAAGTGGTCCAAGATCTCCCTGGAGCGTTCTCCCCTCCAGGCTGAACATGGATTTCAGCCTCTCGGTGACCGTGCTGGCAGCAAACAACAGCCAGTGTGGGAAAAGCCTCAGCTCAGCCCCAGCTCTGTCCCCACAACTCCAACCTCTGCCCTTGGAACAGCTCCTGATGCCTTCAGGGAACATCGACAGCACTCCCAGAAATTCAGCCATGGAGTTCCCAGCTGCCTTCCCCGGCACAAGCAGTCAATTAACGAGTGCAATAATTACTAAACACACGCACACACTTACACCAGCAGGCACAGAGATGACCTTGGGGCCCAGAGGTGATTTGCAATCCCTCCTCTGCCCCTCCAGCTTCCACTGTGAGAAGCTGACACAGGAAACTTAAATTAACACAGAGGAGTTCTCCCTGGGGACAGCTGTAAACGCTGATCCCTCCAGAGGCCTGAGGAACATCAGCACTGCAGCTCTGCTCTCAGAAAGGAGGCGTTTAGGGCTTTTTTCCCATATATACATCATTTTGATGAGCTGCTCCTGCAAGGTCTCCTGTCCCCACTGAGCAGAGAAGCTGCTGAGCGAAGCTTGTGGCTGGGAAGAACTAAAACCAGCAGCTCCTCGGTAAAGGGTGAAATTGTCAGTCAAACTGGGCTGGCTGCATCCCAGCCCCGAGCTGGCAGCGCTCCTGTCCCTCCCTGCCAGAGCCACAGAGAATCCAGCTCAAACCCCACTTCAGCCTCTCCATCACCCAGAGCATCTTGGCTGCGAACTTGTCACATGCTCCCAAGGTCACCGTGTGCCTGGAGGGCTGGCACAGGGACTGCCAAGCCAACAGCCCCATCAGGACACCCGCTGCTCCCCAGCTCCAGCCCCTGTTCCTGCAGCTTCCCACCCCTTGAACACATCCCTGCTGTGATCTCCTCCCTCCCAGCAGGCACACGGGGCCCAGCTGGGCTGGCAGAGGTGCTCACCGTGCCCAGTCTCACTGGGATGATGGAGCAAGTTCTAAACCCTCTGCCTGCTCCAGGGGACCACTCTCCCACGGGCACCGTGGCCGTGCCAGGCTTCGGGGCACGGAGCAGCTTCCTGAGCCAAAGCTGCGGCCCAGCCAGGCTCAGGATGGGCTGAACTCCATGGAAATCAATGAGCTGGGGGTGGCAAGGACCCTCCTCAGCTACCCCAGAGCTATGAGGGCAAGGGTTCCCTGTGAGATGGGGTACAGGACCCCCTGAAATGTTCTTTGTTCATCCAAACTGGAGCCATCTCTATAAAACCTCTTTTGAGTCTGCATAACAACATCGTACCCCTGTACCTCGAATGCTGTGTCCAGTTCTGGGCCCCTCAAAGGAAGAACTGGAGCGTGTCCACAGAAGGGAATGGAGCTGGGAAGGGGCTGGAGCCCCAGGAGAAGCTGAGGGAGCTGGGAAAGGGGCTCAGCCTGGAGAAAAGGAGGCTCAGGGGGGACCTTGTGGCTCTGCACAACTCCCTGACAGGAGGGGGCAGCCGGGGGGGTCGGGCTCTGCTCCCAGGGAACAGGGACAAGAGGAGAGGGAACGGCCTCAGGCTGGGCCAGGGGAGGGGCAGGGTGGACATCAGCAGGAATTTCTCCACGGAAAGGACAAACATTGGCAGGGGCTGCCCGGTAAGGTTTGGAGTCCCCATCCCTGGAGGTGTTTAAGAAAAGACTGGACACGGCACAGTGTCCCTCCCTTCCTCAGAGAATCCATCCTGGCAGGGCAGAGAAGGAGCAGAGGAAACCCTCTGGGGTTTGTACCACGCATGGGAGACACCAGGCATGGGAGAAGGGACCGGGCACAGGCAGGGGCTCCACGCTGGGCATCGTGGAGCATCACAGCCTGCCCCGGGGACAGGGCAGAGGTGGCTGCTGAAGCCTGGCAGAGCCTTTTAGCCTCAGCCAAATGTCATCCCCTGGCAGGGCAGGCACAGCAGCAGAGCTGCTCTCTGGAGGCACAGGGAACTTAGCAGGGATGAGAGGCCAGAGATTTACATGGGGATTTTTATGTCCCCCTGCAGCTCCCTTGACAGGGCCACCAGGAGCGGGGATCTCGGGCGCAGGGAGATGTTTTATGCATGAAGGTGACAGCAGAGAGCCCGAGGGGAGCGGAGCAGCTGCACAGCTGCAGGCAGCAGGGCTCCCTGGCAGCCTCCCAACAAGAGGGGACACAAGAGGAGGAGTGAACAGAAGCTGGCGGTGCCCACCAGGACATTGCTGGTGACAGCGTCCCCCAGAGAGACAGCGCTGCAGCAGGCTGGTGACACTCTGGGAGTCCTGCATACATTTACTGAGGTCTCTCCAGCACTCAGTGAGAGAAGCAGTTTCCTGCCCAGCACAGTTTCCTTCCCAAAAAACCCTGAGCCCAGGGCAGGGCTGGAAGAGGAGTCCATCAGAGACCCTCCCTCACTTAGGAGCCCTTCAGGACACAGCTCTGGTGGGCTCTGAGCCACCTGCACTGGCTCAGTGACCAGTTCCTTTTGGACTTGGTCACCTGCTGACCTGCACCTTTTGGGTGATCACAGGTGGGGGAGGACAGTGACACCCACAAAAGATTTTTAAGGGACTTTCAGAGGGACTTTTCACAAGGACAGGTAGTAATAGGACAAGGGGGAACGGCGTCACGCTGAGGGATGGCGGAATTAGATGGGATATTGGGAAGGAACTCTTCCCTGTGAGGGCTGCAAAGCCCTTCCCCAACCTGGTGACCTCTGAAGTCAGTTCTCCTCAAACATCTGAGCATCCAGGAAGCTTTTTGTTCACCAGGCACCAGCTCTTCAAACTGCAGCTGCCACAGCTGTGAGAGGAGATGAGAGGGAAGCAGTTTTCCCTCGTTTTCCCTGGGATAACAGCACAGCACGTGCTCCACACTGAAGCACAGCAGGCACGGGGACAGGATCTGGCACAGATCTACAAAACCTTTGTGCAGCCACGCTCTGAAGCAGACTTTAACAAAGCGCTTGGCACCAGGAGCTGCAGAGTGACGAGGCACCAGGTGAGCCCAGTGGGAGAAGCTCCCACCTGCATCCAAACCAGGACAGAATCCACCAGCAGCTGCTGTGCTGAGCTCTGGGAGAGCAGAGTTTCCATCCATCTCCCTGCACAGGGAGAAATGCTGCACTTCCCCTCTCTTTTGGTTTGTTTTTTTTTTTTCCCTCAGGTTTTACCAAGGCCAGACCTCAGCCCTGGGTGTCCCTGGATGCAGGGAAGGCTCAGAGCAGGGCCCAGGCTCTGCTCCGTGGGGCCCAGCAATGGGACAAGAGGAACGGGCAGGAACTGATCCCAGGGAGTTGCACCTGGACATGAGGAAGAACTTCTTCCCCGGGCAGCGACCGAGCACTGGGACAGGAGCACAAAGGAGGTTTCACCACTGTGTCCTTCCCCTTGGAAGCCTTAATCCTGCTGGTCCCTGTGCCCAGCTGCTGCTCAAGCGTTGAGCACTTCACTGTCCCCATTCCCAGCGAGGTGCCACGGTGCCACCAGTGCCACCAGGCTGGCACCAGGCTGGCACCAGCCCTCCAATGTCGGTTTTGCTGCCAGCCCTGCTTATGAAGCCACCACAGCAAGAGAGAGGGCCAGAACCTGCCCACACAGACAACACAGATCATCCCAGCTCCCTGGGACCAAAGGAGAAGCTTTTCAGCAGAGTTCTTATCACAGAATTCCAGGATCACTGAGGTTGGAAAAGACCTCCCAGACCATCGAGTCCAAGCTCTGACCGATCCCCACCCTGTCAGCCCAGAGCTCTGAGTGCCACCGCCAGGGCTTCCTCGGACACCTCCAGGGATGGGGACTCCAACCCTCCCTGGGCAGCCCCTGCCAAGGCCTGAGCACCCTTTCCATGGGGAAATTCCTGCTGATGTCCCCCCTGAGCCTCCCCTGGCCCAGCCTGAGGCCGTTCCCTCTCCTCCTGGCTGCCCCCTCCTGTCAGGGAGTTGTGCAGAGCCACAAGGTCCCCCCTGAGCCTCCTTTTCTCCAGGCTGAGCCCCTTTCCCAGCTCTCTCAGCCTCTCCTGGGGCTCCAGCCCCTTCCCAGCTCTGTTCCCTTCCCTGGACACGCTCCAGCCCCTCAATGTCCTTCCCGAACTGAGGGGCCCAGAACTGGACACAGGATTTGAGGTGGCCCCAGCAGTGCCCAGCACAGGGGGACACTGACAAAGGACAGGCTCTGGGTGGGAATTCTACAAGGGAGAATTTTGTCCTCCCACACATTGTCCTGTGCACAGTGACTGCAGAGATACCCCACAAACCCACAGCAGAACTCATCCTGTGAGTTTTTTGGGATATCAGGTTATCTGATGGGCACGCTGAACCCCACCCAGCCACCACAAAATAACAAATCCCACCTCCTTAATGCCCTGTGCAGAATCAGACAGCGCAGGCTGCATCTCCATCTCCTTTCTGAAAGCCATTCCAGGGATCTGTTGTTCAGTGTTGCTGGGTTTTGCTCCAGCCTCGGATAAGATTTGGCTGTGCCCAATCTCTGATGTGTTTGAGGACCGAGGGGTGGAAGGTTTAGGGCTGGCACCACGGTGTGCAAGCTCACCTGCCAGCAGCCCAGCTTAAAGAAATCATTGATGTGAATCTGGGAATTAGTGCCAAAACCTTTAGCAGGGAAACAGTCACCAAGTGCCCAGAAATGTCATCAGAAGCAGCAGGTGCCAGAGAGAGGGGCAGATTGATTCCATGAGGCCACTGAACCCCTAACAACACTCCATTTAATTATCTGTTGAGCCCTCTGAGAGGGAAGGAGATTGTTTAAACTGATCAAAAAAAGGCAACACACCTCTCATGCACCACAATTACCTTTAAAAAACCCCCATAAAACCCAAACAGCTCCCAGTGCATCACGTCCTTTCCTAGGATCCAGCCTGGCAGCTGCCACCCTTCCGAAACCCTGCCAGCCTCACATCACTGAGGCCTTTCCTCTCCCATCTTCCCCATTTCCCCCTCATATTCCCCACTTCCCAACGGCCCTGAGAGGCTGTGTAAAAGCAGCTCCAAAAATCCCCCTCAGGAGGAGCACAGATGTCAGAAATCATTGGGAATTCATCACCGGGATCCTCGGGGCAGCCTGCCCAGCCCTGCCTCTCTCAGGGACGCAGCCCCCTCACTTCACCTTCCCTACCAACGAAAGGAGCCATCGGCTCCCGTTGAGGCCGGAGTGGGAAAATCCCAGCTGGAAACCGGGAGCATTAACTGTGAGCCAGCCTCTCCCTCGCCACAGCCTCAAGCTGCTTTTTCTTCCGGCAGGAACAGCCTCGCTGGAGCTGGTTTGGCTCTGGGATAATGGGCACAGGATAATGGGCACTGGGATAATGGGCACAGGGATAATGGGCACGGGGATAATGGGCACGGGGATAATGGGCACTGGGATAATGGGCACAGGGATAATGGGCACGGGGATAATGGGCACGGGGATAATGGGCATCGCTCTGCTGGCGAGCTCCAAAGGTCAGTGCGGAGGTTATCCATCAGCAAAGCACCAGGAACTTGGCACCACGTCCCAAAAAAAAGTAAGGCACAGGCTTGGAATAAAGCAGCAAAGGGAAAGAAATGCTGAGATACCACAGGAGGGAGGCAGAGGGAGCTTTTACAGCACATTCCGGCACCGTGCAGGGAGCGATCGGCAGGAGTTTGTCCAGCTGCTATTTCCTGCTCCATGCCAGGGTGTTCCTGCTGGAGTGAAGAGCTCAGGTGAGTTTAGGCTCGTGGGATCGGATGAACTGAGCAAAACAATCCTGCTGCCGGTGGGAATGAAGCAGCTCCCTGTGGCTGCTGGGCAGGGGAGGGGAGGGGGCTGCAGGGGCAGGACCCCAGGAGCTTTTACAGGGACAGGGATTGAACCACGTCAGCTAAAAGGCTCCTCTGCCAAGACAGGACAGCAGGCACGGGCACTTCCTGCCCCCAGAATGTCTGCTCCAGGGATGGATAAAAGGATATCGCAGCTCCCACTGCAATTTTTGGCTAAGGCCAAATTTGCCAGGTGAAGCAGGCAGAGACTGTTCCCTGCCCCAGACTGCAGAGGTAAATAAGATATTTTGGATCAAGAGTTGCCCAGAGAAGCTGTGGCCGCCCCTGGATCTCTGGAAGTGTCCGAGGCCAGGCTGGATGGAGCTTGGAGCAGCCTGGGACAGTGGGAGGTGTCCCTGCCCATGGCACTGGATGGGCTTTAAGGTCCCTTCCAACCCAAACCAGTCTGGGCTTCCATGAATTTAAGTCTATCCCACGCCCGTGCTGCCTGACAAAGCGCAGGGAGCTGGATCTGAGCAGAGGAAAGGAGAGCCTGGAATGCTCTGACAGGGCCAAACAGCCCATCCCTGAGCGGGAACGAGAACTGGAAGGAGGAAAAGGTGACACAGAGGCAGGTGGGGAGAGCAGGACACGGAAGGAGGCTGAGGGAAGCACAGACAGAGGGACAGCAGCGGGAACCATGGCACAGGGACTCAGGGGTGACACAGGGGATGCAGGGACAGCAGCGGGTGCCAGGGCACAGGGGTGACACAGGGGTGACACAGGGGTGGCACAGGGGACACAGGGGACACAGGGGTGACACAGGGGTGACACAGGGGTGGCACAGGGGTGACACAGGGGTGGCACAGGGGACACAGGGGACACAGGGGTGGCACAGGGGTGGCACAGGGGTG
>VXAD01010503.1:152474-281831 GCA_013399195.1 Dicrurus megarhynchus
GCCCCCCGGGCAGCACCGGTGCCGGCCGGCCCCGCCGCTCCACCTGTCCGTGCGCTCGCCGGCGGCTCCCCAGGAAGTGACGCGGCCGCCGTTGCCGGGAGACGGGTTATACAGAGCGGCCCCGGCGGCGGGACCGGATCCCCCCGCCCCGCCCCAGCGCCCGCCCCCGCGGGACCCGCAATTAGCGCGTCCGCTCATCAGCGCTCAGCGCCGGGGGGAGCCCTGCCCGGCCCGCGGCTCGGCGCAGCTGGGAGCTGTGGTGCAGGATGGAAAGTCCTGCCACCCTTCCTCAGCCCTCCCGGGATGGATCGCGTCCATCCCAGAGCTTCCTCAGCTTCCCGCCAGCCCAGCATGGCGAGGACGCTCGGGATGGAGGGCACGCGGCAGAGGACGCTCGGCGGGGATCGGTTTACACCTGAGGACAGCCTGCCCCGGCACACGGAGCCGTTACCTGACCCGCGGGGCTGTTTTTCCATTGCCCGGCGTGCCAGGTGTGGGATTGTTGTTACCTCACAGTGCTGGTCACGGTAACTGCTGAGTTATGGGTGCTGGGGATGCACCCGTTCAGCCCAGAACCTCAGCTCAGGCTTTGTTTTAATCACACCTAAGCGAAATTCAGGCACATTTGTTACTGACAGCGTGTTGAAGGAATTTATGATTAAGGAAACAGTTTTTTAAAAAGGAGAGATTTAGATTAGATCTTAGGAAGAAAATGTTCTTAAGAATTGAGTGAGGGTGGGGAGGCCCTGGCACAGGGTGCCCAGAGCAGCTGTGGCTGCCCCTGGATCCCTGGCAGTGTCCAAGTCCAGGCTGGACGGGGCTTGGAACAACCTGGGATAGTGAGAGGTGTCCCTGCCCATGGCAGGGGTGGGATGGGGTGATTTGTAAGGTCTCTTCCAACCCAAACCACTCTGTGATGTCGGGCTTGGAGTCTGCCCCAAACTCACAGCAATTAACCCCTCCTCATTTAGCAACCAGAGCCACCCCAGATCCCCTTCCTATGAGGGATCCTGGTGGTCCAGATCAGGTGATCAAGAAGCTGGCAGGGCCTCAGGCACACCGTACTGCAAACCTGGGTAGGTGGCATTCAGGGAAGCACATTCCCACCTGGGATGCTGCTGCACAGGTAGCCACCCTCTGCCTCCACACCCTTAACTTGTGGCCTCAGACCCAAAAGAGAAGCACCAGGATCAGGAATCGGTGCAGAAGCCCAGGGACTGCTTTTCTGGTTGCTGGATGAATTATTTCCTTCTACGTGAGGTTTTAGTTTCTTTTATGTCTCTGGTGCACTGAGCAAAGACCATTTTCCATCTCAGTCATTTGAAATCTTTCTGTCTTTGTCGAAGTGCCTTCCATCTGCTACAGTAGAGGAGGATTAAACCTAATTCATCAGATGCATCTTGATAGCAGTGGAATTCATTTTGCTCATGGATATGATGGAAGAGCTTAAACAGCTGCATTACAAGTAGCTTTATGTATTAAAGCTTTGTTGGAGCTCTCAATGCCTTGTTTAAAACAAAACTACACAAAGCAGATTGCTAATTGAAATTCGCGTTCGAACTGTGGGTGATAAATAAGCAGATGGAACAGTCAACATTACTGGAAAGAAAAGGGACAATATAGGACAGAGAAGCGAGTAAAAACAAAAATACGCCTACATCAGCCAAACAAAGTGAGAGAAGGGCAAACAAGGTATTGCAAGTCTTTGAATTGCACTCCAACACAATGTTAGTGCTCAGACTCCTCTATTTAAAGCACTGCTGTTCCCACCAGCGCAGTGTCTGAGCTTCTCCAGCCTTTTTTAATCCTACACGAAGGCTCCGAATGTGTGAACACGAGCAGATGCGGTGCGAGCTGCCCCTGCTCTGCGCTATCTCCAGGCTGGAGTGGCACATCCCTGGCTTCCCTCTTCAGCAGAGCCAGAGCTGCCCCCTTCGATGGCCAGAGCTGCCCAGTGCTCCCGGATCTTTAGTCCACTACTCCAGAATACCACAAAGCCAATTTCCCAGTCCCAGGACAACTCCAATCCAATGCTGCCCAGCGGAAACACACACAGCATCCACAGGAGTAGCTGCATTTGGGAATAATTCTGTTTTCTTGCTGCCACTACAGCCCTGCCAGCAGAGACTGCTCATCCTTGGGGTGCCCCATCCACCTGCTGCTGCCACAGGACAGCTCTGAGGCTCCCCTTTGGATGTGATTCCCGTTTTAGTTTCTCCTCAGAGAAGTTTTACATTTAGATTGTTCACACATTGGCAACTTGGATCTTTACCATACACTCCAGACAGGGGCTCCCGCTGCTTTTCCTTTGGAGAAGAAAAGGATTGAGATCTGCTCGTGGAGCCTCAGCCTTGAAGTGAAATCTGATGGATTTCTGGGGGCTTTATCCTTTCCACTGCTGTAAACACTAAAGCCTTTTGGGGGTGGGAAGGAGATGATCTTTAAGGACCTCCTAACCAAAACCATTGGTGGTGGAGTCCCTGGAGGTTTCCAGGGAAGGCCTGGATATGGCACTCAGTGCTTTGGGCTGGGTGACAAGGTGGGGATCAGTCAGAGGTTGGACTTGATGACCTTGGAGGTCTTTCCCAACCTCAGTGATTCTGTGATGATTTGAGAAGGGAGCTCTGCCAGTGGGGCAGCAAGCGCTCAGGGTGGAAGATCAATGCCAGGTACAAACAGCATCACCTGCAAACGTCCTCTGGAGGCAAGATTAGTGAACACTGAGAGTCCACAATAATTCCTGGGACAGTTCCTGGCTGAACTGGACCTTTGTTAACTGGAGGGACCCGACAGACACTGGCAATGGAACCTCAGCACCCACTCACAGTGGAGAGCTCCAGAGCAGCTGGGCACTGCTCATTCCCAAACAGCTTTTCAGCTCCACCACCTGCCTTGCCCACGGAGTCCTTCCAGGCCAGCAGGAGCCCAAAAAGTGTTATTCATGTGAGTTTTAGAAATCATCCTTGCAGCACAAAATAATCTGATGCGTTTGCTAAGTGCCACCTGAATAAATTGCCCAACCTTTCCGCTTTAATCCGCTGTAATCACTTTCCAGAGGCGCTCTTTGAAAAGTGAGCTCCGTGTTTCCAGAGCAGCTGTGCTCCTAATTAAAAGGCACTGTAGCAAGAAGCCAACAAAACCTAATTCTGGTTGGAGATGCCTTGCTGCAGTTGGAGGACTGAGGTGAGCTGTGAGGAGGGCCAGGGAGGAAGCAGCAGCTGCCTGTGCAGCTTAAGAGAGTATTAGGAGAGGGCTGGCACTCGGGGCTGCCTCTTGGCTAAATCCCTGTTTAGCAGATTGGCTCCCAATCCTCTGTCCCTGGCCAGGCTGGTTTGCACAGCTTGGACATGTGCAGGAATCAGCTGAGTGCTGCAGCTGAGTGCTCACAGAAGGAGCCAGCGCAGAGGGAAAAGCATCCAGAGGGTTTTCCAGCAGAATTCCTGGGTGCCTTGGCTTCCGGCACCATTCCTGCTGCAGCAAAGCTGAATCCAGCACAGTTCAGGCACAAGTTCCCCACGGTGCAGGGCTCGTGCTCCATCTCTTCAGCTCCAGATACAACAGGCAGAAGTTGGATTTGAAGGAAAGCCATAGGAGCAGTGAGAAATCATCATTTCAAGGGAGATTTTTTTAAGCTCTGCATTGTGAGCATAAAGCACTCGCAACAGGAATGTTTCCAATGAGTGCAGGTTGCTGTGCTTCATCAGACCAAGTTCTGTTTGACACATCCCTGCTGGGGCAGATCCTGGAGAGCAGGATCCAAGCAGGCATAGGGGGTAGGAAACTCTGGCAATTCTTAAACCCTCCTATATCTGCATATCTGCAAATCTCCTACAGCTCAGTGCCACTCTCAGACTGTACCTGAGCAAAGCCAGCCCGAAACAGCTTCATTTGAGTGGGAATTTGGTGGTTTCCACTGTGTAAGAGATGAGAATTTTAGCTCCAAACCATAATGTTTCCGTGGGGTGGACACCACAGGGTTAGAGTTTATCAGTCATTTAGATAGTCTGGATTAAAATCTTAATCAAATCAAACAGACAGCAATAGTTTCACCTGCATTCCCAGCCATATTTTGATTTCAAGCCATTGGAATGCTGTGACACTTCCTAAAACCCTAAATCAAAGCAATTCACATTCAAACAAGCCTCCTTTTGCTCCATTTTCTGATGAAAAAGCCTTTCCAAGGAGCAGAAGTTTCCCCCCCCCAATTTGCCTGCAGTGATCTCTCCACTGTGCCAACACCACTGAGCGTAACCCTGCATCACCGAGCCAGATGATTTAAGAGCTGCAATCCTCCTCCCCTCTCCAGCAATTTCTTGCACTTATGCACTCTCCAGTCCTGCTTGAAATGCCTGAAAGAAAAAGCCACTTGCGTCATCAGCTCTTTTTTTTTTTTCTTTAAATGCCCAGCACAAATCATGGCTAAGTCACGATGTGGGCCTGGGTGTCACGGACGGGCAGAGCTGACACTGGCAGAGGATCAGCTCAGTGCCTGCTGTCTGATTTGGGCACCTTGGCTGTTAAATTTGGTGGTGAAGGACACGGAGCCTGTTCCCGAGGGCTGGCTGCCCTTGGATGAGACAGGTGAAGTTTGGTGACCCTGGTTAGTGGGAGGTGTCCCTGCCCGTGGCACGGGGTTGGAGCTGGATGAGCTTTAAGGTCCCTTCCAACCCAAACCACTCTCTGATTCCATGATTCTAAGGCCATTCTGTGATTTTATGATCATGGAGCTGTGCCATAGGGAGCACCTGCAGAAGGAGGCAACCTTAGGGCTGTAAATGACTTACTCCACAGGGCTGGGTTTATTTACGCTGTAGAAATGGTCAAGGAAGTCCAGTATTCCCACCCAGATGAGCTGGATGGCAGAGGCCTGGCTGGGAAGCTGCAGGTGGAAGGGGGAGCACAGACTCTTTGTCCTCAATGTCGCCTTTCTGCAGGATTTGGGGTTGACTTTGTGCACAGGGGGTGCCCCGGTGCCCATTGATGCCTCCAACTCAGAATTCTTCTCCTGCTGGGTACATCACTGCCCCAGCCCAGTCTCCAGCCTTAGGCAGGGACTGCATCCTGCTGGGGGTCGGCACACCAGAGCCTTGGCTTCTCTTGGAGTGAAGCACCTCACACACACAGGCTGTGATGCTTTACTGATAGAACATGGAATGGTTTGGGTTGACCTTAAAAGTTCATCTCATCCCACCCCCTGCCATGGGCAGGGACACCTCCCACTGTCCCAGGCTGCTCCAAGCCCATCCAGCCTGGCCTTGGACACTGCCAGGGATCCAGGGACAGCCACAGCTTCTCTGGGCACCCTGTGCCAGGGCCTCCCCATCCTCCCAGGGAACAATTCCTTCCCAATATCCCATCCATCCCTGCCCTCTGGCACTGGGAAGCCATTCCCTGTGTCCTGTCCCTCCATCCCTTGTCCCCAGTCCCTCTCCAGCTCTCCTGGAGCCCCTTTAGGCCCTGGAAGGGGCTCTGAGCTCTCCCTGGAGCGTTCTCCAGGTTGTGCAAGTCCAGCTCTCTCCATCTCCAGAGCAGAGGGGCTCTGGCCCCAGAGCACCTTCACAGCCTCCTCTGGATTCACTTCAGCAGCTCCACATTGTTCTTAGGTCAGGGGCTGGCTGGGGAGTACCAAATGAACTTGGGGGAAGCACAGTCCCTTCCTGAAGAGCTCCGTTAATATATCCAACAATTTCACATCAGACCTGAGCACTGCAGAGCTCATTTGCACAAGTTCAGCCTCCCAGCAGGTGGGAAAATCAGAGGCTTCACTCACACTGGGAATTGACAAACACACACAGAGCTAATCTAATTGGAAGGTATTTATCTCATTTGAAAACATTTATCTAATTCAAATACATTTATCAGTCTGCTGGCTGTGAAAGCCTGTCAGTCTGGCAGGATTTACGGGCCAGGTTCCCAAATGTTTCTGCAGTGGTGGAAGTGACTGCAGTGGTACAAACTATCCCTGCAGGTTCGCATCAGGAGCACAACTGAGCCCTGCCAGCAGAAGAACTCAGCTCCAAGGTCTGACTGCACAGATTTAGGGGGACAAACTCCAGGGCAGGAAGGGAGTTGCTCCTCATGGTGCCTTAGGATTTTAGCTTTTATATTTTTCATATCCTGCAATTCTTTAGCGTATAATTCTAAACTCCACACAGCCTGTTAGCTGCTGTTCTCCCGTTTTGGTCAGACAAAACAATTCCTCTCTAGGCCTGAAGCTCGAGGACACCTTCCTGTCTCAGGCCCCGAGCAATGTAAACAACAGTGAGTTAGGGGGGAGCAAACTTGGGGTAAATGACTTCATTACCTGAAGCTGTAATTGGAGGATTAACCCCCGGTATGCAAATGGACCAAACTTATAAAAGTGTGAAAACCCGTGAGCCCATCATCCATTGTGGGTGTAGCCCCTGGGGGCTCTGAGTGCCCAAAGGGTACCCGAAGGCCCTTCAATAAATACCCACTTTTGTTCTCTTCATTCTGGCTGGCCTCTGTTTCTAGGCAGCCCCATCAAGGCATCACTTACAGCTCCTCACTGAGGCTGTTCCTTTCCCTGTGCATCTATCTAGAGACTGTCCGTGTCCCCGGGGGAAGTGCAGCACCAAAAACTCCCCAGGGAGCAGCTCACTGCCGCTGTGACAGCCCTGGAATGCTGCCAGAGCACCGGCAAATTCTCTCCTCCTCAATTCCCCACCCCAGCTTTGCACTGCTGGCAGTTTTTGCTCCCCACTCAACCATTGCCCCAGGAATACAGGATTGAGATCTTTGCCAGCCTGGAGGCGGTGGAACCACCCCATGAGCATCTCTCCTGGTGGGGATGATTTACACCAAGATTCCTCCACTCACTCCGAGGATGATGGGGCTGCAGTGTCACACTCTTCATCCAAAGCATCACTCTAGCCTGCAAACCCATCCCTGCCAGGCTGGAGAGGGATGCAGAGCTCTGGGCTCCCTTATTCCAACACTGCAGGAAGACAATCAAAAGAAAAGAAAAGGTTGATGAGGTACTAATCGTTATAGATTTGTGGTATATAATGCAATAAATACCCGCTGGCATCGATTAAATGCAGCGGGGCAAAGACATCTCATCCATCACATCGGCCATTTGATCTTCCAAAATTCATTTCCTGCCATCAGGGAGAGGCTGGGAGATGCCAGAGGCCCAATCTCCTGCCCAAGGAGCTCGGCTGGCTCCATTCTCCACCCATCGCACTGTGGCCAGCCCAGACCTTCTGATGAGACTCTGTGAGGTTCCACTGAAAATCCCACAGTGAGGAATTGGGAACTTGGAGAGATGGGAAAAACAGGCAGGACGAGCTTGAATCCTGGGTCCTTTCTCTGCAGGTTTTTATTTGTTTGCTTCCAGCCCAACCCCTCCGGGTTTCTTGCAGAAATGAGGCTTTTGGGAGAACTCATATTAGTTTTAGGAGAAAAAAAAGAAAAAAGAAGAAAATCTGTTCTGAATGCTTAAAGTTCTCCTAAAGTGACAAATGGCCAAGAGAAAAAAACCCTCTCAGAGATGTCAGCACAGTTCTGAAACTTGCCAGAAGACAGGAAAACGTGCTCAGGCTTCTCTGAGGAAGAGGAAGGTGCTAAAACCCAGCTCCAACCAGGTGTAGGCGATGGGCAGCGCTGTGGTAAAGCCTGAGTAACTCCGGAGCAGCGGGCAGGCAAAGCGGCTGCGCTGGCAGCAGAGGATGAGACTCATTAGGGCTGCGATCCGCTGCCTCACACGCGCTAATGCCCGTGGATAGATCGCTAATGCTCTCAATTCACGCTCATTAGCACCGGCAGCAAAGACAAGACAAGCGTGTTATGTCATCGTTTAAATCCTGTCGCATTTCCCCAATGACTCCGATTACATTTTTAAATATTCATTCTCCTCCTCCCCACCGAGGCAGGACCGCCTTGCCCTGGGTGCTCAAGATGCGGGAGATTCGCTCCAAGGATTGAGCCGCAGCCCTTCCCTGCATCCTCAGGGAGGAGGAATCCCCTGGTGGAAACATTCAAGGCATCGGCTCGTGCTTCCCTAATTTTCCACATGACTTTACACCTCAGAGTAGAGTTAAACTGAGCATTTTCCAGTCACCTTTGCACGAGGAGGGAGTTTGGGGCCGTGCGTGAGGAAGCACACTCCAATAAGCACGAAACACCTTTGCAGCACGAGGAGTCAATGGTTCTTGTGGGTCAGCTGGCAGGAGGGAAAAGAATAAATATTTACAGCCACATCCTGCACTGATCTGTGCCAGCTGGATTAATAGCAGCTCCCAGAGGGGGCTTTCAGCCTTCTGCCCTCGCTGCCCAGTGACCTGCTGGTCATGGATGGGTTGGAAGGGCTGGAATTCCTTCCAGCTCTGACCAGGGAATAGCCAGGAACACTCAGCAGAGAGAGCAGCACGGGTGGGAGGGCTGTGAAATCAGCTCTCATGCCGTGAAACCCTGGGCAGGGCACATGGAAATGGTCACAAAGACACCCTGTCCAAGGGGAGGGGACATCTCCTGAGTTCTGCACAGGCTGCATCAGGCCCATTCACTCTGCCTTGAAACAAACCATTTCCACAATGATTTTGCAGATTCTTCAGAGGGAGGAGACCTGTCCAGGGGCATGTGGGACAGCCCAGAGCAGCTGTGCCATCCCACAGGCACAGACTGAACCCCACAGCCCATCCCATCCCATCCCATCCCATCCCATCCCATCCCTGCTGGTTTCCTCAGCTTGGCTGTGGAATAGGTGTTGGTGTAGCTCTGGGATCTTTAGCACTGCAGACAGCACCAGGAGGGCTTGGTGAGGTTTTTGCTGCAGAATCTCCTGGGAAAGGGCTGAATTGCTTTTGTTCCAGCAGCTCAGGGTTTCAGAGCTTGCATATGAAAGCTGGGAAAGGAAGAAATAACAGAAATAGCTGGATGGGGTCAGATGTGCATTAAGAGGAAGGGTTTACACTAGATGGCACCTGATCTCATCACTTTAGATGCAGAAGGTGAAGCCAGCAGGATTACTGTAGGGAATGATGTTATTCCTTCCCCAGGAGCTGCCTCTGTGTCCCTCCCCGAGCTCCCAGTGCTGCAGGAGGAGCAGCTCACCCTGCAGCCAGCACTGCTGTGTGAATGTTAAACACCCTTTGCATAACCCCACTCGGAATCTCTTTCCAGGTGCTGGAGTTCCCTGCTTTGGTCAGCCCAAGCTGCTTCCAGAGCCTCTTCCAAAGGCTAAAACGTGCCCAGTGTGTTTCCAGCCAGGTTTCTCTCAGTGGAAGACTCCGTGGAGGCAAAGGGAGTAAGAAGGGCTCTGTCCCTCAGGGATTTAAGTCGGTGCTAAGAGGCAGCAAAGCTGCTGCAGGGCCATGACGTGGATAATCCAGAGATCCACCCCAGCACGACACAGCAGCCACTTGGGCACGTGGGGACACTCCAGCTCTGCCACAGGTGTGGCACAGAGACACCGGAGCTCCAGGCCCTGATCCCAGCTGCTCCCTGCGAGGACACGGGAAGTGCTGCAGACACAAAATAAGTGGCCGTGGTTTCGGCAGCCCACGGAGGATGAAGGGTTTGCAGGAACCACTGCTCCACGTGCATCCACACACACATGGAATGATTCAGGGAACTGCTTTGGGAAGAGAGGGAAATGCTGCCGGCTGGGAAGAGGAGAAGAGGGGCTGAGCCTCAAGCTTGCTCATCCTTCCTCCTGCTGCCATCAGGAGCCAAACACACTGGAGGGGAAAGCTGGGCACAGTGATCATTCCTGAATTACCAGCCTGGACCTGGATCTTGGCTGGATGGATTGGGCTTAGAGCAACCTGGTCTAGGGGAATGTGACCCTAGGGGGTGGAACAAGATGGTTTTTAAGGTCCCTTCCAACCCAAACCAGTCTGTGATTGTGCAGCCTGAGCTAGAGCTGCCTACCCCATCATCCACTTTCTGCCCCTAAACATTATCAATGAGATTCCCATTAAATAAAAGCCGGTAAATAAATAAAATCTAAATGGTGAGTGAGGAAATGATTCCTCTACAGAGCCAGCAACAAGTCTCAGCCCTCTCCTGGAGTATTTTGCCTCCTCTTGGAGCCTCCCTGGGCTCGGGAGGGATTTCTGCTCGTGGCAGCTCAGCAGCACCTCCGTCACAAGTCCCTGAGTAAGGTCACAGTCGTGCTGCTCTGAAGACATTTGCAGGGAAATTACTCTGCCTCTCCCAAGCACAGACACTCGTTGCTTCAGCAGGAGGCGGCGAGCAGATTACACGAGATAATTTAGTAGCTGACATTAAAAACACCTCATTTAGCCTGGAATAAAAATACCTTCATTCAGCCTGAACTATGTTAAGATAAAACTGCATTCGTAGTAGGTTTTGAGTAGCTGCTCACCTGGGCAGCTGAATGAAGACTCCAAGTCAACATCTCTCCCGCCGTGTCCTTGGTGGAAAGCAGGAATGCCAGCAGGGAATACTGCAGTAACAGGATTCTCCTGTGGCCTAAACCTCCCTCTCTGGTACAACAGATCGAATTTTCCAGCTTTCCTGTATGAATTGCTTTTAACTTCTCCCTGGTGTGGGCCAAGGCCTCCAGCTCAGAGAGCAGAGAGATGAATTTTGCTGCACCTCAAGCAGCTGTTGCTGTGTTTGGTTGAAGGCTGTGCTGTGAGCAGAGCCACAGCTCCAGAGAGCGAGTTAATAATATCCTGAATGAGACAAGCGACAGGGAGAGGAGATGGAATGGGATGCAGGGAGGAGGGATACTTTAAACGCTGGTTTATCTGACAAATTCTGCAGTTTCACATCCTCTACTCTGCTTTTCAGCAGACAGATGAAAACAATTTTTACATGGCATAAGCAGAGGAGAAGCAATTGAACTGTTGCTCCCAGTGCAGGACTCAGCTGCACAGGTGCCACCTCTGTAACCTTCGGAGACCTCCATAATTAAGGAATTACCAAAAAGAGGGAAGATAAAATCCTTGTCTGACACCATTTGAGGGGCAGCAGGTGCTCTGAGGTGTTTGGGATTCACTCAGGCACCAGTTCAGGAGAATCTTCCCCCAGCAGCTCCAAGTTCCTGACTTTGGGCAGCAGAACCCAGAGTTCTTTGTGCACAGTGCTGTTACTACCAGCCCTCCCAAAAAACAAACTCTGGCAATGCCCAGAGTGGCTTTAATTTGGGATTCTCCATCTCAGTGCTTCTTTTTCTATTATCCAGAGCTGAAGAGTCAGAGTTTGCCATTCCCCCTGCCATGGAGGCTGCCAGCAGTTGCAGGTGCTGGTGCTCCCTGTACCTGCCCAGGTAGGGAGGATTCCCTGGAGGTGCACAGGTGCTGTCCCAGCTCTCTGCTCTCACCACACCATCAGCACTGCACTTTTCAGAGAAAAACAATCAAAGCCAAAGCCCTGTGGCACCCTGCTCCTTGGGATCCCTTCCAGAGGTGCCCTGCTCTCTTCAGACTCTCTGGATCATGACTTCAGACTCTCCCAGCTCAAGGCTGGTGGTGCTCCAGTCCCCATCCTATCTCTGAACACAACACCGAGTCACCTTCCACAGGGATTTGGTCTGAGCTGATGCTTTTTGGGTCAGAAGCTCCTGAAAGTGATGGACAGAGGGACTTCCATCTGTGAGGAATTGCAGGACAAACTCACCCGGTATAAATCACAACAGCCCCTTTGGCTGCAAGAGAGCTGCCTCATTTAAAATCTTAGGATATCCTGAGCTGGAAGGGACCCACAAGGATCATCAAAGTCCAACTCCTGGCCCTGCACAGGGCAACCCAAACAATCCCACCCTGTGCCTGAGGGCATTGTCTAAACACTTCTTGAACCCCTGAGGACCAGACTCCAAGGAATCCCACAGGGCAACTCCAAAGGCTGGATGGATGGGGCGTGGAGCAAGAAACCAAGCTCTGCCTGTCCATGGACTGCAGGAAACGCTGATGAACCAGAGGAGACATCACTGTCCTTCTGGATTTGCTCCCTGGAGCTCTGTCAGGGAAATCAGAAGGCATTTGGCATGTGCAGCTGAATATCAGACTTACAATGAGGCTGTCTGGGCTTGTTTCCCAGCTTTGAGACTGACACACTTTGCAAGCTCAGTCAGTTCCCCTTCCTCCCCAGGCCCGATTTC
Source organism: Dicrurus megarhynchus (assembly GCA_013399195.1). Classification (NCBI taxonomy): domain Eukaryota; kingdom Metazoa; phylum Chordata; class Aves; order Passeriformes; family Dicruridae; genus Dicrurus; species Dicrurus megarhynchus. Next base: position 164,566 of record VXAD01010503.1, read on the forward strand.
TCTCCACTCTGCACCTTCCCGAGTCATTTTGTACCTGCACAAAGTACTCACCCAGCCAGAACATTTTGCTCACTTAGATGGGTGTCACATTTAACAGCAAGAGGGGAGCGCTTTCAGCATCGCTTAATGAGGCTTTTCTGCTTTGCATAAAAACTTGGCGATGAGCTGGGCAGGATGATAAAGGAGGAGGAGAGCTGCCAGCTGCCAGGCAGGAGAGACAGACACCTCCTGACACCCTCCTTCCCCTTGGACACCAGCAGGAGGGGCTGGGAAAGCGACCAGGCTGCTATTTTGGGGCTCCAGCAGCCCTTGAGGTCTCTGTTCACATCCCCTCAGGCTTCCCCAGCCCAAAGGGGCTGTGTTATCCCTTGATTCCTGCTCTCCCAGCAGTGCCTGTCCCAGATCCTGGCGTTTCCCCACTGATTTGTAAAGTTATTACTCTTTATTACTGCTCCCCACAAACCTCCAGCTCTTCCAATCCACACAACCCCAGGCTGGTGCAGCCAAATTCTCTTCCCTGAGCTCTGCCCTCCCCTCTCACACCCTCCAGCCCCCTTTCTCCTGCCACCAATAAACACTCCCAGGGTTTCAAGTCTTCCTCACCCAAGTTCCTTCTGCATTCCCTTGCAGGGTTTCTATGGGGGAAGATGCAGCTGGATGGCCCCTGCTCCATTGCTTGCTGGAAATGGTTCTTTTTCCCTTTTTCCCTTTGCTCCCTTAGCTCAGAGAAGCTCTCAGAGCTGCAGAGGAACCTCAGGTTGGGTGGGCCCCATCTGCAGCTCCTTCTGGGCTGTTGGGGACACCAAAGAGTAGAGTCCCCAATGCCACCTCAGCTTCCCACCCCTACTGCTGTCTCCTTGCACTGTCCACAGCCTTGCTGGCTCAGGAAGTGCCTTTCCCCCCCAGGAAAAGGGAGATTTTTCTTTCAAACAAGTTTGTGGTGACAGGACATTTGCTGAGTTTTGGCACAAGTAATTAGTGTTTAAATTAATTTGTCTCTGCGAGTGGTCAGTGCTGTGATTGCACCACACACGATTGCTGTTCCTGCAGTTCCCGGAGCTGCTCTCCCTGCAGAATGAGCCCTGTTCCACAGCATTTTAGCAGAGTTTATTAGGAGACACTGCCTAGTGTTTGATCATGGAAGCTTTTCCCCCTCCTGGTACAAACCAGAGCATTTAAGTGGTAAATGAGATGCATTTGGGATATGTATAAAAATGCAGACCATTAGGCAAGGAGGCTGCTTGCATTGTTAACCTTGGAAATTCTGAATTACCCTTTAGGCAGGGGACTTGGCAGGGGTTTTAACAAGAAATGTTAGAAAAAGCAAGTCCTGTTCTCACATGGGTGACTATGCAGCCTGCAGCAAATTGTAAAGGACTTTTTTTTTTTTGCAAACACCACTGAACTTCCTTTGGCTTTCTAATAACCAAATCCTTTCCCTGATTTGGGGCATATCCTCCAAAACAAAGCCTGTCTGTAGTGTTGCACATTTAACTATCAATCAGTTACACCAAAGATCCGTTCTCCCCAAGCACCAGACTCTGGTCACCTCTTTCTCCTGAAGGCACAGACGGAAAAACCCAAATTTTAATAGGCTGAGTGCTTGCTGTTGCTATAAACAGCAACACACAGCAGACAGGAGCTCAAGTCTAGGTGTCACTTCAGGACACTGCAAAAATCCCCAGCACTGGGGGGTTGTGGCACTGGAACAGCAACTGAGACCTTTTATTTGATAAATAGCACATGATGCTTTAGAACAACTTGGAGAGAGAAAACACTTAAAGCCCAGATTTAAAGTGGAAAATAGCATGAAAGCCAACGTGGCTAATGATCTGACAAGGGACACGCAAGGCTAATTTGGGACTTCTTTAAGTGGAATGCTTGATTAGGCACCAGAAAGGCATTAAATCATGTAGGTGTTCCTTGGGAAAAGCATCTCGAATGAGGCTGTGGTGGGAAAGTTTGAGTGAAGTTGGGGCAAACAGAGGCGAAGAGAACAGAGAGATGATCTGGTGAAAGAGGAGATGGCAGCAGGCACTGACACTGCTGAGTGCAAGGAACACAGGGAGGGCAGTACCAAAGCCAGGGAAGACACTTCATCTGCACATCCCGCCCTTAATTTAGGAGTTATTAAGAGAAATCAGTCCTTAAAGGAACTCCATCTCTGTGTTCCACCTGGCTCTAGTCGCCCTGGGCAGCCCCACCCGGGGGTCTCACCCCTGGCTCTCACTGGAGGGCTCAGGAGATGAATTTCGGCTGTGTCAGGAGATGAATTTTGTGCTGTGTCATGTGTGGGTTTGTTCCTTTGTTCCTGACTGGTTCCCTGGGAATCTGCCTGGAAGTAAAAGGATTCCTACTCAACCTAGAGCTCCTCTCCTTCTCACACAGGTGCTCTGCTCTCCTCGATGCTGCCCTTTGCTCCCTGTTCACCCTCCCTGGAACAACAACTCCTTTTTGCTGCTCCCACCAGAGCTCTCACACCCTGAGGAGCTGTGATGCCATGCCCAGGCTGTAGGGTTGTGTATGGGACATGATATTGATGCCTTAGGTTTTGACTTTTATATTTTTCAAATCCTGCACTGCCTGGTGTGTAGCTCTGAGGTTTCTTGTAGCCTGTTCATTTCCGCTCTCTGTGCTAGGCAGACATAACAAAGCCTCTCCAGGCCTGCTCTCCAAGGACACCCAGACCGTCCTAGGCCCAAAAAGTGTAAACCAAAGACTCTAAAAGGGGCGGGCAAGCTTGGGGATATTACATCATTAAACTGAAGCTTTAATTGGAGAATTAACCCTGATATGCAAACAGACCAAACATATAAAAGTGTGAAGAACTCGTGACCTGGGGTCCATCTTGGGGTCCATCTTGGCAAAAAAAGGGTGAGCAGTGATCTTTGCTAAGTTGTGTTGTCACATTCCAGTTCCGGAGCCTGGGCAGTAGCAGCAGAAGTCACTGGATGAGAAGAGGCAAGTTAAAAAGGGCATTAAAATGAGGTGTTTGCCAGCAGCCAGGCTCAGGTTTGAAGAGGAAACTCCTGACTTCTGATTTAGAGGAGAAGCTGCCCAACCTGCTGGCTGCTGGTTTTGCTTTGCTGAGCAGGCACCTGATGCCAGGGGCTGCCTCCCCTCTTGTTCCTAGTGGTGAGATGCTTAGTGGCAAGTGTGGGGCTCGGCTTTTCCTGCTCTGCTGTTCGCCCAGGAGAGGTCAGGAGCCAGCTCTGCCTGGTGGCTGCTGCCTGGAGCACTCCCACCACTCCCCTCTGCGCTCCTGGGACGGTGACAAAGCCCTCCCACGGCAGCGTTTGCACTCGTTTGATGCTGTTTGGGCAGTTTGGGGTGCTCCTTTTGAAAAGCCAACAGCTGATGAATAACCTGGTGTTTCACACGTGATTACAGTCCTCACAGCCTCGATCAATAAATACAATAAGCTTGAACAGCCTGGTGTTGTGAGCTCTTTAAAATCATATCCTCTATTAGACACAGCAATCGATGGTGCTTATTCCAGCTCAGCAGTGATTATGTGCTGGGTGCTGCAAAAAGCCACCTGCGAGCCAAAGTGGGGACTGTAACTTCCTGCTGGTGTGCAGCACACCTGTCCCGCTCTATAAATATTAGTTTTTCATTAAAGTGGATAAAATGCTTCAGAAAACGTGATGTGCTTGTTTTAATATCAACCGTCAGTCATGGCAAAGGGATTTAAACAGGGAAGTTTGGGTTTTTTGCAATGAAACACATATCTGGTGTCATGTGTGGGTTTGTTCCTTTGTTCCTGACTGGTTCCCTGGGAATCTGCCTGGAAGTAAAAGGATTCCTACTCAACCTAGAGCTCCTCTCCTTCTCACACAGGTGCTCTGCTCTCCTCGATGCTGCCCTTTGCTCCCTGTTCACCCTCCCTGGAACAACAGCTCCTTTTTGCTGTTCCTACCAGAGCCGTAGCAGGAATCTCACGCCCTGAGGAGCTGTGACACCGTGCCCAGGCTGTAGGGTTGTGTATGGGACATGATACACCAAAAAAAAGGGTGACGAGTGATCATTGCTAAGTCAGGATTATTGATAAGATAGGGTCAGTCATGGCAAACAGGGAAGTTTGGGCTTTTTGCAATGAAACACGTATCTGGTGTCTCTCTTATCTCGGTGCAATCCATCCCGAGAATCCAGCCCTGAATTCCCTGTGCTCTCTAAACAAGAGGGAGAGGAGGAAAGGGATGTTCAGTGTGTATATCCAGTCGACAGATACGAAAGGTTTGGGTTTGGTGACAAACAGCTTTATGGAAGTGGTGGAAATCACACAGAAAACAAACAAACCTGGGAGTTGCCCTCAGCTGAGCCTTTAGGAGTAACCCTTCTGCATTCCAAGGGCTGTGTATGGAAAACTGCACGAGCAAATCCAGGGATTTCAGGGCTCTGGGATGCAGGGGGAGCTGGCCATCACTCAACTGCTGGATGCTGAAGTAGCCACACTCCTTCCCATGTCCTTCATGCCCAGAGCAGCTACACCTTGTCCTGGCTCCAGGCCCTGCAAAGTCATTCCCAAAGTCTTCTGGAAAGGACTGGTCAGCAGGTGGAGGTGGGGAGGGGCAGCAAAAGAAGTCACATTGCTTGTGTCCATATCTTAAAACTGTAAAATCCAGCAGCCTCCTCCCTCTTTGCCTTCTGCATTCCCAAAAGAGTTTAATCATATTTTGGTTGGCTTTTTCCTGGGTATTGCTCCGTGCTGGAGGTTGTTACAGTCCTGTAGACAAACTCATGGCTTTGTAATGCAAAAAACCCCCGGGCTACCTGCATGTGTGAGATGATTTATTGTTCTTGATAATCAATTTGTTACCGCGGCTGTTTCAGGTTAATCCCGCTATTAATATCCCGAAACCACTGATGTGCAATCCCATTACACAGAGCCCAAACTCTGCTCCTGTGCCCCTGCCCGTGGCACAGTCAGGCAGATCATTGCAGCCCCTGCTCCAGCAGCTCTGCAACTCGGTGATCAAATAGCCCTGGGCTGCTTTGGTTGTGGCCAACTGCTGGGGAGCTCATCCTGCCAGCACGGGGCTCGATGCCGGGCGGAGCATGAAGCTGCTGGATGAGGGAGTGGAAAAATAGATTGATTTTATTTCTCCCTGCAGCTGAGAGCTGTCTGGCAAATCGCAATGGAAATCAAGCAGGATGGAGCAGGGGTTTGATCTGGGGAGAGGAGAGCAGTGAGAGAACGAGGGGGTAATTCAGGTAAACTGAGTGGGCTTGGTTCTGCAATGAGCTGGGTAATTAAGAGTCTGAACTGGGGGTGCAGTGTGGCCACAGCAGGGTGGCAGCTTTTGGGTTGGTTTTGACAAAATCAGGACCGTGAGAGGGTCATGCTGGCTGTGGGTTTATTTTTGGCTTTTTCCCGCAGCCCCACAGGCGTGGATGGGGACAGTGAGCACAGGGATGCAGAGCTCAGATTTTCAAAGGCATTTAGGCTAAATATAGAAATCGGTTATTAAGATTTTTCCGTGAATGTTGTAAACAAATTAGTTCCACTAGGTAGCTATGTGCATGCCTAGGTGCTTATGTACCTCTGCAAAACCTTCCTGGAGGAGCTATTGGCATTCTGGCTTCAGGATCCAAACTTTCTGAGCTGGGAGCGAGGGAAGTTCACCTTCCTGGGGTAATTCCGAGCGTTTGGGTGAACTTGTCCAGCGAAGGGTTTATCACTGCACTGCCTTCAGGGACAAAAACCTGCTTCATTTAGCAGGCAGGAGCCCTGGAGCTGAGTGGTGTGAGCAGTCCCACGAGGGAGCTGCACATCAGCAGCTCTTGTCCTACATCTCCTCAGGCCCCAGAAGCCACAGGGATATTTGCTGGAGCTCCACACATTGTCACTTGCTGGCATCACTTTTGTTTGAACGAGTGCTGGAGAAGGATACCCCAGCACCCACAGCTCCTTCCCCCGTGGCCCAGAAATTCATCAGCTGCTCGAGGCTGCTTGGCATCGCTGCTGCAGTGTTTTGTTATTGTCACACATTTCCATTTCTCCCGAGCTTATGATAAGCATCCAAATTAAACTGCGGCCTCTGACGTTTCTGATATTTCCAGGCAATATTGATAATGAGCCTTGTGCTGCGGTGTGTCATTTACTCCAAAAGCTCCGAGCACCAAACAATCTCCGTGCACAGGGATTGTCTCATCCATCACTGGAAGTCAGCAGCGCCTGTACCACGGTGCACACTGACATTACTCAGTGGTTTGGGGCAGAGAGAGCGGAACTGAGAAGACAAAACATCTTTTACGGTGGCGTAAAAACAAGATTTCCGTGTGTGTGTTCCCAGTGGAGCGGGAGTAACGCTCTTGTGAAGAACTGGAAGCCACCTTCAGCAGCCAAAACTTTGGTGCAGCCCATTACAGGAGATGCTATTTATTACCAGGACCTGCTTTGTTTGACTGTCAGATCCAAAAATCCTGGTGCAGACAGTCTGTGCTGAGTCTGTGAGGGCCCTCACAGGGTGTTCCTTGATGGAGGAATCCCAAGGGATGGCACACACGGATGCCCCATGGGGAACACTCAGTCTCGTGTCCATTTATCCTCCCAGCCACGTCCTTTGCAAAGGACACTTGACCTCTGATCAAGGATGGACGCCAGGAGATGTCAAGGAAAACAGGAATGGAGATTTCCTTTGGTGGATGAGGAATGAATAAGGTCTGCTGACACTTCATCACAGCAGAAGAATAAGCAAACAGAGCTCCCAAGCTGGCTCTTACAAAAGCTCCTGATTTATACAGAACCGAGCCTGGTGGGTGATGTGAGCCACTGGCACAGCCAAGCATCACCCCAAAGCAGCTCACCTATCCCGAAGGAGGATAACAGGGGCTGACACAGAAATATGGCTTCGTAAACTGCTTTTACAAAAATCAATTCTTACCCTATCAGTGTAAGTCCATTCTGGTGTAATTGCATCACTGCAATCGGGTTACTCCAGGCTTTAAATCGTCCTTGATCGCAGAGCAACTCCAAATGATAAACGGAGCTTTCTTTCTCATTTTGGGATATTTGGGCCAAATTCTTGGCACAGGTCAGGTACAGACAAGTGGCACCAACTTGTGCACTTCAGGGTTTGATTGATTTTTCTATGTAAATTCTACTGCTGTGTTGTACTTTGATTTTTATTCCTCTGTTTAGAAATTTTAAAAATCCCTCCAAAATATGAATGCTCATTAATAATCATTCCTCGACCACCTTTTAATAATCAACCAATGATCTTTTATCAACATCCAACAGCTGGATCACCTCAATGCATTTCTGTTAATGAATTAAACCTCAGAAGAGAGAGATCAGCTCAGTTCCCAGGGGTGAACACAAAACCTCTTTAAAAGAACAGACAATTGCACAGCATAACAGTTTAACTTGGGGAAATGGAGAATAATAATGGATCCAATTGAAAGTGCAAGGGAATTTAGAGAGGAGAAATGTAATTACCTGCTCTGGAAAGGGGCCAGACACTGTTTAAAATCTCGTTCTTCCCAAATATGTCTGGGAATCCGTAAAGACAGCAGGATCATGAGAGATGGCACGTGTTGCCTGGGTTTGGGAACTAAAAGAAAAGCAAAAACAAGCTGTATTTTTTTTTCCTTGATTCTAGAAATATCTGCTGGTACTTCAGGAACCTGTGTGACACATGCTTGGAGTTGTGACCCAGCGTAGAACAAGAGCAGAGTGAGGAAGGACACAGCTCCAAAATGAAAAGAAGTATTTAATACTTGCAAGAAAGTAAAAAACGGTTTTGGAAAAAGAATGACAATTAATTTAGAGATGTGTTTAATTTAATTTTCATTCTTGTGATCTGTGGAAGTGGCTAAAAAAAAAAAAGAAAACGCTTTCATTTACTTATTTTAATTATTTGTTTTCCCATCCTAGAGAGCAGGACCAGCCTCGGTGTCCTATAAATATCCTTCCTTCAGTCTCCATTGAATGTGAGGTGCATGAAGTTTAGGATTGGTCAAGTTTATCACCCTCAGATGTCTTTTGCCCCGTGCTGGACAAAGAAAGGGATGCCAACGTCAGTGCCAGCGAGAGCTGCCTCCTCTAACAGCGAGCGACAAGCTCACGTTCTGTGAAGCTGGGGGAGTAAAAGCCAAGCTCAGAAGTACTCCTGGTGTTAATTAATTATTGCTGGTAGAATTCAAGTGGTTCCAGCAGCTTTTATTTATACCTGTGCAAGTCTGAGGATGGGAAATGATGGGTTTGGGGTTGTTTTTGTTGTTTGCAACCAGCAAGAAGCGACTTTTTCAAACGTTAAGTGAATGGGGAAGTTGTTCCAACAGCTTTTGGATTCACATGTGTTTCATGTGACACACACCATGAGGTTTCAATCAGCTTTTGGGAAATTGTAAACTAGAAAGCAACACAGCCAAGCAAAAGATTGTTTTACAAACAAACTGTTATTGTCTCATTTGTTAGCTGTCAAAATGAAATTGCTAAAAACTCATCACGTGTTTTTTTAAGTGACCCAGAGTTGAAATTCAGAGGGATTTTTGTCTGAAAATGGAGCGTGATCAGAGCCAAGGTATTTCTGGGGGCAGAAAAGGGCAGTGTTATCACTATTACCTTACAGACAGAAGCTATGAGTCTGAAAATCACCATCACCCAGGAGGAAAACAACACCCCAGTGCTACCTATGACTTCGGGGCAGAGCCAGACCCCTTAGGACCCCTTTGCTTCAAACCCTATTTGATCCCTGGTATCCCCTCCAGAGCATCCTGCTCTGGGGTCATCTCTGGGTTCAGCTCAAATGATTTAATTAACAGGGAACATTCCTGAAACCACGGGAGCAGCTAATGAGCGTGGAGGGTTTCTAGATGGGAATGGGGCTGAGGGGCATCATCTGAGGTCCACGGGAGTCAGAGGGAGTTTAATGATTTTGTGGCTTTGGTCTGAGGTGAGAGGAGGGCAGGGCTCGCAGGGTTGGGGTCAGATGAGAAGAATCTCATTTCTGGGTTGTTACTGCTGTAAAGGAGCCTGGATCTGCCCCAGCTGACCCCACCAGTATTTTTTGGTTGTGGCATATTTTAGAATAGACACAGCATGTCAGGGTGGGTTGGAACTAAACTAAACGAGGTCCCTTCCAATCCAAACCATTCATGATTGCCTGGCTCCCTGATAACCAGCACAGCACCTGAGCCCTGTCCCCTTGGCCGGAGCTGCCCCGTCCATGACAGACGATGTAGGACCAGATTTCCTGGGCTTCCCTCCTGCCAGCACAGCCTGGATGCGATGCCACAGCTCATCCTCTTGCTCCCAGTGACTCCCAGTGCCCCATCCCAGCATCCCAGCCTTGCTTCAAACCCCGGAATTATGGTCCAAGCTCTTCTCCCCGTCTTTCCTTCTATCTTTCACTGAAGCAAACAAATATCCCCCTGAATGGATGGGCACACTAAGCCCATTTACTTAATCGCTGGGCCCAGCTGAAGGTCACCCTGAAAACACTCATAATTCCTATTCAGCACTATAAATATGCATTTGATTCATTGTCTCCTGTCCCTTCCATCACGGGGGATGGAGGAGGCAGACCGGCAGCCCCCCCCGCCTCTCCCAGCAACGATGAGTCACTGTCCTGGCTCTGAGGCTTCATCAGAGCGATATTATTTGACAATAATTGTAATTTATGCTCCGAAAGTTCTGGGGGAGCTGCGCTCAGGGCTTTAAATGGCCCCTGGGATGTGATGGGCAAGAGTTGGGTGGGACGGAGTGAAGCGTGGGGGTGCTCGGGGGACACTTGGCTCTCCTGGGAGCCTCTGGAAGAGGTGGTCCAGGATGATTTTAAAGTCCTGCGAGCATCAGTGGTTCTGTGCTGGGGGTGACACCCCCCATGCCGGCAGTGGGGAGGAGATGCCACAGCCCGGGAGGGACCAAAGCATCCCTGGTGCCCGTGTCACTGCTCATCCAGGGGCTGCCGCAGTTCCAGCGATTAGAAACCACGAAAGAAACAAAAATAAACCTCATCAGCGCCTTCCTCAAGGGTTTTTAAGTAGATTTGGTGGCAGGGGGTACCGAAAGGGCTCGGGCACGGGGGACGGGGCGGTGGGAACAGGCCTCGGTGGGGAGCTCCCCTCACAAACCAAGGGGGCGGGGCCAAGCGCGGTGAGGGCGTGGTCAAGAGGGCCATGAGCGGAACTCAGGCGATGGTGATTGGTCGGTGGGCGGGGCCGAACTGAGAGGGTGGGACTATAGGCGGGGCTTAGACCACGCGAGAGGGGCTAGCGGCGCGAGGGGGCGTGTCCGGGGTGTGGCCTGCAGGGTGTGGGCGTGGCCTGCCTGACGCAGTGACGCTGCCGCGGCCGGGCCGGACGGAGCGGCCGCCATGGCGAGCCAGTCGCAGGGCATCCAGCAGCTGCTGCAGGCCGAGAAACGCGCCGCGGAGAAGGTGGCCGAAGCCCGCAAGAGTGAGTACGGCACGGCCCGGCTCCGCCAGGCCCTGCCGCGGGGGGTGTGGTGGCGGGGGAGCCCGGCCCAGCCCGGTCTGGCCTATCCCGGCGCGGCCGCCTCAGGCCTTGCGGCCCGGCGCTGAGGGCGGTGGGGCAGCGGGGATCCCCCAGCCCTGCCCCGGGCGTGCTCGGGGCTCGGTGGGGCCCTCGGGAGAGCAGCGCTGGAGGCTCCCCCCGAAGGCTCGGTGCGGTGTGAGCGGTCGGAGCCGCACCGGGAGCCTCCTGCCAGAGCCCAGCGCAGGGCTCAGGAGCTCGGGGACTCCTGGCTTCCTGCAGGACACCACCGCCAGAACCCGGCCTTCGCTTGGGACACGGCTGTGCTTCTCTCTGCCCTTCCTACCTTCAGCTGCTTGTTTCATGATGAAAACAGCGTGTTTCCATATCGGTGATTATAGAGCTGTTCCTTATGGATCCAAGTCAGCTTTTCCTGTTAAGCAAGAGAAATTCTGGTTGCAAAGACCCCCAGCTTTGCAAATCTTTCTGCTTCAAACAAATACATATATCTACATCTGTATTTATATATTTGCCCTGGTTTGCGGTTCAACCCCCTGACAATGTTGCAAGAGGCAGATTTTTGTAGCTCAGTCCAGTGATGATAATCTTGGAGGGGAGAATGTGGAGGGAAGTCCAGAAGGGGAAGTTGAGGCAGTGACCAGCTCTGCTCTTGGTTTCACAGCTGGTCTGGCAAAACGAATATTAATGCTCTTTCTTGTGGGCTTATTTTGAGATCTCTCAGAAGCTGCGCACTCACATAGGTTGGGGCAATCCCAAACGTGGGGACAGACTGAGAGAAGAACTTGCTGTGAGAAGCTCTGCAGAGAAGAACTTGGGGGTTCTGGTGGATGAGGGGCTGGACATGAGCCTGCCGTGCATTCGCAGCCCTGAGGGCCAAACACATCCTGGGCTGAGCCCCAGCGTGGGCAGCAGGGGAGGGGGGATTCTGCCCCTGTGCTCAGGTGAGACCCCACCTGCAGAGCTGCCCCAGCCCTGGGGCCCAGCACAGGAAGGACCTGGAGCTGCTGGAGAGAGTTCAGAGGAGGCCATGGAGATGCTTCAAGGGCTGGAGCCCCTCTGCTCTGGAACCAGGCTGGGAGAGCTGGGGGTGTTCACCTGGAGAGGAGAAGGCTCCAGGGAAGCCTCAGAGCCCCTTCTAGTACTTTAAAGAGGCTTTTGAAAAGGAGGAAGAGGGACTTTTTATATGGAAACTGCCAGAGGGCAGGGATGGATGGGATATTGGGAAGGAATTCCTGGCTGTGAGGGTGGGGAGGCCCTGGCACAGGGTGCCCAGGGAAGCTGTGGCTGCCCCTGGATCCCTGGAAGTGTCCAAGGCCGGGTTGGACGGGGCTTGGAGCAGCCTGGGACAGGGAAGGTGTCCCTGCCCATAGCAGGGGTGGCACTGGGTGATCTTGAAGGTTCCTTCAACCCAAACCAGTCTGGGACTCATTCTGTGACTAAAGCCAGACCTGGATGTTGTCTGATGCATCCACATGCTCCAAGATGCTCTCCACTGCTCAGTGGTGGAAGCTCCAGGCTTGGTGACCTTGGCCATGGTGTGCTGGGCCCTCCTGAGATCAGCAAACTCTGGGAGGGGGCGTGGCTGATCCCTCCTACAGAAGGAGCAAACACTGTGGTGGTGGCTGTGCTTTGGGAAATGGACTCTGAGCGCTTTCTCTTCTTTCTTTCCCTTGGTTTGTCCCTGGGGAACAGGGAAGAACCGGAGGCTGAAGCAGGCCAAGGAGGAAGCCCAGGCAGAGATCGAGCAGTACCGCCTGCAGCGCGAGAAGGAGTTCAAGGCCAAGGAGGCAGCGGTTGGTTTTCTCCATCATTCGCTTATTTCCAGCCCCATTGCCTTGTGCTGGGGGTTCCTTGCTCTGGCAGCACCCTCAGGGTGGAGTGAGTTACAGCACGGGCACTTCCCCAAGTGCCTTCCTGTGAGGCACAGCCACGTGTCCCAGAAAAACCCGTGGAAGTGGCTCAGGACACGGCGTGTTGCATCTCAACAAGCAGGGAAACAGCTTAATAAGCTCCTGGGTGCCCTGAGGGGTGACAGCCTCCCCAAACCTGCTGTGTGTAGCAGTGTCCAAAAGAGATCAGGCTCATTCATCCTGGCACAGGCTTGTTTCCATGGTGCTGACATGGCAGAGGCCACTTGCCTTGTCCCTGCTCACCAGAAGGAAAGGCAGAGATTTTTATAAAGATTCTCCAAGGGTAGAAGGAATGGGATGGTGGTAATTGTGCTTAAACTGACTCCTGGGTGTTTTCTTGCACTCTCTAGTGCAGTTGTGCCCAGGGGTTCCAGTTGTCTGTACTGCAGCACCTTTATTTTGGGCACTCCTTAGAAACTCATGGTCTAAACTGGTGGATCATGAAGAAATGGCAGGGAGTTGGAACAAGATGGTCTTTAAGGTCCCTTCCAACCCAAACCATTTGATGATTCTGTAAAATAGGATAAAAGGCAGGGGCTGAGGATGAAATACTTGGACAAGTTTAGGGTGAAATCTGAGGAAAAAATCCAGCAGTACTTCTGGGGTTTTTTGCCATAAACATTAACATTAATATTCCCTCAACAAAGATTAATGGTTGAGATGGTCCAGAATAACAAAATACAGAGCTTGGCATGGTAATTCCTCTTTTCCTTCGCTGTTTGTAGGCCCTTGGCTCCCATGGCAGCTGCACCACTGAAGTTGAGAAGGAGACTCAGGAAAAGATGAGCGTAATCCAGCAGAACTTCCAGAAGAACCGGGAGGTGGTGATGTCCCAGCTGCTGTCACTGGTGTGTGACATCAAACCCGAGATCCATGTGAATTATCGCATCAATGGGTAGTGCTGGGAGGAGGGAAGAATGTCCTGGGAGTGCTGGGAGTAAAGTCTGAGCTTCAGGTGGAATGTACAGCCCTTAGCCATACCTTACCTGTCCTCCTTGTCTGTGTGTTAAATTATTTCAGTGAGCTCTTGGAGTTCTCTCAGTTTCTCTTTTGACACGGATTCAGAGCTTATTCAAACGTGAAGTGGCCATGTCTCAGATCTGTGCTAAGTTATTAAATAGATATTCCAGCTGGCACAGGAATGCTCCCTTTTTGTCGTGATAGTTTTCAGTGAGAGGCTTCCCTCTGTGAAATAGAAAAGGGAGAGAGCTGCTGGCCTGTGTCAGTAATTGTTAAACTGTGTACCTGTGTTCTTGTTGACCAAACTGCATTTTCCAGTGTGTTGTTAAACCTCTGCACAGGGTTTAAACCCTGAAAGAAGAATTCCCTGGCTGTGCAAGTCCTGGCTGATCATTTTCAGGTGCTTGAGTTTCTCTGTATTGAATCCTCTTTATATTCTGCTGTTAGTTTGAGGTACAACTCTGGCACTATGACACCTGAAAGTAAAAACACTTCACTCCAAAGCCTCTGCTCAGTCTGGTTCTTCCTGCTGACCTGTTCTGGGAATGCTGGCAGCTCTCACTGGGCACCTTGGGAGTCTGGACTCTGCAGAGTGACCATCAAGTATTGATAAAAGAAAGTTTAAGAGAGACAGCCAATAGCTGAAGGTCACAGCAGGTAAGTTAAAAGCCATTACAGAGCTCCTCCTCTTGGCTCCAGTCTGATGCTTTACCTGCCAGATCATTCTGAAAACCTTCAGGAACAAATGTTCTTGTGACCATTAGGGGAAATAAAATGGTGCCAGTTCATTGGAATAGTTTGATAGCCAGGTGCTGCACAGTAATTACCCTTCCTTGGGTCCAGTGCTGGTCACTGCGTGTTTATACCAAGGTCATCCTGAATTCTGCAGCATCCCATGCCTGAGAACAGTGGGAAAGAAGAATTTTGGGGTTGTCTGCATCACTTTCTAGCTCTTTAATCAAAAATACACACAAATACATCAAGGGGTTTCATGTTTCAGTGGTTTCTTCCTCTCACCAGCAGAACATTAAATGCAGCTTTGCTTTTTTGTTGAGTTTGAATTCCCGGCTTTTTGTGGAAAAGGGACCTCATCGTGTCCCTGATCTGGCCCAGGAGTTGTGCAGTTTGGGATCTTTGCAAGGAGCCTCATGGATGCTGTTCTGTTCCTCAGACAGAACATCTTGATTTCCCCAGCCCCTCCAGAGCCTCTCGGACCTCTGGAGTTGTGATGGGGAGGGATAAAAGCAGGATGGATGTGGATGTGAATCCTGCAGGCAGGAGCAGACAGCTGTGGGGTCTCCTCTTGTCATATTTTATCACTGTACTCCTGAAAAGATCTCTTCAGGAATTCAAGCAATTAAACGGGTTATAAAATTGAAACAAAAGCTTCTTGCAAAGTCAAATGTGCCAGGCTGGGGGAGAAGCCAGGTGGGTAGGAGCAGAACAGGATCAAAGCAGTTTTAATCCGTGTGCTGTAATGTGGAGAGGTGTTATGGCCTCATAAAAGGTTGCAGCCATGCTAATTCCTCTCTGTCCTTTGGAGATGAGACATTTCTCCATGTTGAGAGCAGGTGCTCAGGCTCCAGCAGGACACTCCTCAAAGCCCTCCTTGCTGCAGGCTGTAATTAGCAATTTCATTCCCTCTCTTATCAGTGACAGACTAAGACTATGTCCAGAAAAAAAATGAAGTGTGTGCTCCACTTTCTCATATTAGTTCATAAGTTTCCCGTGGTTAATGAGGACTTTTATCCTTCTTTAGAACGGGCAGGAGAAAAAGGGGAAGAAAAAAAATCCTCTCTGATTATTTCTCCTTGGCAAGTGTGCTGTGAAGAAGCTCCCTTTAGAACATGCAGAAGTGTTAATGTCTTGCAAGAATAATAATTTTCTGTAATACTTCCCTGAAACTTAACTGTTGAGGATGACTCCAGCTTTGCACTGAAGAATTTCCAATTACTGCTCTCCAGGAAGGCTGGCTTTGTTTGTGCAGTGCAGAGATTTTATTTCTGGTCGAGATTCTTTCATCTTGCCCTGTGATGCTCTGGGAAAGGGAGCCCTGTGTGCCCAAGCCAGGCCGTGCCAGGGAACAGTCCTGACACGGGTATGGAGTGGGACACGCTGCTTCCTGCCCCTGAAATCTGAGTTTTGGGGCATTTTGCAGCAAGTTTGAGGAGTAGGAGTGAAGCCCACATCAGCTGTTAGAACAAATCTGTATCTGAATTCTTCCTGCTGCTCCTCTGCCCAGAGAAGCTGTGGCTGCCCCTGGATTCCTGGAAGTGTCCAAGGCCAGGTTGGACAGGGCCTGGAGCAGCCTGGGATAGTGGAAGGTGTCCCTGCCCATGGCAGGGGGCGGAACTGGGTGATTTTTAAGGTCCCTTCCAACCTAAACCAGTTTGGGAGTCAGTGACAATCCCTCAGGACTGAGCCACAGCCTGCTCATGTACCACAGAAAGAGCAGAAGCTGCTTTGGGCACACACACCACTGTGACTCCCTTGATTTGGGCTCCCATCCCAGGAAATTCCACCTGGCTCCTGCTCCTGGGGGCAGTTCGGGCACTAGAATGGGAGAAAATGTCCAGAGGAGGGACAGGGGATGGGGAAGGGTCTGGAGGGGCCCGTGAGGAGCAGCTGAGGGCACTGGGATTGTTCAGCTGGAGCAGACTGAGGGCAGAGCTCCCCGGGGGCTGCAGCTCCTCCCGAGGGGCAGCTCCGATCTCTGCTCCCTGGGACAGGGACAGCACCCAGGGAACGGCTGGAGCTGGGCCAGGGCAGGTCAGGCTGAGAGCAGGGAAAGGTTCTTCCCCCAGAGGGTGCTGGGCACTGCCCAGGCTCCCCAGGGAATGGGCACGGCCCCGAGGCTGCCAGAGCTCCAGGAGCGTTTGGGCAGCGCTGCCAGGGATGCCCAGGGTGGGGCTGTTGGGGGGTCTGGGCAGGGCCGGGAGCTGCACTGGATGATCCCTGTGGGTCCCTCCCAGCTCGGGATGTTCTGTGACCTCACGATCCTATGAAATAAAGGAGGGAAATCACCTCTAAGCCCGGATCTGGAGTCCGGAGAGCTCTCATGAGGAGGGCAGCAATTCTGGCTGGCAGGGCTTTAGCAGGAGCTCCCCTGGCAGCTGGGTTTGGGCGGTTTCAGAAGCAGGGAGAGGACCCTACACTTTCCTGCTGCTGGAGGTCCATGAGCCCTTCCCCTCTGCCTCGAGCTGCCAGGCTGGCTGTGCTGGATGGCAGCATCAGGGAGCTGTTCAGCGTATTCCAGGGGGCAAGTCCACATTTGACAACCTTAAATTCCTCATTGTCCTGCCTTTGTGAGGTCCCTACACAGTTCCTGATGATTTTATTAAATTTGGAGCTATTTTAATGCCAGATACAGCCCAGTGAGCTGCTGGCAGTCCCCTCTATCCCTTTCCTGCCATCCCCAGCTTTGGGCTCCTGCTGTTTTCTCCCACCCTAGAGTCCAGCTGACCCCGGAGCAGGCAGAATTTGGTAACCCTACAGAAAATCCAGCAGTTCCTGGCCTGTGGGGCAGCTCCTGGGAGGTGTGAGCAGCAGGATGGGGTATCCCAGGTGCTGTCCTGCTGTTGTGGGGTGGCACCACCCTGCAGTGTCCCCTGTAGGTGACAGCTGACCGTGTAAAATTAATGCAGCTCCTCTCCTTTCTCTCTGTCTGCATTAAACCTACTCCGTTTTCCCTCTTTCCCTCTCCTTTCCTCATCTGAAATCTCTTTCCCCTTTATCTCTCTTCACTGGTTCTTGCATTAATGCATAATGGGGGAGACAAGCCAAGAACCTGCTGATCCCAGCTGAGGTTTTGGCTTTAAAGTCTTAACAGAAAATACTATGGAGAACCCTCTAGATCAATGTTCTGCTGAAAAAGTTTTCCCAAACTAATCCAAGGAAGGAGCACAGCGTAATCTTTCTTTGAGGCTGAAAGGAGAAAGTGCTAATTTCATGCAGAAAAGATTGTATCTTTGGGCTGGCATAGGAATAGAAAATAAATTGCTATTAAATTACATTCATCTGCCTCAAAATAATCTAATAAAGCATCTTCTGGATCAATAGCTGAATCATTATCCCAGGCACACAGCGAGCTTTCCCTCTTTTAATTTGAGATTCACGAAAAGAGTTTTTCGCATTACCATAGTAAAAAGAATAATGCTTTAATTCTTCATAGGAAAAAGGCAGAAATAGGAAAAAAAAAATATAAAGAGCCACACTTCGTGTCTTAAGCAACTGTCATTCTTCATTTGAAACTTGTAATTATGGGTAGTGTGAAATAAATTTTTATATTTAATGACTGTCAATCTGTCAGCTTTGCTAACAAAAAAATCCAACAAATTTCGCAGAGCGAAAGGACTTTGTGTGCAGGAAGGGAGGAGAAGGGCAAGACAAGGCTTTCAACAACTTTGTTCTCCTAATTAAGGCTCACTAGGGAAAAAAAAAATAGGAAAAAATGGCACAGTTCTCCCCTGAAAATGCAGTTTCATCAAAAGAAAATGAGATGTGCCGGTGTTGGCTGCAGTGTGCGCAGTCCAAACAAGGCTGACGTGGGGAGAAACTGCAACCACATGCAGACTGTGGCCAAAAAAGCTGGAATCACAGGGCTGTGGATTCCAAATACTGCAAAAGAGCTCAGTTTATCAAAGCATGGAGTAAATATAGAGAGAACATGGCCGGAATAGGCAAAAGCAGACTAAAAGCGGGTGTCTGATTATTTAAAGCGGTGAGACTTCAAATAGGGACTGGAGAGTGACCTCAGAAATGACATTGAGGACGTGATGGAGGGTGAGGTTATTCCTGAGGCCGGGAGGGGTTGGTGGGCGCTGTCAGCCTGGGACAAGTCTCAAACTTCTTCTGTCTTCAAACAGCAGATTTTTTTCTTTTCCCTGGAATCAGGTTCCCTGTAATATATTCATTAATGCAGCAGGTGGAACAGGGAGTACAGTGTCAGTGCAGGGCACCAAGCTGGGAAGAGATACAAACTGTACAGAGCACTGAATCACAATTCCAAATGATCTTGATAAGTGGGAGAAATGATCTGAAACCAATAGCCTGAGACTCCCTGCAGGGAAGAGAAACTGAGAAAGGTGAAATCAAATATATCAACTCCAAGCAATCCATAGCCAGCTGCACAGCACTGCAGGAATTTGGGAAAATGGGGTGGGGGAAACTCTCCCAGAGGCAGAAAATGTGGTAAAGGGGAGGGTGAGGCCAGGCTGGACAGGGTTTGGGGCAGCTTGGGCTGGTGGGAGGTTTCCTGCTCACGGGAGGGTGGAATGAGCTGGGCTTTAAGGCCTTTCCAACCCAAACCATCCTGGGATTCCAGCCTCTGGTGATCCCAACGCTCCTCTCAAATGAGCAGGAGTTTTCTGCTGGAGGTGTTGATGCCAAGACCTTGCATGTCTTGCCAAACGAGGGGTGCAGGGGATGTGCTGCGGCTCATTATCCATGTTCTTTCGAGTTTATTGTCCCACACAGATTTACCTGGGGCATTTTCCTGTGAAGAGCTGACAGTGCTCTTGGCTTCTCATGTTCCCTGTCAGCATCTCTGTGTGGGTGGGGAGCAAACGAAACCAAAACTTTTGATGAGCAGTGCTTGCAAAAGAACCCAAAGCTTCCCATGGCCCTGTCCTGGGTGGGGATTGGAGCTGGGCCCTGAGCTGATGACAGATTTATGGGATTTTTCCCAGTACCTGGATGGTGTTCCCAGTGTAACAAGATCCCATGAGGGTGAGTGGCTTTGGAGTTGTTCCTGTTGCCTGTGAGGGGATGAACCCACAGCTCAGCAATGCCTGGAGCAGGCAGGGCTGCAGAACCCATCCCTCCAGGAGGAGAGCGGCCTTTGCTCCAGGAAGTGCACACAGGCACTGCAAGGAGCTCCTTTTCTGGGTTTTTTTTTTCAACCATTCACCACTGGATTTGCTTTGTTCCAACCCTCCACGGATCCTGCAGCTTTTGGGGAGCTCTGACACCAGCATTCCCAGGCTAAGGAGTTTTGTTTGCATGGTGTCTCTCAGTGTTGTCAGGCAAACAGCTCCAGCATGTGCAGCTGCTCTGGAGGATCCATCTGCGCCTGAGCCTCCTGCTTTTCTTCTGGAGCTGCTGGACGGGAAACTTGATCCACATCAGCCTCCTCTTGTGGGGAGGGCTCCAACTCCTGCCCTGCCTGTTATCCCTGTTCCCGTGTGCTTTCCATGACCTTCTGATAAAGAGGGAGCGACCTCTTGTCAGCCTGGAGATCTTCGTTCGCCTCCTCTGATGTCCCCAGGCCCGTCTTGGGTGTTTGGCTTTGACTGAAACACTCACAGGAACTGATGTGGTGCAACTGTGGGATTTGTAGTTCCTGAATCCCGCCTGGCTGATCGAGGAGGAGGAGGAGGAGGAGGAGGAGGAGGAAGAGGGGGAAGCTTCCTGTCTGTGCCGCTCTTCAGCTCTTCACGCTCCTCAGGCTCCAGCGCCAGCTCTGGGCCCCCACCCTGCCGAAGGTGAGGGAGCTCCTGGGGAGGGGGGAGAACCTCCCCCTGTGGCCGTGCCTGCGGTGTGGGAACACTTTTGAGGAAGTACAGAGGGTTAAAACCACATTTCTGAACCCAGCCCAGGGGAAGAGTCACATGCACCGGGGAGATTTTGCAAGTCGGTGCTTGCAGCTCAGGCTGAGGAGAGGGAGGCAGGGGCACGGGCCTGCTTAATCCCTGCTCCCAGGAGGCGCAGGGGCCAGAGGGACCTTATCCAGAACAGGCTGGGACCTTATCCAGAACAGGCTGGGACCTTTCTCCTTGGAGGTGGCACAGAGTGGCACCCGTGCAGTGCAGAGTGGGACAGTGGCACACACGGGACAGGCAGCAGCAGGAGGAGGGAGCTGAGCTGCATTCCCGGCACCAGGAATGAGCTGGACCAGGTAAGGCTCTGCTGGCTGCTCTGGGAATGAAGCAGAAGGACCTGCTGGGTGTTCCTCTGCTGTTTGGCGAGGGCTTGGAGGTGTCCAAAAAAAAGAAGGAAGCGAATTCACCAGAGGGATGTTGGTATTGCATAAAGAATAAGAGATGTGGAGAGACACAGAGCCCGGGAGTGCAAGAGAGGAGAGGCTGCTCCTCGAGGTAGCTCAGGAGGCAGCAGAGGAAGGTTTGGGGGGATCCAAACCCCAAAATGGGCACTTCAGGAAAAGGCAACAGAGCCAAACTGTGCTGCTCTAAGAGGTAAAAGCAAAGCTGCTTCGGCTGAGGAGCTCCCAGCACTTGGGGAAGGCTCTTTCCCTCCTGGGGATGGCTGAGCTGCCCTGGCCTGCTGCACCTTCAGTGTCACCTCCTGGGGACTGTCCTCCAGCGACCCCAAATTCCCATCATCTGAGCCAGAGAGCCTTGATTCATCTCCAAACGGATGTGCCAGCAGCAGCAACAGGGTGGTTGGTTTTAATCAGGTTTTTCTTCAGTTTCTAATTAGTTTTTTTCTTTAGTCTCTTCTGGTTTTTCACTCTTTGCTTCTGTTTTCTGTGGGCTTTTCTGTCTTGGTTTTACACTCCTTTCTGTTTGATGGCAAAAGAGGGAAAGGAAGGAGAAACTTCAGTCTGAATGCACCTTTTGGTGCTGGGATGTGCCCTGTGACACGTGGCTGCCCATGATCCTCATGGCAACCCAGGGGAATCTCTCCTCAGCTGTGCAGGTGAGGAGCAGGTGCTGTGCCCATCCTGTGTGCCCACACTCACTGCTCACCCTCTGTGCTTTGATCCTTCAAGTGGGAGTTTTTATCCCTTTTATGTTTTTTTTTCTCTGCGCTCAGAAGATTTTCTCGTGTTGTTTCTCCTGCCTTCATTTCCTTTCTGACATTCTTCAACCAGGGACTGTCCTGGCTTTGTGTGAGGGGGAAACTGCAGCAAGCATCAGAAAAAAAACCAGAATAAAAGGTCAGAAAAAATCAGAAAAAAAAAAGTCAGAAAAAAACAGAAAAAAAAGGTCAGAAAAAAACCCAATCCTCTTTGGAGGGAGAGTGGGTGAGATCCTTGCAGGATCCTCCCACCAGGAGACAGAGACAGGCTCCTGGTTTGAGCAGAGGTTAAAAAGTAAATGGTGGTTTTGGAGAGCTGGAGTGGAAGGTAATTGAAAAGTAAACTCCAGAGTCCTCCAAGCATTTAACAGCCGCCCACAGGTGCTGGCAGGAGGTTAGAGAGCTTCGTCAGCAGGGAAATAAACACCTGGGAAACCTTGGGCATGGTGCCTGCTGTGAGAACTTCCCTGAGGAGAGGGGAGAGGAAAAGAGAGGGGAGAGGAAAGCAGAAAAGAGGGGAAAGGAAAACAGAGGAGAAGGGAGAGGAAAAGAGAGGAGAGGGGAAAGGAAAGCAGAGGAGAGGAAAACAGGGGAGAGGGGAGAGGAAAAGAGGGGAGAGGAAAACAGAGGAGAGGAGAGGAAAGCAGAAAAGAGAGGGGAGGAAAAGAGAGGAGAGGGGAAAGGAAAGCAGAGACCCCCAAAGGCTTCACTGCTGCTGGGTGGTAGCTCCTGCTTGACTCTGCCTTCAGCAGATGCATTTTTCTTCCTTCTCTGCACTTCTCCCCTCCTGTGGTGGGGATTCCTCCCCGTGTCACTGAGCAGGAGTGGCACTTCCAGGGAGGGGCGTTTACACCAGCTCCAGGTTCTTCTGAAGGTGATGGCAAAGAGGCTTGGCAAGGAGAAGTCCTGCCTGTTCCTTGCTAATTGCTTACAAAATAGGAATGCTGAAGGATGTCAGGACAATTGAAGGAATATTTAGGGGTGACTTTTCCACCTCTCAACAAAAACCAAATGTAAAAAGTGAGTCTGTGCGTACTGAGCTCACACTGGCCAGCACCAGGTGCTGGCATCCCCAAGGAGCACAGTCACTGCTGTTATCCTTTATCTCTGCAAGATTTGGGATTTTCTTCTTCTCTTTTCAGGGCTTGAAAATGCCTCATGGCTCGTGGAGAGCAGGATCCCAAGGAAGGCAGCAGTGGGAGTGCGAGTGAGGGTTTCACAATCTGCTCCCCGCTCTGGTGCCGTGGGGCTGGTTGGTGCTTCCCAGCAGGGAGAGAGAGAAATGCTGAATTAGAGAGAGAAATGCTGAATTAGAGACATCAAAGCTGAATTTCTGGCCAGACAACACAGAGTCCTTCAAGGAGAGGCACCTCCAGCATGGCCCAGAAAAGCCAAACTGGTGGAACTGAGAAAAATGGGTCCTCCCTCCTCTACTGCAAGAGTGATTTCAAGGAAGGAGCCCTGCAGTGGGTGACAGGTAAGGGAGCAGCTTGTTGATAAGGGGAGAGGCAGATCTGAGCTCAGCGTCCCTAAAATAACCACTGACAGATTTTATCAGAGACTCTCTTTAACAGCATCTCACTTGCCAAAGTACCCAGACATTGTGGATGTTTCAGCATTTTGGGAAGGGGATGGAGATGCTTTGGGGTTGTTTTTGGAATGCCTGATGTGCAGGGATGAGTGAACCGACCTATTGAGATGCAGCCCCCTGCAAGTCCTCTCCCCTTGGCCTTTGAAGTTGAGAAATCTTTGGGAAACTTAGCCTGTGCTGAGGCAGCAGGAGAGGGGGGATTGTGCCCCTGTGCTCAGGTGAGACCCCACCTGCAGAGCTGCCCCAGCCCTGGGGCCCAGCACAGGAAGGACCTGGAGCTGCTGGAGAGAGCCCAGAGGAGGCAGCAGGGGGATCAGAGGGATGGAGCAGCTCTGCTGGGAGGAAAGGCTGGGAGAGCTGGGATGGATCAGCCTGGAGAGGAGAAGCTTTGGGCTGAGCTCAGTGTGGCCTTGCAGGGCCTGAAGGGAACTGACAGGAGAGAAGGAGAGAGACAATTTACATGGGCACAGAGTGCCAGGACACAGGGAATGGCTTCCCACTGCCAGAGGGCAGGTATGGATGGGATTATTGGGAAGGAATTCTTGGCTGTGAGTGTGGGGAGGCCCTGGCACAGGGTGCTCAGAGAAGCTGTGGCTGCCCCTGGATCCCTGGCAGTGCCCAAGGCCAGGCTGGACGGGGCTTGGAGCAGCCTGGCAGAAGGCAGAGCCATGGATGGCTGTTCACTCACATCCTCCTGCACCCTCCAGCAGGGCCCCTTTTTGCCCAAAGTGTCCCCAGGAGCAGCCCAGGGACACCTAGCTGACCTTGGAGCTGCAAAGGGGAAGGAAATTTGGGTGAAACCTTTCAGCGAAGCAGGATCTCAGCTGAACCAGCCACTGCCTTGGACACAAACTCTTCCTCTCGCTTGTAGCACAGCTTGTGTAAGCTCTAGGTGATGCCAGATGGGCTGCCTGGAGATCACAGCTCTCCTGTGCTGCTCCTCAAATCTAGGACAGGCTGTCCTCACACTTTTTAGGCTCCTGACTTGAGTCTCTAGGTTGCATCTCTGATCCTGGCCCGAGCTGACACTGGAAGAGCCTTGAGCAGAGCCACGCTCCAGGAACGCTGCTGGAGAGGGGACCTGGCTGCTGGAGGACCTGTGGGTGCTCCAGGGCAGCCCTGCCACGTGCCCAAGCAATGGGATTGCTGGGATTACTTTAATTAGTCGCTCAAGTTGGTTTTTGTGGTGGGTGGGCAATGGGGGGGGGGNNNNCACCACCCTGCAGCCTGAGCACGTTGTCCTCCCAGTCAGGGGTTGTTGGGGCAGGACATGGTTGTGCTGCAGATCAGAGCATGGTGTTGTTATCTCCTGTTATCTCTGGCTGCTCCCTCCCGGGATGTTTTTGGGGTTTTCCTCCCTCTCTGCAGTTTGTTTCCTTACAGGGGGTCTCAGGCTGCTTCCAGAGCTCCTTAGCGATGTCCAAGGGGAAGATTCTGGATCTGTTTAAAACACACCAGGGTGGTTTGTGCTCTCACCCTCCCCTTTGCCAGGTGCTACTTGGCTGTGGGATAAACTCTCCCCCAGTCCTGTGCTCACGGCTCCTTTGGGCTCTTGCAGAACCCCCCCAAGGCCGGGTGCTGCTGGTGCTCAGCATGGACAACACCTGCCCCAGCTCCTCCTTCGACATGGACCTCTGTGCCCAGAAGCTGCAGTCCCTCGGCGTCCAGGTGAGCTCCCCTGGGAGGCAGTTCCAGCTGGATTTGCATAATTTGCATTTACACCCATGCAGCAAATGGCTTCGGGGGTTTTTTTGGTTTGAGAATCGCTTGTTTCAGTCCAACTTCGGTCTCTTCCCCGTGGGCTGGAAGTCAGCTGGGATGAACTCGGCTTAAACCTCTGTGAAGAAACTCTTTGAAGATAGTTTGGAGTGAATTTTGCTTGAAATTCACTCTGATAGGGCAGAGCATCCCTGGGACAATCTGCCTTGTTGTGTCCTTTGTCACAGAAAGGCTTTTTTTTTTTCCCCTTGTGACTTTTCCAGGCAGATTTCACTCCCTGCAGCTGAGGCAGGAACACAAGTTTTGGGTCCGTGGCAGCTCTGTGGATGGGATTAGAGGTGCTCCCTGGGGGAGGGAGCTCTGGGACGCAGATTTGGGTTGCCTGGTCTGGTTCTGCTGGGAATTGGAGCCCAAACTGGAGGGTGGCTCTGGTTTTGTGTTTGCTCCCGGGCAGGTGCCGGCGGATCCGTGGAGAAGGCTGCTCCAGGAGGGTGTCCTGAGGCCCGAAGTGAGGCGGTACCTGTTCTACAGCTCCAGGGGCTTCCAGATTGCCATGGCCCTGGTGAGGGCACCGGGGTTCTCGTGGCCATGGAGGGAGCAGGGTTTGGCTGGGGAGCAAATCCTGGTTCTGACACGTTCCTGCTGGGTTCCCTTGGCAATCCCAGCTCACAGAATTCCTGCGGATGGAGGGCAAGGCCCTCTCTCCATCCCCTTGCTGGCAGTCCCACCAGAGCAGGCTGTCGGTGACCAGCACGTGCTGAGCTGGCAGTGCCTAAACCAGACTTGGTTTAGAACTTGATTTTATAGATCTGAAGGTGTTCTGGTCCTGATGCTCACTTAGACCAATGAATCAGTCAACTTTTGGTCTTGTTGGTCTTCTTCTGGTGAAAGAAATTCTTCCAGAGACCCAACCATGAGCATCTGCTGTGAGGCTGGTGCTTTTGCAGTGTGCTGAGGGTGTGATCCAACCCAAATCCTTGTTTTAATTCCTTTTTTTGTTGTTCTGGATAGCCATTATACAAATCTCCTTTCACTGATACTGTAGGAATTGGTGCTCAGTGTGTGTGAGATTGCTCCTGGGCAATCTCCTGCCCAAATCCATGCTCTGGGAAGGGAAGGAATCCAGTTTTCCCTGCCTTTAACACAGCCCTTGTGTCAATCCTGTAAAGGAGTAGTCTCTGCACCACCTTGAAATAGGAACTTTCTAAATCCAGGGACTGTGAGAATTATTATCAATATGCCTCAGTGAGTGCATTTCTTATCTAAATGGAAGAACTCCGTTGAAATCCTTCCTAGGGATGAATCATCATTAATAATTCACTCCTTGTCTTTGGTGAGCGGTGATTTTTTTAAAACAAACTCGGGCTCCCTCAGTGCTTCCAGTCCTTTCTTTCCTCTATTATTGGAAAGAACTTCTGTCCTTTCTCACCCTCTGAAAAAATCTCGTGGGACTTAATTTATGAGGGAGAAGGGATTGTTATTTCCTTCTCCCCGTGACTTTTCTCACTTTCATGGCTTTGTGACTCTCCCCAGCCTCTCTATTTTTCCCCAGGTTTTCTACATCTGTCTCTGGACAAACCTTTACTCCACGCTCCAGCTGAGTTCCCTGGGACACTACTGGGGGGCCGGCGTGCTGGTGACCCTGGTGGCCCTGGCTGTCACTGTACTGGTGATCCTGGTCATTGATTGCCACCAGAGGAAGGTGAGAGGAGGCTCCTGGTGTGGGAATGTGGAGAGAGGGGAGCAGGATTCCTCCTGCTGGGTCATTCCCTGGTTGCTGGCAAAGAATGCAACGATCCAGGGAGGAAGGAATATTTTTACAGGACTCGGGGAAGGCAAGGGATGTTCTGCAGCCAAGGGAGGGGATGGAATGCTTGAAATGGAAGTGTTGGAGCTGCTCAGGCTGGCTCAGACCTCCTGCTGCTGGAGATAAGGGAATCAGAGGATCCCAGACTGGTTTGGGGTGGAAGGGACCTTAAAGCTCATCCCGTTCTGTGCCTGCTCCATCCTGGGGTGGGTGTTGGAGCCTTCTGGAGTGAATTTCATTTACTGCGCACTGAATTTTCCTCGTTAAGGAAACCCCACTGGCCACATGCAGATATGAACAGGAAAAGCAAATTTATGTGAGATTCTCCAGCAGGATGGAGTGTACAGCTGCAGGATTTATGGAATCACAAAATCATGGAATGGTTTAGGTTGGAAGGGACCTCAAAGTTTGTCTCATCCCACCCCCTGCCATGGGCATGGACACCTTCCACTGTCCCAGGCTGCTCCAAGCCCTGTCCAGCCTGGCCTTGGACACTGCCAGGGATCCAGGGGCGGCCACAGCTTGTCTGGGAATTCCATCCCAGCCCCTCCCCACCCTCCCAGGGAGCAATTCCTTCCCAATATCCCATCCATCCCTGCCCTCTGGCAGTGGGAAGCCATTCCCTGTGTCCTGTCCTTCCACCCCTTGTCCCCAGTCCCTCTCCAGCTCTCCTGGAGCTTCTTTAAGCACTGAGAGGCCACAGTAAGGTCACCCCGCAGACCAACCCTTGCAGAGTGGGGTTTGTGCTCCCACAGCAGCTCTGGCTCCTGCCCTGCTCCTGATCATTCCTCCTGGCATCCCCTGCTGCTCCTGGCATCACTGGCAGCATTTATTTGGCTGAAGAATAATATTGGAAAGGCTTGATTCAAAATCCAGAGGGGGATTTGGAGCAAATGATTCTTCCAAGAGGAAACCAGGCAAATGTGGCGGTTCGCAGAGGTTGGGGAAAGGAGATTGCCAGGGGATGGAAGGGAGAACAGGACCCTGGAAATCAGTTCCAGAGTTTTCCTCTCAGAGCTGCAGTATTTGGGATTATCCAGCTGCACTTTGTAGACTTTTGCTGTGGATTGGGTTATTTTCCCCTTGCATTCTCTAACAGCTGAATGTGAACACGGACGTGAGGCTGGCAGCTGTCAATGAAATCTTCATCAAGCACAGCGTAATCCTGGGGATTACAGACGTCCTGGACGGGCCACACAACATCCTGCAAGTATCCTTTCTGCTGGGAATTGGTCAGATCCCTCCTGCTCTGCAGGTATTTATTGCTGTTGTGATCTGGGAGAGGCTGGGATTCCTAGGATCTGGTTTGTCTCCTATGGGATGGCACGAGGAACTGGGAAGTTTTTATTTCTCCTGCAAATGGGGATTGAGATGTGCCCAGAGGTGACTGGAAATAATGAGTCTAAAGGATTGAAATGGTATCCCTTAGGGCACGCAATTATTCCTAAAAATATGTTATACTTCTGTGACGCTGATGATTCTGCCCACAGTCAGAGTGATAGCAAAGTTCCCGAAACGACCCCAAAAACCCCAAAAAGAACCAACAGGGAGAAAAAGCAAACAGTCCCCGAAAAACCCGAACATGGAGAAAAACAAAATCCCCATCCCTGGGCTCATTTGCTGCTTTTCAGAGATGGTCCCTTCCCCTTCGCCTTCCCCTTCGCCTTCCCCTTCGCCTTCCCCTTCGCCTTCGCCTTCGCCTTCCCCTTCCCCTTCGCCTTCCCCGTCCTGGCTGCCCTGAGCACCCCATGGGCACCACCTGCCTCAGCTCTGCCCCCTGCAAGGCCCATCCCACCATCCCCGGGGCCGGGAGAGGGAAGCATGGAGAGATTTCATCCTTGACCTGCCCCTTCCAGCTGTGGTTTGTGCACTTCAGCCCCGAGCGCTGCCTCCAGGCCCTGGCAGCCCACATCACTCAGCTGCAGGGGACACAGGTAAGGGACAGTGGGGACAGCCTGGGGACATGGGCAGGGCCTTCCCTAAGCCCCAGATTTGCTGGGGTGGAGGTGGGAAAGGATAAATGAGTGTTTGAGTGAGGTTCCCCCGGTGTGCCCTGGGAGCTGGGCAGATTGGGAAGTGAATAGAGTGCACCTGTCCATGCCCAGTCCAGCTGGAATTCATCCAGACCCCGTGGAATGTGCGTGTCTGGATAATTAACTGCACAGCTTTAGTGATGGAAAGTCATCAGGAATGAAAGGCAAATTTTGGAAGCACGTGGCACACCTTGGAACAGCTGACACCTTGAGCTGTCCTCCTGGAAAAAGTGGGATAGCCTGGAGGAGCAGGAAGTGCTGGATTGAGTTAATTATATAAAAATTCTGTCCTCTTGGCCTTTGGAAAATGTTTTGCTCTCTGTGGGTGTATAAATACCCAGTGAACTGCCTTTGTGGGCTGAGAGGTGAGAGCCCTCCAAAAATCTCCAGGCTGCTCATCTCCCTGAAAGCTGCAGCTCAGGGATGGGCTGCAATTCCCTGAGTCACACAGGTGAGAGAACTCAGTTTTTAAAGACAGGATTCTCCATGCCAGGCTGTGCCCGTGGTGCTGGGAGCTGGCACAAGAGGCAGCTGAGGGCAGCCAGGCCGTGGGATGGACACCCAGCTCCAAGTGCCAGGCACGATTCTTGGGATGGGAAATCCCAGGAGCGAAAAATGCGCAGGAGGAAATTGTGCCTTTTAAACTCTGTGCTCAGGGCACCACTGCTGCCTGGGATGGGAAATCCTGGGAGTTAAATCCATGCAGGAGGAAATTGTGCCTTTTAAACTCTGTGCTCAGGGCACCACTGCTGCCTGGGATGGGAAATCCTGGGAGTTAAATCCATGCAGGAGGAATTGGTGCCCTGTAAAGGCTCTCCTCAGGACACCACTGCTGCCTGCATTTGGAGAGCCCCAAAATCTCCTTCTCTTGCAGGCAGGCCTGAGGCACAGCCTGGACCAGCTCCGTGTGGTCATGGATGTGGCGGTTCAGCCCAAGCTGGGGATGGAGGAGCAGGAGGAGGCTCCATGTGAAGAGTCCCCTCTTTTATCCAGCGGGGGGACCCCGAATAAAGATCCCGTGACCTGCAGTGAGCTCTTGTGCCTCATCCCCGAGGGCCCACCCGAGGTGAGGACAAATATCCCCCTGACAGAGGCACCAAATCACCCCCCTGAGGCATCTCAGCTCCAAAACTCATCCCAGCCATGGGGGACGCCTCATTTTTCTCCAGCAGAAGCACCTGGAAGTCCACACACACTTCTCCAGCCCTGGCGCTGCCGAGCAGTCAAAGCTGTCTGAGCAGCTGGGGCTTCATCCTTGAGGAATTAATGGATTGGGCTTTTCCTTGCTGGTCCCAAGGGTCCTGTTTGGAAGAAAACCTCTACTCACGGCCCTGGTGCCCCTGCCCAGGCTGGGGCTGAGCCATGGATGTGCCCAGCCTTTGTCTCCTCCATGGAAAGTGCCTTTGAAGACTTGTGCCATGCTGAGCAACAAATGTGTCCTGATTCCTGCTCAGCACAGAGCTACCAAAGGGATGATTTTGATTTTTTCCTGTCACTGTCGCTGAGCGAATTCAGCACAGGTGACATCCCTGCAGGTTGAGGCTCTGTGGCTGTCTACAGGCAGGGACAGAGCGGGCAGGTCCCCAGGGCCACCCGTGGGCCAGCGGTCACTCGGTGTCACCCCCCCGTGCTGGCCAGAAGGGGATCTGGGACAGTTATCTGTGCCATTGGCTGCTGTCCTGCTCCTGGCAGAGCTGGACAGTCCTTGAAGCAGGGAGAAAATGGTGTTTGAAATCTCCTCTGCCCTGCCCACAGGGATGTCCTGCTCTGACCCCTCTCTTGCTCCTTCCAGGCCATGGCCCAGCAGCTCCTGGTGATCTTCAGTGGATGCTACGTCCGGCTCCTGGTCACGGGCCGGCTCCCTCGGGCCGGGGCAGGGGGACACGTGGAGCACAGCAGCGTTCCCTGTCTCTGCCAGTTCATCCAGACCACGGTGCTCCACAGCCACCACAGCTGGGTCAGGGGCAGGTGACCAGAGGGGGCTGGAAAACACCAAAATAAAGCTGTGCCCACACACCAGGGTGGAGAAACTGTGGGGCGGAGGAGAGAGCTGTAATTGCCTGTCCTGGATGAACGAGTGGATACAGGACTCTGATAAAACACGCCAGAGAGCTGCTCACCTTGGAGACCTCCTGCCCTACAGCTCAGTGTGGGGGAGCTGCCCCAGGGGTCAGACACAACCCAGGGACAGCCTGGGACTCGCTTGTGTCCAAACCCTCCTGCCACCAACCATCACCCCTCACACAACCTCGTAGCAGCAAAGGTGGCAGCAGGAGGCTGAGCCCTGGAGCAGCAGGAACTTGCATTTGGCTCTTCCCAGGGGTGCAGGATGACTCTGCTCCCTCTCCCATTGTTTCTGTCACCAGGAATGGTGAGAAAGATCCATCTCTTCCTACCTGAGCCCCCAACACCATCCCCTCAGCAGTGACCTCCCACCAAAGGATCCCCTTATCAGTGACCCCCCAACACCCATGGTCCCTTTATCAGTGAGCCCCCCATGATCCCCTTATCAGTGACCCCCAAAACATGATCCCCTTATGACTGAGCCCCCCATACAATCCCCTCATCCCCCCACGCTGCCAACACACGATCCCAAGCACCGCAGCGACACCAAACCCATTCCAGGAGAAAAACCACCAAGCTCCCAACCAGCTGCTTTCCATCCACCTTTACTTCTGGTTGAGCTGTCACAGGAGGGGGTCGGGCAGAGTCCCCCCCACGCCTGTGGGGTTTGGGGTTCTGCTGTCATTGCTCTGTGACAGTGCAGGGCTTGGAGGCACGTCCTGCTGTGGTCCCTGCAGCCTCTGCTCTGGGGGTGCTGCACGTCCCCTGGATGCTGGCTGGGCACGGGGAGAGGGATTCCCTCACTCCTGAGCTCCAAGACTCCTTGTTCCAGCTCAGGAACTGATTTTGCCTTTGTGAAAATTGCCTGAATTTGTTCCATTGTCACTGGGAGCACAGTTTGGTCTCGCAGTATAAAAATCCGATTTGCTGCTGGGATGCAACGGCTCCTGCTCCTCCCCTGGTGTTCCATGGTGTTCCCACATTCCCACCGGTGCCAGGAGCATCTGATACACATTGGGAATCTTCTTTTTTTTCCCCTGCCACCTAGAAAATTATGGTCACGAGAGACTGACGAGGACATTTTCTGTCAATGTGCTTCTGTGCTGAGAGCAGATACAGCAGGGATTTGCTGATGTTTTCCAATCCCTGGGATACAGGATTTCCAGAAAAAATCAGTGGGAAGAAATCTCGTGGCCATCATGGGAGGACCACGAGGGCTTTTATCGTCAGGACCTGCATTGGATGGGTTTGGTGTTGCTGGGGAGTGAGGTTGTTGCTTCAGGGGGTGCTGGTAGCTCTGCCTTTACATCTGCAAATGCAAAAGGATGGGAGAAAAGAGAGGGGTTCAGGATTAACCAAGGGGAAAGGTTCTGGAAGGGACAGAAAGGTCCTCTGAAAACCTCAGCAACACTGATTGCAATTAAACACCCAGCAATTAACTGCAGAGAGGAGCTGAACTTTGCTCGAAGGAGGAGTTTGATTCCTCTCGCTGCTACATCCGAGTGCTTGCCCTGATCCTCCTGGAGCCTCTGCTAAATCCTGGCTCCCACTGCAGGGTGGGAGCTGCTCCTTCCTCCTGCCTCTCCACATTATGAAGGCATTAGTGAAGGGAGACACCCCCTTTCCCTTCCCCACGATGGATCCAGCTCTTACTTCAGGGGACAGGTGAAATTCTGGATGTTTTACAGGACCCCCTGTGCACACAATTCCCTTTCCTCCCGTCCCACACGGCTCATGCGAGCAGCAGGAAGGGAATGGCTCGGCCCTACACCTTCCCTGGGGTCTCCAGGGCCAGCTCCAAGCTGCTGGCAGAGGCAGGAGGTGACAGGCACGCCCTGACCGCCGTGGCAGCTGCCCGGGAATGTGCTCCCGCCTGGCTGCAGCCCTGGGAATGTTTGCTCAGGGAGTGACTCAGCCGAACCAGTGCAACCAGTGCTGGTGGGGCAGATCCCAGTACTGCTGGGGCAGATCCTTGCCGTGCTGAGATTGCTCTGCCTGCTGCTCAAAGCTGAGTTCGCTTTGACAGGGAGCTCTGACACCTGAGCAGTGCAGGCAGGTGATGCTGGAGAATTTTCCACGCCTCGGCTGAGGCAGGGAGGGGAGCCAGGATGATCCTTGCTGAACCCACCGTGCCAAATTTGGGCTCTGCTTTATCTGCAGAGTCATTCCAGTTCAAATGTGCGGTTTAAATGGGCCAGGGAGGGAAGATCGGGAAGCAAGGACAGAGCTCTCTCGTTGCCAGCTGGGTGTGTGGTGCTGTATTTTGGTGTTCAGCAGGGGCCTGAACTACAAAGAGTGTCCCAGGGACACAGAGCTCTGTGGGAGCGGGTGACATCCTCTTGTGCCTCTAATCCCACCCCAAAGCACGTCTGTCCCCCCTCCCAAAGGCTGCTCTTTGCTCCTCCCCTCTGCCAGGGGCTGCAATGACATTTAACAACAAAACCCAGCGAGGAAAGATAAAGCCGGGGAGAGCAGAAACTCCTGCAACTTCTACCTGGTCCCGGGTGCCCAGAGGGGAATGTGGAGGTGCCCCCCACCCCTGGCTGAGCCCGGGTGAACCCCGGCCCCTCATCCCAGCAGGTTTGGGAGGAGGGGTGTGGATGTCCCTGTCCCTGTCCCCCACACAGGGACCGGTGGTGGCTTTGGGGCTCTGCCTGCGCCGGGCAGGGCGCTGGCTCCCGGGGCTCCCGGCTCCACAGGCTCCTCATCTTCCTGGCCACATAGCGGCAGGCTGGGGGGAAAGGGAACACGGGAGACTTTTGCGGCACTGGAAAACAGCAGCTACCCCGAAAAAGCCTCCCCAGGCAGCCCGGAGCGGGACCCGCAGCACAGGGAGTGGAGGGGACTGGATTTACCGGGATAAACGGGGCTGGTTTCTGTGCCTGCCGTCCTGGCTGTGCCCCAAACCCCTCCAGCACCAGCCTGGCTCCCCCCCACGAGCCAAGGCCATGAAATATGCAGGGTATTTACCCTCCAAGCTCTCTCCTCAAACCACAGGTTTCCTTACCGTTGATTATTACTCAAACCATTTTCTCGTGGGCTCAGCAAATCCGTCCTTCGCAGTCAGCCCGGCTCTCTCTCTCTCCTCTCGCAGGCAGCTCTGCAGTGTTGACTCAACAGCTCGGCTTCTTCCTTCCCTCCCTGCCTCCCTCCCACGGGGATGCTGCTCCCGGAACGCCCGGTCACATGCGGGGACGCGGCTCAGCCCGGCGCTGCCCCCGGGATCCCTGCCAGGGAATGGGATCCCTGCCCGGGAATGGGATCCCTGCTCCGCCCGGGAAGGAGAAAGCGCTCACAGTGCTGGCTCAGGGCAGCTGCTCCGAGGTTGGAGAGAGGGAAAATGAAAGGTGACCTGGCCTTGGCTGGAGGGGTTGCTGGCGTTGCTTTGTGGGTGCTGGAGGAGCTGGGTTTGGGATGTGGGAGGCGAACCTTGTGCTGTGATCCCGAACTGGGCCGGAGAGGGTCCCTGCAGTGGGCACGGAGCTGGTGCTCGTGCCCTTTCCTCTCCTTTGCTGCTGCTCTCTCAACGCTGCAGGGACAGTTTTAGGATCACAGGATGGTTTGGATTGGAAGGGACCTTAAAGATCGTCCAGTTCCAACCCCTCTGCCGTGGGCAAGGACACCTTCCATGGTCCTTCTGTCCCCCAGTCAGACCTTCAAACCTTCTTACACCCATTGTATGAGGGTGGAGCTAAGGGTGACATCCCTAGCAGACAAAATGTAGGCAGAGGATTGTCCTTGATTTTTCCAGAGTCTTCATTCCACCTCCAGAGCACTGATTTCGTCCTGACTAAAGCCAGTTACTGAAGAAATGCAGGTTTTGTGCATCCTTTGCCAGACCTGGCTGCTGTTTGTGCTCCTCTGTGCTCCTTAATCCCAGTCAGGTGAATTCTGGAAGCTCCTGCTGTGCCCTTTGGCCAGGGCAGGGTGCCTCCCTTCCTATCTCTGCACCAGGCACTGCTCCAGGCAGGTCAGACTTTGCTTTCCATGGCCTTCCTTTGGGATTGTGAGGCTGGTCAGAGATGGGGTCGATGGAGTGCAGGAATTGCCCCTGACACTGGAATATCCCCAGTCAGGGAGACTCCACAGCCTCTCTGGGCTCTGTTCAGGGCTGGGCACTGCCCAGGGCAGGAGTTCTGCCTCCTGTGCAGGGGGAATTGCTGGGATTAATCCCTGCCCGTGGCTCTGGTGCCACTGCTGGGCCCCCGGAGCAGAGCCTGATCCATGCTGTGTCCCCTCCCTGCAGCCAGGGACACCCAGGGCTGAGGGCCCCTCTCAGCTGGGGCTCCTCTCGAGGCTGAGCAGCCCCAGCTCCCTCAGCCTTTCTTGGGCAGGGAGATGCTCCAGGCCCTTCCTCATCTCCAAAACCTCCACTGGTTCCACTCCAGGGAGACCAGAACCGGACAGAGCACTCCAGAGGTGGCCTCTGTTGAAGCCTGCAAGATCTGTAGGTGACGCAAGACCTATAGGTGTTAAAAAAAAAAATCAAGAAAAACCCCAAAACCCTGAGCAAGACCCTCCAGCCTTCCCCTCTGGACCTCCCAACCTCCAATCCCTCTGGAGAACCCATCATTCCGGTTCCCAGAGGTCCAGGGGGATGACTGCAGCTTGTGCTGAAGCGAACAGTGAAGGTGGCTGGAGGAATGAACTGCTCCTCTGAGGTTTGGCTTCCCCCCGACTCCACACCCCGTGTGTGGGTGTTCTCCTCACCGCTGCCCCGAGTGTGCAGGCACATCCCTCTAGATGGTGCTAAGATAAAGAGAAAAGATGGGTGGTGAGAGGCCTGGGAGGAGAGGCTGCCCCGCTGGGCACTGCCCGAGGTCTCCGGGGCGAGGAGATCATCTCCTCTCCGTGTTCTCCCACTCCTGCAGGTGCTCCCCTGTGCTGCCCGTTGCAGCAAACACATGCCAGATTCTTCTTCTGCTCCCAATTCCCCTTGCTGGTGCGTGAGACTCCACAAATCCATCGTGACTTTCATCAGTGCATCTGCTCCTATCCATGCACGAGACCAGACAAGTGCGTTTTTAATGGCAAAAATCCATCTTGGCTGGTTTTTTCCACTTCAGCCAGTTTTTGCAGAGCAGCGCAACTCATCAGCTGAGTCCTCCTCTCTCTCATGCATCATTAACCAGAATCTTAACCAAATTCAAGCATAGATAATGTGTGATTTATTGATGTGGGCAATCAAGAGAGAATCCAGCCTGGCTGCCGGAGAACAGCAAGGCTCGTTGAGGATTAGTGGGAGGGGAAGTCTTTTAGATCCACGGCTGAGCCCATTTCACTCTGCAGTCCCACACGGGCAGCAAATGAGCTGTTGAAAGAGAGCTGCTGTTAGAAGAGACTTTTAAAAAGTAATAGCAACATTCAGGTCTGGGTTTTTCCCCCATGAAGTAGAAAAAGGGGGAGAACGACTCTGTGAAGCTCTGAAGCAGGAGAACTGAGCTCCTCTCCCGGTGCCTTCTGCAGAGGGAGATTATTTCCTACACCCTGATGGCACCAGGGCACAGCCTGCAGCTGTGGGAATGGCTGCAGCAGGGATCTCCTTGGCACCAGCAGGATTGGAATTGAGGAGTTTCCGGTTGTGTGTGACCGCAGCCCAAGCTCCAGGTGGATTTTGGTGTCAGCCCTGTGCTGTGCCCTCAGCCCTGGCAGCTGCCCCGCCGTCCCCACTTCCCCTAATCACAGACAGAGGCTGTGACACATTTTAATTAAATCTCCCCCATCTAGATTGGTTGGCCTGAGCTTTGTCTGTGGTTTCTGCTGATACAGTGGAGAAGGATTCCTTTTGCCAAGTTTGGTTTCCAAGAATGGCTCGGCTCCACTTCTGATGAACCCATAAACTGGATTAAGAGCTCAGGGACAGATTTTCTAGCCTTTGAAACCCATAATCTGGGCTGGGTTTTCTGAACAGCTCAGTCCCCTTGTAAGCAGCGAATTACAGCCAGGAGTGCTCAGCACTCTGTGGTTTGTGTTGGGCTGCTCGAGGCCACGTTTTCTGAGGAGCAGCACCCAGAGCTCCACATTTTGGGAAAAGCAGGGCAGTATTCCCAGTGCTGATGTAAAACCAGAATTTTACTGACAAAGAGACTCCCCAGCCTCTTGATTCTACTGGAGACGTGCAAAAAATCTCTAAAAAATTCAGTTGTCACGTTAATCCATGGGCTGCAAACATTCTATCAGCCGTTCCAATTCCTACTGCCCGCGAGCACAGAAGAGCACCTGAAGTTCCTGAGGGACCTCATCCCCAGCCACCAACCAGCCTGGTGCCATTTCAGACCCTCTCCATGACCTGTGGGTTCTGCACAGAATGAATCCGGAGCTGTTCCAAGGAGCACGGGCAGGCGTTGGCAGCGATGCCAGCCGGGTTTGGCACGTTTTGGGTGTCCCTTGCCATTGCATCAGCCGAGGGCTCACGTACAGAGCGTTCTTTGGATGTTCCTGACCATCCCAGCTCCACTTCCCTCTGGGTGACCAGCTCATCACTCCCCTTCCACTGTCTGCAAGGAGGTTTTGGGGTGGCTGGTAGCCCTTGGAGTCTTTTACCCTTGAAATACCAGAGTATTTGATGCCTTTAAAAATAAATAAATTAATAAGTAAGTAAGTAAATAAATCAATAAATAAATAACTGTATTACACACAGCCTTTATTTTTAGTTTATTCCTTCCTCGTCGTTGGGCAGCTGGGGAGAATGAAGCACATTGGTTTTTTTTCTCAGCAAACTGGAACAAGAAGGGTGTTTGGTAGTGTAGCTTTCCCTGTGTTTCCTTTCCCTCTCTTAGCTCAGATGAATGCAGAACCCCTTTTTTTGGGCATCTCTCTTAACCCTTTTTATCTACATCTCAGGTTACATCCTAATGTTTATCACTAAATCCTGAGACGGTTTTTACCCTGATATCCTCATTTCTAATATTTCTCATTCTGATTTTCTGGAAGCCTTCTTTTGCCGCTCTGCTGGTTCTTCCTGACACTTTCTATTTTTCTGAATGTGGAGCTTTGCTACCGAGCCTTTCTTTTCTCTTACCAGCTGCCCACTCTTCTGCTTCTCTCTGATTCCTTTCTAGTTTCAGGTTTCAGTCCCTTCAGGTTATGAACAGAAACTAGAACTGGCTGTTCACATGATCTGAAACAATTTAAAAGCCCAAATTTGCCTTCTCTCTAAAAGCTGTGGTTGTGTTTTTCGCTCGGCGTGGGCACCAGTACAACCACACCAGTACAAACCAGTGCCCAGGCTGGGTTTAGTGGGACATGGGACAGCGAGGCAGCTGGCAAGGAATTCCCTCTGGCTCAGGCTGTTCTGATTAAATAGTTATTAATTAATGAAATTGTGTTTAATTCCTCCTCCCCTCAGTGAAACCATTGCTTTGGGATTTAGTTTGGGACGTGGTTAATCAGAGACTGGGGAAAGTTTAAGGTTTGAGCTGCGCCTTGCTGAGCCCAGCTTGCCTGGTGCCATGGGGAAATCTGTGCCAAAGGATTTATTAGGGGCGGGATGGACCAGGGCCGTGCTTGGCTGTTGCTACCTTTAATTCAGGGAAAAAAGCCTCTCCTTCCTACTAAAAAGGGAATATTGCCTGGTGTACCCTGGATTTTGGGCACAGCTCAAGGATCACTGCATCAGCTCCAGGGTGTGTTTTACTTAAAGCTCTTCCTCGCTGTGGGAGATTTCTAGAAAGCCTCAAAGAGTCGTTTCTTGAAGGAGAAAATAACCCAGTAGATTTCATACTCCCAGGGAATTTTTCACTAGGCGAAGTTTAGGTGAAAAATGGAAGGAGAAGTTGTAGGACTTGGTGGTTTCCATTCAGATTTTCTCCTGTGCCTCGAAAAGGGATGGAGCAAAAGGTTGGTCCTCAGCCAGGGCAGTGTTTATACCCCAGTTAGAGACAGAAATAAATGTGATTAACTCCACAGCCACTGCTGCTGT
Organism: Dicrurus megarhynchus; assembly: GCA_013399195.1. Classification (NCBI taxonomy): domain Eukaryota; kingdom Metazoa; phylum Chordata; class Aves; order Passeriformes; family Dicruridae; genus Dicrurus; species Dicrurus megarhynchus. The sequence continues at coordinate 202,790 of VXAD01010503.1, forward strand.
GCTCTGTCGGTCTTGGGAGCAAATTAAATCAGAACTCTGCTGCTGACTTAGGTGGGGCTGAGGGTTTTAAGGCAGGCCAGGGATTTAGCTGTTAATATGAATGGAACATTTACAGAGAAATTTCTCTGGGCTGCTTTACAAAGCAGCCCAGGGTGGCCTCAGGCCAGGCTCTTGGCTGCACACACCTGAGGTGACTTTTACTCGTGGTGGTTTTAAGTCTCTGGCATCAGCTGCCCTGAGTTTAATGTGGTTAGCCTGGATTTACAGCATTGTAAGTGGGGCTGAAATGAAGTTTGCTGTGCCTATCAGAGGGTGAAATTGATGTCTTTGCAAAGAGCCCAGCCAGCCAAAACTTCTGCAATGCTGAAATCTCAGCGTGGGCTTTGAGAACCGCCCGGCAGATTTGCAGTGGGACTCGTGGTGTGGGCTGTGAAGCCTGGAAAATCCCAAACAGAGGCCTGAGCCACCCCTGCAAGCAAACTGATTTCATCAGCCTGGGCACAGGCAGGGGAAGGTCACAGAATCCCAGAATATTTGGAGGTGGAAAGGGGTCTCCAGAAGCAGGGAATGCAGGGGTAAGAGCTCTCCAGGAGTCACCCCTGGAAAGGACAGGTGATGCCTCCTCATCCCTGGGCACGGGCTGGTGATGCACAAGGCAGTGCAGGACCCACTGGGGCCATCCTGCCGTCCCTGGGGAGCCAGGGAGCCTCCTGAGGACCCATCCCTCCTTGTCAGTCCTGGCTTTTCCCTGGGAGCCAGGCCAGGTGTGAAGGATGTGAGGAATTGTCTGGGACGTTTCCTCAGCAGGAGCAAGTTGGGTGCCCGGGGCAGGGCAGGAGGCACCAGCTCTGCTCCAGGCTCTGCTCTCCCTGTGCTCCTTATTTCTCATTTTCCCACCTCCTGCTCAGCCAAGGCATTTTCCTCCCATTTCAGGGACTGCCCTTGGTGCTGTTTGGGCAAAGCAGCCCTGGGAGAGGCTGGATGGGATGGGATGGGATGGGATGGGATGGATCCCTCAGCACATCACGGATCCCTCAGCTCAATCCAGGGCATGTGGCACTGACCCAGCCTGCAGTGGGACCCCAAACACTGGGATTTTGGGGGTTCTGGGGTGCTGCTGCTGCTCCCTGTGCAGCCCTGCCACCCTCCCCATGCCCTGGATATTGCCAGGGACAATGAGTAGGGCAGGATTGGGGTGGGAGATGGGAAGAGGGCTCAGCTGGGAGTTATATGGCTGAGGGGCTTGGGCTGTTAGGAGGTTTTTTCCTAAAGAGAGATCTCAAAAATTGTTAATTTCAGTTTTCTAGCTTAGAAGCAAAGATGCATTGATTCCAGGAAAATGTTATTTCCTCCTCGGTATAAATCTAAATAAAAAATCCCCTAAAAAGACAATTCATCACCTCCCTCCTGACTCTGGATTATTGAATATTCACCTGTTAAGAATTATGGTCTCCTCTGATCACCCTGGATGTTCAAACCCATTTCTATAAGTGCCTCTTAGAAATAACCCCAGCCAGCTCCTATTTCCCCTTGGCCACTGTACACTGTTGTTCTTATTCTTCTTTTGTAGGAACCCTACCAAAAAATAATTGAGAAATGGGGAGGAAAAAAAAAAAAGACAAAGTACCAGGGAGATGAAACGCTGTCCTGATGAATTTTGCCAGCGCTGTATTTTCCTGGAGAACGGTTTGGAATTCATTTCCTCTGATAAACTGGGAGATAGAAGGGGTTTATAAATTAGCATTCATCCGTATTTCTGTTGGCAAAAGCTCTGTCCCTAATCCATTCCAGCAGCTCTGCGGTGTCACATCCATTGGCTCCTGGAGAACGTGGAAAATCCGTGTTACAAATTACTGTGGCAAAAAAGCTGCTGCTGCTGCTGCCAGGGAACTCAGACAGGCTACAGAGGTTGGGATGAGCTGGGCATTACCCCAGGCTTTCCTTTGACTGGGAGCCAGCCCTTCTCAAAGCCCTTCCCGTGTTTTAGGGTTCTGTACCCCCTCACAAGGGCAGAATTCCCCCTTTTTAAACTATTTGTAGCTATTAACTTTATTATGATCTGTCATTAACTATTACTGATTTATTATTAACTATTAATTATTAATTATTTCAACCAAAATTTCCTTTGCATCCCCTTCCCTAAAGCCGATTGTGCTGGGCTGGGAGCTGCCAGTTCAAAGAAGGATCAGGGAGAGGCTGCTCAAATCATTTGTCCAGAAGGAAGAAAAACCAGTCCAGCTGTGGACACTCCGTGCCTCCTGCAGGGATCAGAGCCGCCTCCGTGGGCCAGACCTCTGAAACCTGGCAGAGCAAGAGGAGGTGAGCCAGGAGAGCCAGCCCAGAGCCCCTTTTTGGGGCAGGGGGAAGCTCTGGTGCTGTGGAGGGTTGGTACAGATGTGCTGGCAGCTGGCAGGGAGGGGTGTGAGGTGTGGAGCTTCCCCAGATGTGCCCCGCAGAGCAGCTGGCTCCGAGGGTGCTGCTGGATGGATCCCTGGGCAGATTTTTCTCCAGCTGGCAGCACCTTTGTTTACTCTGCTTGGGAAAAGGGAACCAAATCCTCTGAGCAGCCCCTGCTGTGGGAATAGCCGGGGCTTTGGGGAAAACGCTGGAATTTGGTGGTTCTCTTGTAGCCTGACATTTATATATCTATTATATAAAATATATCGTGAGGAAAGGCTGGGAGAGCTGGGGGTGTTCACCTGGAGAAGAGGAGGTTCCAGTGAGACCTCAGAGCCCCTTCCAGGCCTAAAGGGGCTCCAGGAGAGCTGGAGAGGGACTGGGGACAAGGGATGGAGGGACAGGACACAGGGAATGGCTTCCCACTGCCAGAGGGCAGGGCTGGATGGGATATTGGGCAGGAATTGTTCCCTGGGAGGGTGGGCAGGCCCTGGCACAGGGTGTCCAGAGAAGCTGTGGCTGCCCCTGGATCCCTGGCAGTGCCCAAAGCCAGGCTGGACGGGGCTGGGAGCAGCCTGGGATAGCGGAAGGTGTCCCTGCCCATGGCAGAGGTGGAAAGGGATGGTTTTAAAGGTCCCTTCCAAACCATTCCAGGATTTCAGGATTATATTTGCATAGAATAACATACTATCGTGTTTATATAATATATAAAATATCATATATTTTCTTCCCTATGCCTGGCACTAGCTTTTAGATTTTATTTCCTCCCACCATCCTTTTCCCTGAGTATCCCTGGCCAGGGAAGTCACCTCATTTTAGCACCCCGAGGTGCCCATTCCCTCTCAGGGGGATACTGGGAACCAAAGAAGCTTGGAGCAGCAACAGAGCAGACTTTGCTGTCAGCACCATCCTTCTCTCCCCACATGCTGTGTGTGGGATGAGTTTCCAGGCCTCTCTTTGTCCTGGGCTGGACATTTTTTCCTTATAAAGAGGTGACCTGATCCCAGTTGTTTTGTGAGCAGGGCCAAGGGGGGGTCACGTTCCGGTGACGTCCGGGTCCTCCCTCCCTTGTCCGGGTGCCAGGAGCGAGGGCTGCAGGCAGATAACTCTGACCAGGCCTGGATTAATTCCTACTTATAGCCCACATCCAGCACGGGGCTAGAGTGGAAATTCAGCTGCGTTGAATAAAACAAAAGACTTAAAAATAGCCTGGGTTACCGGATCTGAGCTGCCCGCCCTGGAACAGCTCATTCAAGAGCTTTATGTTTCCAGATAAGCACCTTACTGCTCAAACAGCTGCTTCCACTTGGCAGTCTGGGAAATGAGGGTTATTTACGAGCTGGAAAAGCAAACCAGCCCGGTTTTGTACAGCTCTTGAGCTTTAGTGGGAATTCCCAGTTTAACAATTGAGCCAGGGCAAAAGGCTGAAGGCAAAACATCAAGGAGCAGCTTGGAAAGGGGCCTGGGGATCCTGGGCATTGGCCAACAGTGCCCTGGCAGCCAGGAGGGACATCCCTGTCCTGGGGGCATCAGGGACAGCATCACTGGCCAGGCCAGGGAGGGATTGTCCCGCTCTGCTCTGGGCTGGGGCAGCCTCAGCTCCAGTGCTGGGGGAGTTCTGGGTGTCTCAATATCAGAAAAAGACCTAAAGCTGTGAGGGAGTGTCCAGAGGAGGGACAGAGGATGGGGAAGGGTCTGGAGGGGCCCGTGAGGAGCAGCTGAGGGCACTGGGATTGTTCAGCTGGAGCAGACTGAGGGCAGAGCTCCCCGGGGGCTGCAGCTCCTCCCGAGGGGCAGCTCCGATCTCTGCTCCCTGGGACAGGGACAGCACCCAGGGAACGGCTGGAGCTGGGCCAGGGCAGGCTCAGGCTGAGAGCAGGGAAAGGTTCTTCCCCCAGAGGGTGCTGGGCACTGCCCAGGCTCCCCAGGGAATGGGCACGGCCCCGAGGCTGCCAGAGCTCCAGGAGCGTTTGGGCAGCGCTGCCAGGGATGCCCAGGGTGGGGCTGTTGGGGGGTCTGGGCAGGGCTGGGGTGGGACTGGATGATCCTTGGGGATCCCTCCCAGCTGGGATTTCCTGTGCTCAGCTCTCTATCAGCAGCTGCCTGCCCCGCATCACACACGAGGCACCGATCTTTCCACGCACCAAGAGCAGAGCCATCCTTCTGAACAGTTTTTTCCCTCAGGCCTTGGCTCTCAGGGGTGGCTGACTGGAAGGGCCGCTGTGTCCCCGGGGATTGGTGACACTTCCCTGGGTGCTCTCAGTGTCCCCGGGGGTTGGTGACACTTCCCTGGGTGCTCTCAGTGACTCACACACATGCTGGAAAGGAGCTGCTGTGCAGTCACTGCTCGAACAGAGCACCCACACACTCAGCGATGGGTGAGGCACATGGGGCTCCAGTGCAGGCTGGGTTTATCTGTGTTGCAGCTTCTTATCAGTAGGAAATGGGTGATAAGGGCATCCCTGGGTGTGTGCAGCCCGTGAGGGATCTGTGACAGCCTTATCACCGTGCTGACACCGTGCCCTGCGGGGTCACACGGATCAGGACGTGCTGATAACGCTGTTCCAGCCCAAGCCCTTCCCTGCACGGAGCTTGAGGGCTTGTCTGGGGGAGCTGGGTCTGCAGAAAATCATGGAATCATCCTAAAATCATAGAGTGCCCCATCCCTGGAAGTGTCCAAGGCCAGGTCTGAGCAACCTGATGTAGGGGAAATGTCCCTGCCCATGGCAGGGGGGTGGGATGAGATGGTTTTTAAGATCCCTTCCAATCCCCAAAAGAAGTTTAAGTACAAAAGGAGGATGTCTTTTTGTTAGGTACGACTGCTGGGATGGACACCAAGCATGGAAAAGCTTTATGGCCTGGATGGTCTGCCACAGGAGATGACCCTGATGGGGGCCCTGGTCCTGCTTGGGCTGATCACCTTCCCATTTCCTCTGCCCCGAGCTCTTAGCACTGACAGGAGACAGGACTGCAACCTCGTTCCCCCGCTGCTGGTGACAATCCCAGGGAGCCGTGGGGACCGTGGGCAGCCCTGCTGCCATCCCAGGCAGGGCTGGATGAGTCCCAGTGCCCTGTCAGCAAGCAGAGGTCCCTGCCCCGGTGGGACTCACCGCATGTGAGTCACCCAAGTGACAAAACCACGTCACCTCCTTCTCCCAGCTGCGGGCAAAGCCAGGGCACCGGGAGCCAGACGTGGTTTGTGCTCACAGAGGAAGTTGGTGATGAAAGCAGGAGCTCAGGCCTGGCCCACAGCGAGCTGCAGGATTTTCGAGCATCTGGGCTTTTCAACAGCAGCTTTCCAGTTGTTTCTGAGTGTTTTAAGTGGGTTCTGCTCGATAAGGCAGCATTTGGGGATGAGGAAAAGCTCAAAATAGGAAGGGCAGACACAAAGTTTCTCAAAACTTACAGCGAATGCAGGGCAATAGAGGTAAATGGGTGAACAAGTTTTCCTGGGTGGAATTATCAGGTTAAAAATCAGGGTTAAGAACTCTACCCGAGTTCATGCTGGATGAACGATCCCGCCCCTCAGTGTGTTAGACTAGTCACATTCACAGCTGGATCTAATTATACCAACAGGAGAGTTATTTATGAAGGTGATTAGCATAATTGATCTGCTGATGGATAGAGCTGCCACTGTTAGGCGTGATTTTTATCTGAGATCACGAATTGTTGGTGTATCCGCCTTTCAGGTGTCTCCTGTGCAAACATCCACACACCTCTGGCTCCTGTCAAAGCAGGTGGGGGAGTACAGAAGCTGAGCCAGCACTCACAGCCAAACAGAAAAGCCTATCAAGGCTCTTGGGGTGGTTCCAAATCTCAGCAAAATGAGGAAAATCTTGTGGGTGATGAGGTGAACTGGCAGGATCGCCCTGATCAGCCCTTCCTGCTTGCAAAACTGTCTGTCTGTGTGGAAAAGAGGGAAGAGACACAAGGGTTCTGGGGCTGCTGTGGGGTTTGAGGGGATGGATTTGGTGCAGGTCCCAAGATGCTTGGAGGAAGTCAAGATTCAAGGCAGGTTTGATCTGTGTGGGGCAGGCTGTGGGATGTGATGGGATATCAGAGCCAGAGCGGGATGACAGGCACCAGGGATGGAGCTGAAATACATACTGGGAAATAGGAATTTGCCCCCGTGGGGGGATGAATTCCCCTCCCTGCCCAGGCCTGGGGCAGGAGCCTCCTCCAGACATCCCTGTGCAGGCAGGGGAGGGTGGAGGGCGGGTGGGGAGGGGTCTGCAGAGCTCCTCAGGGGATGTGATCCCCCAGGGGTGCTGCTTTGGGGACAGGATGTCTCTGCTGGGCTTAGCACCGAATTCAGACAATTCCTTTAAGAGCTTAAAAGTTGAGTGAGAGGAAAATTCTGCGCTGCAGGATGGCAGAGCTGGCTCAGGGGCAGCATAAATTAATTGTGGCTTTGTGCACAGTCTTGCCAAGAGGTTACCCTGGGAGCACAACTCTTTGGATGCATCTCCAAAAAGCCTTTTCAGCCTTTTTGAAACCCTTCCAGCGGGAGGGTCAGGCACGGCGCAGCAGTGACAGGAAGGAAAACAAGAACCCAGTGAGAAGGTTCAGGCCTGATGGTTTTGAAGGGATAATTAATTTAATGAAGCCATCGTGGCTCTGGTTGATTGGAAACCACCGCCCACCTTCCCAGAAAAAAGGAGCCTGCTGGAAATGGAACAGCGGGAAGGGGAAGGGAGGTGTCAGAGCCAGCAGAGCACTGAGGATCCCAGAGCAACGACAGCACTGGGGCTCCCAAGGAGAGGGACCTCGGTGACAGGAGGCTCCTGTGTCCCTGTCAAGCAGGAGAAGCTCTGGGGCTCACAGTGGTGTGAGAGGAACGTCCATCAAAACCCCAGATTGTGGCCAGGGAATCTCCCCACAGGGCCCTGGGGGGTCCCAGGCGAGGGCCATGAAGTGGTTTGGGGTCAGTGCCAAGGACGGGGTGGGATGTCTGACAAAAGGCTTGTTTCTGCTCTTCCACCCCATCCCCCAAGCCCTGCCCTTCCTTTTCCACGCCACAGGGACTCACACTTCATGGAGATGCTGAAGAGACAAATTTATTGGCATTTATTGCAGGGCCTGTGGGTATTTCTCTGACCAGGTGGATTTTTGGGAAAGGATGCATGCTAAGAGTTGTTAAGGACAGCCAGAAAAACAAAACATCTTTACAAAAAACCCCAGCATGAGCCAACACAGACCCGTTTGATTGTCCTGCAGAGTTTTGGGCTCAGTCCCCTGCGTCCCCTCTGACTGCTGTGCCCTTCGGCAGGAGTTGGTGATGAAGGTACAGACCCAGAGGAGCCTCCCAGTGCCTGGCAGAGAGAACGAGAGCAGAGAAACCAGCAGGAGGGACAAAGTGAGTAATTGTGCCAGCGGCTGCTGCCTGAGTCAGCAGTCAGTCATTTCAGGCCCCGGGGTGTGAAAAGCCCTTTCTCATGCGGTTGGAGTGAAGGTCACGGCGGCGCTGGGTGCTGGGAAGCGGTCCCGACCTCGGCACAACCATCGAGCCCTGGCTGTTGAATTTCCCTTCCACCCAATATTTTGTTTCCTGATCGAGCTTTGTCCCCTGTACCTGCTCTCTGTGAACTCGTAACCGAGAGAGGCGAGCGAGAGCGGGGGGACTTTCACCGGGACCGCAAAGCTGCGGATGACGCTCGAAGCCATTGTTATTTGCTTTTGGTTCAGCCCAAAAGATGTTTGTGAATGTGTAAATTCTGACTGAATGGAAAGATGAGGTGGATTTTTTTGTTGTTGTTGCTTAGTATTTCCATGCGTTTTCTGAGATGATTTAAGAGGTGGCGGCTGAAGTCATTTGCGGTAACTGAGTAAGAGGAGTCAGGGTCAGAAACTCAAGGTCCCAGCTCTGTTGTTTTGGATGCATCAATGAAGTGTCCTTGAGCTTTATTTTATTCTCTTCCCCAGCTCAGAACTGTTTAGAAAAACAGGCAAAAGTTGGAGAAACGTCAGGATCTGCACATCAATCTAAGCTTTATCCACTCTTTTCTTCCCCAGTGATCTGCACATCCTGTCCCAAGGGAACGCTCAGCTCCACATTCTCCCTGTCACAGACACCACAAGATACTGGAGAATCTTTTTTACTCATCCGAGGTATGAAATGTAATTACTGTTGTTAGACATTGCAAGAGTTTTAAATTATCAACTCTCATGAAATCTGTGCAGCGGGAGCTGAGCCTTATCTCCTTCCAGCCTGTGACAGCACAGCCCACGGAGCCTGGTTCCCGTTTAGTGGAAGGAATTCGCCTGTCACATCATTGCCTCAGTTCTCACTCTCCCGTCACACGGGGCAGAGCAGGAACCTCTCACTGAAATGCTCATTAGAGAGTGAAAATCCAGTCCCGTTTAGGCACATCCCTCTTGTTTGAGCTGAACTTACAGCAGCAAGTCCACACCCAAAACAGACGCCGGGGGAAGCTCAGGCTTCTGGTGCTGCTCTGATTTCTGAGCTTGGCTGTGGCTTTGGGACCAGAATAACCATTAAACCTCTTGGCTGAAGCTCTGAGCTCCAGCGCCAGAGTTTTGGTGGTTTCACCCTATTTTAAAAGCAGAAGGAAGGCAGGTGCCTGCTCCAAGCCAGGTGAGATTTAGCCTGCAGTTATTAACAGCAGTTAGGAACCCTCCACAGCTGATTCCTTTTGCTCACGTTAGACATTTCCATGGCCCTGGGAAAGGCTCAGCATGGAACCTGCAGGCATGCAGCCAGATCCTTCCGTGATTGCCTGAGCCACCCCCTCAGCTGGCCCTGGGCAGATCCACGCTGCTCTGGAGCAGGGGGAAAAGGGAGACCCAAACCTTCTCCACTCAGCTGAACCCGTCCCTCACCTGGCAGGAGGTGGAGAGGTTTGTGTTAAAACAGGCTGGAGCGGTGCTGTGCAGGGATAGCTTTCTGTTTTGCTGTGCTCAGAGATGTCTCTGTGAGCGTGGCAGTGGCTGTGGAGGGAGCTGTGGGTGTCAGACGATGCTGGAGTGGGACTTTTCCATGGGAGCAGCTTCTCCCGCGTGTGACAAGAGCACGGGGGCTCCAAAAGGTCTGTTTGGAAGTGACTCTGCCAGGTTTGGTGTTTGAGTGTAGCCCTCTGGCATCCCTTAGATGAGCAGACACATCCCTGAAGGATGGGAGGCAGCGTGGGGGGAGGTGGGAAGTTCACAGGGTGCTCCAAAGGAAGAGCCACATCCTGGCTCAGGGCCATGCATAAACAGTTCCTCAAAGGCACTTGGGACTTGCTGTTCCCTTCTCCCCTCGCACCACCAGTGACGCAGCCACCTCTCAGCACAACCCAGACTCTCTCAGCAGGCACCTCAGGTCATCCTGTGGCTTCTGCAGCATCCTCAGCTGCTGTGTGGGACAGCCAGCCCTGCCCTGTGCTGTTCCCAGCACAGCTCAGGACTGCCAGAGCTGCTGTCCCTGTCTGTGGACCTACAACTTCCTCGTGAGGGGAAGAGGAGAAGAGGAGAAGAGACCGATCTGTGACACTGACAAATGACAGGATGTGAGGGAATGGCTGGAGCTGGGCCAGGGCAGGCTCAGGCTGAGAGCAGGGAAAGGTTCTTCCCCCAGAGGGTGCTGGGCACTGCCCAGGCTCCCCAGGGAATGGGCACGGCCCCGAGGCTGCCAGAGCTCCAGGAGCGTTTGGACAGCGCTGCCAGGGATGCCCAGGGTGGGGTTGTTGGGGGGTCTGGGCAGGGCTGGGGTGGGACTGGATGATCCTTGGGGATCCCTTCCAACCCAGGATACTCTGTGATTCTGTGACCTGCTACAGCAAAATGTCCCCGTGCTGTGGGCTTTGCCCCTCCCCTGAGCTCAGCTGGGGGGTGATGCTGAGATGGGCATTCAGGTGCAAAAAAATACCCCTGTGTGGGAGCTCACTGCACTGGAACGGGGAAATAACTGGAAAAAGTGTCCAGCCAGAAGCCTGGTGTCTTGGCTGTATCCCATATTCCTGTCTTCTACACCTCATTGGGATGGTCAGGAATACCATGAACAGCACCTGCAGCTATAACCCTGCTGGGAGGGAAGCACTGGCAATTTGTCCATCAGGTTGATGAATGCTCCTTCTCAGCCTTGGTGAAATAACAAATTGTCTTCCCCACTCTTCACGGGACTTCCAGGACAAATACATCACCTCCAGGCAAACAAACCTAAAATTAGATGCCAATTGTGTAAAAGATCGGGAAGGGCAAAGCTGTAGGAGCCTCAAACCTCCCTAAGCTGCATCCAGCCTAAACACAAAGCCTGGACTTTACAGGGGTGAGATTTGATGCCTTGAGAGGTCACCTAAAAACAGAGACTAGGCAGGAGTAAGGGAATAAAGGTTGGTATTTATTTGAAAGGCCTTCAAAGGTACCCCTGGGGAGCCAGAGGCTGCTGCCCAAATGGACCCCAAGGTGGGTGACAGGCCATGAGTTCTTCACACTTTTATAGGTTTGGTTCATTTGCATATCAGGGTTAATTAAAGCTTCAGTTAATGATGTAATTTGCCCTCAGCTTGCCTCCCTCTCAGAGGCTTTTGGTTTATACTTGTTGGGCCTAGGACGGTCTGGGTGTCCTTGGAGAGCAGGCCCGGAGAGGCTTTGTTATGTCTGCCTAGCACAGAGAGCAGAAATGAACAGGCTACAAGAAACCTCAGAGCTACACACCAGGCAGTGCAGGGTTTGAAAAATATAAAAGTCAAAGCCTAAGGCATCAGATTGAGCTGGATCTTGCCCTAATTCCCTCCAGCTAAAAGCTGCCTTGCAGACACCTCGGTGTTGGTGCTGAGCAGGAGAAGGTGAGGTGGATTTTGGGGAGCTGCTGGTGGTGAGGAGCCCAGGGGAGCAGTGCTGGGCTGGCTCTCTCACCGCTGGTTTCCGTTTCCCTGCTCTGGCTGTGACTGGAAGTTGCACTGCTGAAAAACAACACGGTAAAGGCCCATCCTCACCCCATTAACTCAGCAGAGACGAGTGTGGTTGCAGCAGAAATGAGCCTGGAACAAGGGTTTTATTTTATTTTTAGCCTGACTGGAAGGAGAAAGAATAGAAATTTTGTCATTGAGCAATTTCCGGCCTGGTTTTGCAAACTCCAGAAGATTCTGGTGCTCAGGTAAACACGCAGGGTGCTCAGGGCTTTGCGCCTCTTCATCACTTCCCTCTGCCGACCTTTAGCCACAGCAAACAGAGATGGAAGGCTGAGGATTTGGGCTGGAGGTGGCTGGAGTGAAAAGAACCCATTTCCTGCAGTGCCTCCATCCCTTGGCTGCAGGAGATGCAGGGACAGCCTGGGACTGGGAAGGTGTTGGGCACTCAGGGACTGGTTTCACACTCAGGTGTGCAATGCCAGCTGGAAAAACCTGGTGTGGGCACAGCAAACTGGAGCCCTCCCGGTGAGCACAGGGCTGTGGCTTGACAGTAAAGCTGACACACTGAGAAATCATCTCCCAGTTACGTCAGAGCCAGGAAACTCTCTCAGCGACAGAAATGTCCTTTCCCTTACAAGATGCACCCACTGTTCACTTGACTCTGAGCTCCCCTCATCCAAGAGGCCGTGCAGATACCCCTGAGGGAAGGTTTTGTTTGGGAGCAGGGCTGTCCTGAGGCTGTGGGTGGTGAAATGTCACTGGGAGGTTGTTTGGGGACAGCAGCAAGGCTGCTGTGGGGCTCTGCAGTCTGGGAGGGGGTGTTTGCTGCCTCAGGGAACATCCCACTGCTGCTTTTGCTGCGCTGGGGAGGGTGGTACCACGGAGCAGGGTGCAAGGAAAAAAAGCCCATCCTGATAAATCTCCAAACTGAATCAGTTCTGTCTCATTGTTTCCGCTCGCTGGGTGCTCTGGCTATTTAGAATGTAAGCAAATACATCTTCCATTTTTGTCCTGAAGGAAGGAGAGCCCCTCAAACAGCACTGGAGAGCTCACACTTGGCTGTGCCCAAGCTGCAGAACAGGAGGGTGGAGGGAAATTTGTTTAAAATGCATTTTTCCACACAGAATAACACAAAGTGAATTTTTTTGGGGGGGACACCAGCCTCCTCACCACACCTAGAAACAGCATGGAATAATCTTGAGCTGCACAAACTCTACCTGCCCTGTCCCAGAGGGAAACAACCGCTTCCTGTGGTGGGATCCATGGATTCTGGGAGCTCCTGAGGGCTGGAATTGCTTTACAAATATTAGCACAAGGAAGTGTTTCAGAGCAGCTTTCTTTCGTGCTTCAGGCATTTCTTCAGGGAGAAAAAGCTCTTGCTCACACAGCCATCCACACCACACAAAGCACAAGACCTAGACAGGTTTGCAGGTGTAGTTTTAACCCCACAGGGAAAATTAAACCTGATTTCAGCACTTTGCCCATCTGCCCTGGCTGGTTGTGGCAGGCAGTGAGTGCAGAACTCTCCCAGCAGAGGAAATGCTCCACTGCTTGGGTTTCACGCTGCTTTTGTACAGGTGCCTTTCTTCCAAAGGCGTTTTCAGCCTCAGGGAGTGGCAGGGAGAAGTTTAACTTCCAAAAACCCACCTGTAAAATGCGGACAGGGTCACCCCTGCAGTGTCCTCCTGGTGTCCCCTGGTGCTGTGCAGGCACAGGGAACCCTTCAGGACAGGGTCTCTGTTCTGTCATCGCCCCTTTGGCATCCTGCCTCCCTTTCTGGAGCCGTTTCCTCAGAGAGGTTTCTCCACTCCAGGCTGCTGCTCGAGCAAAGCTGTTTTCCCCCGGGGTGTCCCAGCAGCTCCTCTCTCCATCGGGATGAAGGGAGCAGGAAATCCAGCGAGGCTCAGCCGGCTCGGGAGCTCCTTGCACGGAGGATTTTTGCTCTGTGGTGAGGAGGGAGCAGCTGCTGGAGCACGAGTTCCCAAAGCCGCTGCAGGGAACAGGACTAGCTCTGCTTTCCCTTCTCACCCACAAAAACGAGTGCGAGAGGCAATTCTTTCACTTTTAAGTGTCTGGCTTTGTCAGCTTGTACAAAACCCAGGTGTGAAGCAGGTTTTCCCAGGGAGAGACTCGCCTGAGTCAGCACTTCAGGTGTTCCCTGTCCGCAGGCTTTGCACCCCAAATTCTGGCTTCCTTTTACACTTTTACTGTTTAAAATGCCCTGAAAACCACGCTGGTTTGATTGTTTAAGCAGAAAGGGTTTTTTCCCACCGGGGAACAGGACAGCTGAGCAAATCATGGATTTCTTCTTTTTTAACAAACGAATTTTTGAGGTGGGTGTGTGAGAGATGTGTGCCCACCTCTCTGGTAAGACACTGTTAGGATTGGCAAGATTAAATATTCCATTTCTAGTAAGATGTGGAAGTTTTAATAATCAAGAACAAGGATTTACTCCCCCAGCAGTACATACCAATTAGCTGAGGTTATTCTCCTTTATGACATTTCCTCTTTGATTTATATTATAAACATGAAATCAAAAGCTAAATCGCCCAAAGGTCATTCAGGGAAACACTTTACCATGAATGGTTGGCAAGGGGCACTGGGGGTTTCCTTCCCTTGGCACATCCCTGCACGGGAACACCCCTGGAATGTTTGCAGAGAGTGAAAATTCAGGAATGCTTCACCTGGAGCGCTCCCTCATGCCTGCACACGTCTCAGCAGCCTGCAGTGTGGATGGGACAGGTCCCTGCATTTCCTGGCATTTGAGGAATGAAAGGAAATATTTCCAGGACTGTGTGTGATTCTCCTCTTTTGCTCCCTGGGATCCCCAGCGCTTTTTCCTGGCGGAAATCCAAGCTGGCTCGTGGCCCATCTGTTCCCAGGTGTCCTGGGGATGAGCCTTTGATCTGAGCTCACCCTCTCCCAGGAGGCAGATGCAGAGGTTGGAGGGCTCCTCTTGCTGCAGGAGGGGTTGGGAACAGCCTGGAAGAACCAGGGAGGGACTTTTGGGACTGGCACAGGGCTGAGCTGAATCACCTCACCTGCCATGAGCCCGGAGCAGGCACCAGCGAGAAGGATCTGGGCAATAAGAGCCCCATTTGTTAATTTGTGTCCAGATTAATTAGTTCAGAGAGAGGAGGGAACTGGAGAGCTTTGCTTTGGGAAGGAAAATCTCCTCATCCCTGTGGATGATCCCGTTGTTGTCCTGCCCATCCAGAGGGATTTCTCTCTGGAGCTGGTGCTGCCTTCTCACGATGCCCTCCTTGGCACATCCCTCCCGAACGTGAATTGGTTTTAATTAGTCGAGTTCATTAAGCAGCCGCCACAGGCACCCTTACAGGTGTAAATGTCTGAATTTATGAACTCTGAGTGGTTCCAGACAGCAGCAATTTTTCAGCAGAGTCAGCTCCCCACCTGCTGTTCCTACGGCTTGCTTGGGTTTCACTGATTTCGTTGAGGTTTAACTCAATTTCCTTAAATTAAGCGGCACCAGACTGATTAAATTCAACGAGTGAGCATCACCCTGGGTGCTGTGAGCACTTTCCAGCTGACAACCTGCACCCCTTTTCCAGAGGCTCTGCTCTCATCCTGCTCCCTCCCCGCGTGGGTAAAACAGGAAAAGCCTCGGCACATGGGTCCTTCCTTGTGTCTTCCTCGAGTCTGGAAAATTGGGTTGCTCTTTGCTGCTGCAGCCTTTTTCTTACCCTGGGAAGGCAAAAAACGATGGAGAATTATGGAAACTGCGACATCCTGGCAAGGAGACTGTAAAGTTTTTTGCATTAGCAGTTATTTCACTCTTACGTAGTTATGACTCCTGGCTGATGGCAAAGGTGCTAATTAGAACTGGACAAGGTATTTTTATCAACAGCTTATCCACTGACATTTCATATTTAGGACAACCAAAGCAATCTGTCAAATTCTTCACTGTTTTTCTGGGGTTTTTTTCTTTTTTTCTTTTTTTTTTGAAGCCCAGAGTGCTGCATTTCAACATTTTTCCAGTACGGAATGTTTCAATGTTACATTTAAAAATGAGGCTCCAGTTAAAGTTAAATTTAGATCCCTTTTGATTAAAAGAGGGGAAAAAAAAAAAAAAGTTTAATCTCCATGAGAAGATTTAATTTGACACCACGACCTTCCCCTGCCAATTTTTTACTCTGTGTTCAGGAAGGAAAAAAAGTTTTTAATGGGTTTGACCTTATTTTTACAACGGATGGAAAATAGAAATTTGTTCAGCGAGTGACAAATGCAGTTGTTTCCCAGTGCCACCATCTAAAGCTGCAAAATAGAGATGCAAATCCAGAGGTTTCTCGTGGATTTTTATTATTCTGGCTAAACCAGAGGGGCAGGGAAAGGAGAGGACCCTGGCACAGTCCTGGCAGGGACAGGAGTGACCCCATGCTCCTGCTGCCATCAGGGGTGGGAGGGAAGGAGCTGCTTTTGGAGCAGGTGGAATGATCTTGTCTGGCTCCTTGCAGGGCAGGGAGCAGAGCGATGCTCGGGTGCCCAAAGTGGCTTTGCCAGGGAGGAAAATAGGGAAGAGCAAATGGATCCTCTGTTCCTGGGTGTGAGAAGCCTCAGGGCCAGCCTGCAGGAGAATTCATCCTGCCCAACCAACCGGTTCTGGGGACATCCCTGTTCTTACCACCAGGACATTTCCCAGTGCCCAGCTGGCGTCTCCTTGCTGGAGTTTAACCCTGTTATCCTCTGGCTCACCCCAGGGAGATGGGATGAACAAGGCCTGGGTGCCATGGGACAGGTTTTCACTCGGTGTTAATTGGCAAAACTGCCAGGAACAACAGCGAAAACCACCCAGAGAGGAGGCAGAGCAGGGGAATCACACAGAGGAGTGGTGGGCTGACACGCCAGAGGAGTGAGAGCTGAAATCATCTCCTGTGCTGGATGCACAGATGTAGGGATGAACCAGGATTGCACAGCTTGGCTTGATTTGCTCTTTCCCAGAGGGCAGGAACATCTCAGAGCCCGGGTTCTCAGCACGGTCTCTCCCTGCTGCTGGGCTGTGACCTGGCCCTGGAGCCTGTGGGGACCTTACTGACCCAGAGAGGGGCTGATTTTCAAGCCTCAGCAGCTGCTTTTATTCTCTCAGTCCCTTTCCAGGTGCCTGAGGAGGGGCTGACCCCCCAGAACCCCCATAAATTCTTCCCCTGAACACTGTTTCCTCCTCCCTTCCTCCCCTTTCTCCTCTTTTCTCCGACAGACCTGTGGAGCTTCACTTCCAGCCTCTCCACCTCCCATCCTTCCCCACTCCTGAATCCCCCTGCCCTTGCAGGAGGCTGCTGGCCCAATTTCTATCAATATTGATGGCTAGGGGCTCCTTTTTCTCAGGCCTGGAACTTTGCTTTTTACCAACAGAATTTATCTTCATCAGAAATGTTGACACCAGGCGCTTCGCCCAGCCTTCGCCCCTGTGATTGTGTTTTCCTTTTTGCTCAGCGGCAGGCTTGAGCAAAACTCAGTTCACTGCTTAGAAAAACAGTGCTGGGATCGATGGCAAAGCTTTGTTTTCATTTCTTTTTTATACCTAAAGTATTATGGCAGCCGATTTATGAGCTGAGCATCAGGAGCAGCAGCCCCCCTGTTTTTCTCCGGCCACCCGAGTTGTTTCAGAGGTTTGTGCTGGTGTTACATCAGGGAGGAGATGAAATAAAGTGTTGCACCAACTGTGAGGAACGTGCCCCACGCTGAGCTGGGAGCTTGGCTGGAGCATCACAAACATCTGGGAGGAGGGAGGGAGAAATCCTGGAAAGAGCTCCAGGATTTATAGGATCCAGAGAGGGATAGATAAAGGATGCCAGGATTTGTTTGGTCCAGAAAAATAGGGATATAAGAGGTTGCCAGGATTTATAGGATCCAGAGAAAAAGAGATAGATAAAAGGTTCCAGGATTTATAGGATCCAGAGAAAAAGGGATATAAAAGGTTCCAAGATTTACATGATCCAGAGAGGGAGTAAATAAAGGGCTCCAGGATTTATATTGTCCAGAGAGGGAAGGATATGAAAGGCTCCAGGGTTCATGGATTGATCCAGGGAGCAAGTAGATAAAGGGCTCCGGGATTTATATGATCCAGAGAAAAAGGGACATAAAAGATTCCAGGATTTATGTGCTCCAGAGAGGGAAGGATATAAAGGGCTCCAGGATTTATAGGATCCAGAAGAAAAGGGATATAAAAGGTTCCAGAATTTATATGATCGATCCAGAGAGGGAGTAAATAAAGGGTTCCAGGATTTATAAGATCCAGAGAAAAAGAAAGAGATAAAGGGCTCCAGGATTTATGAGATCCAGAGAGGGAGGGATATAAAGGCTCCAGGATTTATATGGTCCAGAGGAAAAGGGATATAAAGGCTCCAGCATTTATAGGATCGATCCAGGGAGGAAGTAGATAAAGGGCTCCAGGATTTATGTGGTCAGAGACAGAGGGACAGATAAAAGGCTCCAGGATTTACACAGTCCAGAGGACTTCACTGTGGCTCTCCCTGCAGTTATTGCCTGGAAACCATGGAGGTCCCTGCAAGAGGGTCCCTGTGCTCTGTCACCTGCCTGGAGGTGTGAGGAATAGACAGAGCAACACCCTTGCCATTGACATTCCCAACATTCCACAGCCCAGCTGGGAAGCCACTGCCTGAAAATGCCTGAGCCGGGGATGGTTTTGCTCAGCCTTTTCCTGGCAGATTCCTCTTCCTAGCAGCTCCTCCTGGGCCAGACCAACACTGCTGGAACCTCCAGCCTGTCCTACTAACTCAGGAAGTCATTTCACACGTCAAAAAGATGACTTAATTTAGCTTTCCTTAGTCTGCAGAACATCCACCTCCATCAGCTTCCTGAGCTGACCGGTGGCTGATTCTCTGCAGTGACTCCTTTGCTGTGGCTGACTGTGAGGGCACCACATTTTCCACATTTCCATCACGTGTTGGACCAGCCCAGTAAAACCCAGCTCAGTCCTGGACTAACCCCCTCCTTGGCTGCAAACCCTTCCAGCTGTGCCGTTCTTCCTCCCCCAGCACCAGGACACTTACAGTAAGGGTGGCCGTGGCTCAGCTTCACCTCCTCCCCCTCTCTGTGGCATTTCTGCATCTGCCAGGTTCCTGCTCTCTCCGGGTTCCCCTTTCTGTGCTCGCTGCCTGGCGGATGCACTCAGGAAAAGAGCAGTTCCCCTTCAGGGGTTTTGCAACCCTGCTCCTTCCTGCAGGCAGGGACAAGGTGCAGCTGTGACAGCGCTGGCCAGGAGCGTGGCTGGCACCCGTCCTTGTCTGGGAGCCTTTATTCACATTGCAGCTCTCATCCTTAGGGTTAGGGTTGGGGTTAGGGTTAGGTTCAGGGTTGGGGTTGGGGTTAGGGTTGGTGTTAGGCTTTGTGTTAGGGTTAGGGTTAGTGTTAGGTTTGGCATTAGGGTTAGGGTTGGGTTTAGACTTATGGTTGAGTTTTGGGTTAGGGCTGGGGTTGGAGTTAGTGTTAGAGTTAGAGTTAGGATTAGGTTTAGGTTTTGAGTTAGCTACTGCTACTGTGCTCCAGAGAATTTCCCCTTTAATCACGGAATGGTTTGGGCTGGAGGGGAACTTAAAGGTATTCTTATTCCACCCCTCTGGCCTTGGGCTGCAGGGAATCTCTGTGGCAGGATGTACTAATGGTTGGACAATCTGGTGCTTCAGAGGGTGTACCCCAGCCAGATGACATTGACACATCAGGGAGGGCCACGGCTGAGCAGTGTTTGTGGGGCCCAGCCCAGAGAGACCTGGTTGAAATGGAGGACAAGGGGAACAAAGTGTCCCTGTGGTGTTCTGATGGTGCCTGTGACAAGACAGTGCCGCTGTCACCTCCTCACTTGTGTGCTGCCTGAGCCGGTCTGTGGAATTCCTGCCTATGCCAATCTGTGGGCCTGGTTTAATATCAGTTATTTTAAAACTTTTATGTCTTTTAAGCACACTCAAGGTCCCCCAGTCAGAGATGATTTCCTAGCGTGGCTGTGGCTGCCTGGATTTGCCACACATTCCAAATTCGGGATGCTTCTGAATCGCCTGATCTGACACTTCCAAGGCAAGGCGATGTCACCACGCTGGGAATGAATCACACCAAAGGCTGGGGACCTTTCCACTCTCCTCTTTCCATCCCCAGTGGGAGGAAAGTGAGAGCCACGTCCCACTGGTGGCTGTGTCAGACAGGAGCACCTCATCCTCTTCTTACTCCGGGGTGTGCTGTGAGGTGGATTCCAGGCTGGGATCCCTCGTTCTCGGGGAGAACGGGCTGTGGCCAGTCCTGCATCACCCATCACGCCTCTTCCCAGATGTCAGGGCACCAGCCCAGAGCGTGCACAGCTCCTGGCAAAGCCCATGGTCTGTGTTCCTCCCTCAGCCAGGATTAAAGGTTAAAGACCAGCTGGGTTGTTTTGTAATCTCATTACAGTAATGGCTCCTTCACAAGATTTATCACTCCCATCGTGCTGTGCTTCCTCCTTTCCTGACGTCCTGCAGGAGCAGCTCTGTTGTGTCTGGATGCTCTGTCTGGAACACACAAAATTAGACCTTTATTACTCAGAGCCACTACAGCAGCTGGATCCTCATTAAAGCCTTCCCACCTCGGCTCCAAAGGCAGCCCGTGGCCAGAAGGATTAATGGGAGAGCAGATGAGAACAGGCCACGGCCTGGATCTGCATCCCAGATTCCCAGCTGCCCAAATTCCCTGTGCCAGGAGCACAGCTCTGTCTCCCAGGACTGTTTTTCCTGGGACACCTGAGAGGTCTCTGATCAATGGCTCACCCCTCTGTCCCTCTGCCACCAATTGCTGACTCGAAAGGCCAGAGACCCCCTCAGTTCTTTGGAGTGCAAGGGAGGGAAAATGTGACTTCTTTTGGGAAGTGCTGATTCCTTAAATTGACTGGAAGCTCCTTGGTGGCGTTTCCTTCAAGCACAACCTGATACTTCATGGTGGGCAGCTCAGGAGCCTGGGCTTTGCTGGCTGCTCAGGGCACATCTGAGGTTTGGGAATACACCCTTGGGATAGGCCAGCTCCTGGGCAGTGCCTGGAAAATCCCAGCATCCCGGGATCAGTGTGGCAGTGACCACACTGCTGATGGAAGCTGGTGTCACCCAGCCAGCACCAGAGCAGAGGGAAATGGTTTGGAGGATTCAGGGATGAGGTGGGGCTGAACAGCTGGGTCTTGCTGAAGGATCTGCAGGAGTCACTTGGGCACTCACAGCCTGGGACAGGTCCTTGATCTCCCCCATTTCCATGGTTTATTCACCTTTTGGACAGAAGCACCTCAGTGGTACTTGTGTGCTTGGGGCAGGAGGGGCTGGCTGTGGCTGAGGGGTGGTCACCCCCAGCCAACTCTTCCCATCCTGCACAGAAATCGGGGTGGAAAGGGGTTATTCCAGAGAGAGGGGCTGTGGCTCCGGCCCAGCACCAGCCTGTCTGTGATCACTGTGATTTGGAACACGGCAATTTTGCATCCTCTCAGCGCCTTCATATCTCTGCCTCACCTTCAATGACGGGCCCTGACTCCACATGGCAGCCAACAAGGGGTGTCACCCTGAAAAACACAATTTCTTCATCCCAAAGGAACAAAACACATCATTTCTGCCTTACATCATAATAATGAAAATAATTCAAATTGCACAGCAGAAAGCCACCTCATTTCGAATGTATCATTTTCCTTCCAACCTTCCCCTGCTCTTCCTGTTCGAGAAGCTCCAAATATTTGTCTCTGCACATCCTCTTTATCACTCATGGCTTAGGGCAGGCTTATCTGCTTCCCACCCCGCTCCCCTAAACAAGTCTGCTTTCTTCCTTGTGGGCAAGAAACTCAGATTTTCCATGAGCTTTCTCCTGCAGACTCAGCCCTGGGGATGTAAATCCCAGCTTGGTCTGCTAGGAGCGTGGAAATTACCCCACGGGATGTGGATGTCACCGGGGCAAGGTAAAGGGCAAGGCAGCTTTTGGATTGCAACATCGGCAGCTCTGCTGCTCATGCAGCTTCTCTGGGCTCCCTTTGAGCCTTTCCCTCTTCCCTGGACCTGTCTTCCCTTCCCTCTGTGGGTTCTGGGAAGGGGAATCTGCTTCCTGTCAGCCCAAACTCACAAATCCCTCCTCCCTTCCTACGTTTCTCTGTTGGGGAAGAGCCACTGAGCTCCCTCTGATGTGGGGATTCCCAGCACTGCTGATCTCATGCCCAAATTCCTGCCAGAAGGAGCTGTTTACAAAGGGGACCCCGCAGGAAAGATCTGGGAAGTTTTGCATTGGCATCTGTTGGCGTTTGTGAGGCATTTAGAGAACAAAATCTGAGTGGAGCTTGGCTTCCTTTTCACTCCAGGACTGAAACAGGAACATCTGTCAATGCCAAAGGAACAGATACGAGACACATGTTTGGTTACTTAGTGCTGCTTTTCGTTTAATTATGGAAAAGTCCCCTGAGGAGGGTGAGAAATGTGATTTTTCACTCTTATGCTAAAGCAGAACTGAGCTCGAGCCCTTATCCAGCACGGGGAGGGGAACATCCACAGGGAATGGAGTCCATGAGCCAGGGGTTCTGTGCCTGCTCCATCCTGGGGTGGGTGTTGGAGCCTTCTGGAGTGAATTTCATTTACTGCGCACTGAATTTTCCTCGTTAAGGAAACCCCACTGGCCACATGCAGATATGAACAGGAAAAGCAAATTTATGTGAGATTCTCCAGCAGCATGGAGTGTACAGCTGCAGGATTTATGGAATCACAGAATCATGAAATGGTTTAGGTTGGAAGGGACCTCAAAGTTCGTCTCATCCCACCTCTGCCATGGCAGGGACACCTTCCACTGTCCCAGGCTGCTCCAAGCCCCGTCCAACCTGGCCTTGGGCACTGCCAGGGATCCAGGGGCAGCCACAGCTTCTCTGGGCACCCTGTGCCAGGGCCTGCCCACCCTCCCAGGGAACAATTCCTTCCCAATATCCCATCTAAACCTCCTCTGTTTCAGTGGGAAGCCATTCCCCTGTGTCTTATCACTGCAGTTCCCGATGAGTAATCAGCATTGAACAAAGCAAACAACATTACATCAGCACTTAATCCACGGGATTTTCAACGCTGAATAACATTTGAGGAGAGGATAGAATTGGTTCAGTTCTTGCATCTGCCGTTGGAAATCCTTCCTGCTTTAAAAGCCCAGTGCAGGTCTTCAGTGATGTGGGAAAATTAAAGATGTGTGTTCTAGTTGCTCATTTGTTTGAGGTCCATCATCATTGCAGGGTATTTTAAATCTACGCAATTGGGCTGAAGAGCTTTATGAAAATAAAACGTGCCTTTGGCACTGAATTGGAAACGAAATGTGTCCCACAGAGTATCAGATGGGAGACCACAGCTAGAAATGCTCTGCTGCCATAACTGACATTGCTTTTTGGGTTGTTACACGTGTGGAAAAAAGCATGGGTTTGGTGATGTTGTTACAGGAACCACAAAACCTCTCAGCTTGGGAGTGGAAAGCTGCATTTAGTGATGTTCTGAGACATCCCTCCCCTGAAGCTGACTCGGGCAGTGCTGCAGGGCTCTGCTGGAATCCCTGAGCTGAGCACACGGCAGCACCTTGTGCAGTCAGGAATTCATGGAAACCCTGATGAGCCCATCAATGCTGCTGAGATTTCTTTCAGAGCCCGACACTCTTAAAGAAAAGTCTTTCTTACTTCCAAATGAGCTTTGTTTGGGGTGTTCTAGAGAAGGACACAAGGAATTTTCCACGCTCCTCGGAAACATTTTCGAGTTCATCAAGAGTTTCTTTAGCCCATCTCCCTCTCTAAGGTTCAGTAAAGAACTTCAAGTCCCCGCAGGTATAATAAAGACTAAATCCTTTGGTTCAGAGCTGATAGAGGTTTCATTATCCCCAGCTTTATATAATTTCAGCTGGAAGCAATTCAAGCTGTTGCCTCATGAATAATTGCAGCAATGCCAGAGCCAGGCCAAGCCAAGGGAAAATGCACATTTCATGCAGTTAAAGCTGGGGATGAGCAGACACAAAACTTACTTGAAGAAATTCTTGCTTGTACAAGGCAGCCTGAAAATTTCCCACCACTCCTGGAAACTGAAAGTGCCGCCAGAAGGAGTTTTCTTTATGGTAGTGATGCCTTAAGAGGCCTCCTAGAAACAGAGACTAGGCAGAATAAGGGAATAAAGGTTGGAATTTATTTGAAAGGCCTTCAAAGGTACCCCTGGGGAGCCAGAGGCTGCTGCCAAAATGGACCCCAGGATGGACAACAGACCACGAGTTCTTCACACTTTTATAGGTTTGGTTCATTTGCATATCAGGGTTCATTCTCCAATTAAAGCTTCAGTTAATGATGTAATATCCCCAAACTTTCCCCCCTTTTAGAGTCTTTGGTTTACACATTTTGGGCCTAGGACGGTCTGGGTGTCCTTGGAGAGCAGGCCTGGAGAGGCTTTGTTCTGTCTGCCTAGCACAGAGAGCAGAAATGAACAGGCTACAAGAAACCTCAGAGCTACACACCGGGCAGTGCAGGGTTTGAAAAATATAAAAGTCAAAACCTAAGGCATCAGTAGATCCTGATTTAGGTTATGGATGTGAGCAGAACTTTGGGATTGAGCTGAATCCCTCTTTCTGTCTTGGTGCCTTTGATTCTCTTTCGTGGGCGAATCATTGATGGAGCTTCACTGAGAACAGCACCCAGATTTATTTCTCACCTTTAATTCATGCTCACAGCTGCTCTGGGTCTGATTTCAGCTGTGCAGTTGTTGTCACCCGACCCTGGAGGACAAGCCTCACATGTTTTGCTCCAGTGCCATTGATCCGGAGACTTGTGTGGGAATTTAACTGGCTCCAAGGAGGTGTTGGGAACACCCAGCTCGTGTAAGGCTCAGGGACAGATCAGTGAGCACAGATATGTTCATCTGCCCAACCATCCTGGTGTCTTTAACAGAACATATATCTGGGTCCAGACTTGGTCTAGATCTCAGTTCCTGGTTTGATTCTGCACAGAAAAGTGTTTTTTTTTTTGGTTAAAATTGTGTTTAACGTCAGGTGGCTCCACGCGCTGCTGAAACCCCATTTCATTTTTCCTCCTTTTTGTTGGATTGTGTTCCCCTCTTTTTTTTGCACCTTGCTAGGATGCAAGTGAAACCCCAATTCTGCAGCAGAAGGAAACAAAACAGGTGGTGAATTTATGCCCTTTTCATTGTAAATGTGGTGTTTTTTAAACACTTTTTGGCCTGACCTGCTCCGCAGTTGAGAAGCTCCAAGTGCAGCTCCTGGGCCAGCGCCAGGGCAGTGCTGCTGCTTCAGGGGTGTTTTGCCACTTCCCTCCTTGCAAGTTCATATCCAAAATGGACAGGGAGGCCAGAAAATTGTTTTATTAACAGGGGAGTTCTCAGAAAGGAGATTCTGTGCTGAAAAAGGAATGTGAGTTCAAGGTGATCTGATTTTGTTGTGTTTTTCTTTTTTTTCTGGTTTTATTTTTGGTATTCTTACTCTTAAATGCTGAAGAATATCGCTAAGCTCCAGAGAATGGGAGAACAAATCAAATTTGCTATTCCAGCAAAAGAGAGCAAATCCATTTGTTCTGCTGTGCCCTGATCAGCTGTGCTGCTTGGGGTGGGGTGAGGTTTACACTCAACCAGTGCCAGCTCTTCTCCTCCTCTTCAGGAGGTTTGGTTTGGCCCAGGCTGGAAAAGTGAAAGTGCTGTGAGCTGAAAAAATCAAAAGTCTGCTCACCTGGAAGGTGATGAGTGCAGGCTTGAAGAGAGCTCCTGGGAACATGACTCAAGCTGTGTTGAGTTCCCTGCTCTGGAGGAGGTGGGAGAGGTGCCAACAGCCCTAAAATCGGTCGTGCTATTCCTGAGGAATGATTAATCCCTATGTGGGATGCTGTTTGCACAGGAAGGGAGAGGCTGTGGAGCTCTTTGAGTGCAGATGTTGTGCCCTTGGATGGGGAAATGTTTCATTTCAAGGTTTCTGTGTGTAATTGCTCTGGAATTGTTTGTACTGTTGAGGAAACGCGAGGGCCCCCC
This sequence comes from Dicrurus megarhynchus, assembly GCA_013399195.1. Lineage (NCBI taxonomy): Eukaryota > Metazoa > Chordata > Aves > Passeriformes > Dicruridae > Dicrurus > Dicrurus megarhynchus. Next base: position 228,033 of record VXAD01010503.1, read on the forward strand.
GGGCGAGGTGTGCTTGGGGCTCCCCACACGGCAGGATTTAGTGAGGGGACCTGGAAATAATTAATAAAGGATGATGAACTCCCTGTGTCCCTGTGATGAGCTCTGTGTCCCTGGCTGAAGGTGACAAAGCCAAGCTGAGAGTGTGTCCAGGGCTGTTCCGAGCTCCATCCTGCCCTGTGAGGGGACAGCACGGCAGGGGACACTTGTCCTTGGCAGGACTCAGGTCACATCCTGAGTGCCTCAGTCTTTGCTTTCACTGACACAGGAGAAAAATATAAAACAACAACAACAACAACAATAATAATAATAACAACAACAACAACAACAACAACAATAATAATAGTAATAACAACAACAATAATAAGAATAGTAATATCAACAACAACAACAATAATAACAATAATAATAACAACAACAACAACAACAACAACAACAACAACAACAAGAATAAGAATAAGAATAAGAATAAGAATAAGAATAAGAAAAAAAAAGCTCCATGCCTCCCCTCTGCTTAACACCATGAGCCAAATTTGTAACCTCAGGAGATTTTGGTCAGTGAAACTCTTCTGTTGAAGCCCCGGTCTGTGGCACCTCTGTCTCCTGGCCCTGCTGGCTGGCACGCCTCACTTCTGCATTCCAGTGTGCCCCGAAATTTGGCCCCTGCTGCTGCAGGACTTCCCTGGTGTGTCCTGGCGGGGTGTGACACCATCAGTGCCTGCAGGGCTCTGCCAGACTCCCGTGTGTCCCTGATGGAAACCATCAGAGGGATGTGCTCTTATCTCCAGGCACTATAAATCCACCCCTGCTCCATCTCATCGATGAGATAAGAGGAGAAGAGTAAATAGCAGAAAACCCCCAAATTTCCCAGCTTTTCCCCAAGGCCCTGTTACCTCCAGCAATCTTTCCACAGAAACATCTCACTGACCCAAAAAAAAAAACCCCTCAGCCAGGAGTGATGGAAGGAGCATCGTGTCCTTCGCAAGCCAAGGGCAATTAGGGATGGGAAATGCAACATGAGACAAGGGAATTATTTATGCTCCTGTCGAGGCTTCAACCCAGGGAGCAGCTCTGCCTTACAGGCTTCAAAAGAACCCCCAAAAAAAGGGAAGAAAATAAATGTGGTGCTGACACTGGGTGGTCCCTGCAGGTTGGGAGGCTGCTGGAGATGTTTTCTGCTAAAGGTCAAAGCAAACATTAATTTCGCTGTTCAAAAAGTGGGAGGAAAAGCTCCCGTCTTTACAGCCAGTGTCAATAATTTGCTGTGCTTGGAATCAATCCAGTTGTCAGTTTTTGCAAGTCTTGGCTTGGTCTGCCTCATATTTTTTTTTAACCACAATTTCACCCCTTTAGTGGTCCCTTTACATCTGGGAGTTGTGATGTTGCTTTATGCAAATCAAGCAGAAAGACAAACCGAGGAATTTTGTGGCTGACTTTCCCCTCTGCCCGTTCACCTCCCCAAAGCTTCTTCTACCTTTTGGTTGCCTTTTTGATGACCTAAAAGCTATTCTGGAGGAAACCACCTTGTAAAATTTGGAGGGTTTTTCAGAGTTTTTCATTTATTTCTTTGCTTGCTGCTACGTTTCCCAATTCTCCCTCCTTCTCTCATTTCATATTTCATGTGTTCAAGGCTCTCAGCTGCGAATTTTCTCCTCTGACAAATCATCTGAGTCATTTTTTGGCTTCTTGTCAGTGGCAAAAGTATGTGCAAAGCTCACAAATATTTCCTGCACGTTGCAATGCCTTTGCCTTCGAGGGTTGCAGTGCTCATTCCTCTTCCTTTCACTGTGGTACCAAAATAAAAACACATTTTGAGGGCATCAAAATAATGATAATTATGGGTTTTCTTCCTCTGTGGCGTGTGAGGCGCTTCTGTGCAGTGCTTTGAAAATGTTTATTAAAAGAAAGCCGTTAATTAGGGTTCAGGATCTGCTGTTGAACTGGAGGTTGGACAAAACCTTTTCACTTAAAACAATAATTCTATGAGTGATAGATGGAATTGGGTGTTTTTAATGGGAATTGGGTGTTTTTAATGGGAGCTTTATGTTTTACAGGAAAACCTCATTTGGAGACAGGGAAATATCAGCAGGGGAGGCTTTTTCAGCCATTGGAGAGGAAATACATCTCTTTAGAAGTTTTTGTTTCACCTTTTTCCAAGAAAAAAAAAAAATCTTGGGTGTCTTCATTCAGCGAATTTCTGTATTTCTGGTTTTCATCTCACTTTAAAGTAAAGAAAACCCAACCCAAATGTCAGAAATTGCCCTGGGGTGCGAGTTCTGTTTTCCGCTGTGGTGGACCAGGACTTTAAAGCCACAAATCTCTCCGTGTTCCCATCATCAGACTTGCTCAGGGAAAAACCTTAAAATTCCTGAGAAATCAACTTTTCATCCCATCCCTGCTTAAAGAGCTTCGTGTGTTCCAAGGTTAAAGGTTCTAAAGGAGTTTTACCTGAGGAGTAAATACAGAGAGATTGGGTTAATTTGATTTTTTTTTTTTTTTTCTCCTGTATTTCTCAGAGTTGGCTTTGGAAGAGGCCCAGCAAACTCTGGGAGCTCCAGGTGGAGATTGCACAGGATTTTTAGAGGAAGGGAAGGATGTGGGATTCCTGAACTCAGCACAATGAGAATTCCATGAACAGCACATTTTCCCAAGCCTCGACATCTGAAATGTCAGGTTTGGACTAAAATCACCCCAGAACCAGCCCTGAGCATGGCAGGGATATTCAGAGGTGACTTCCTGGGAGAAAAAGCTGTTCTGGAACTCTGGCTGGCTACAGAATTCACCGAGATCCAGCTGTTCCTGCCTCCAGGGATGGGGAATCCAGGATCCAGCCACAGCTGCCTGGTCCCTGCCCTGCTCAGGTGGGGGGCTCGAGGTGCTCCAGCCACAAAGGGATCCCAAAATCTGCCCCCACACGGGCTTCCAGAGGCTTTAGTTGATAAACCTCAGGATTTGGGCTTTTCAGCAGCTCAGTGACTGGAGGAGTGTCACCGGCGGCTGCTGCCTTCGGAAAGTCTGATGCAATTGTTCACCACGTGTTTGGAGCTGGGTAAAGTTGCCCATCTTGAAAAACCGAAAGAAAATCCGCGACAAACCCCAAAACAAACAGGAAAATCACAGCTTGCTCAGGGCCGCTGCTCTGGAAGGAGAAGCCTGAACTCAGGTTCAACTTTTCGTTCTGCTTTGTGTTTGTTTTGTGGAGCAGAAGCAGCTCCAACCTCCAGCTCCCAGGTCCTTTTCCACCCATTCCCATGTGCCTGTGCTGGGATCAACCTGTCTCTCCTCCTCCTTTGCTTCTCTTGACTCCACATTTCACCACCGACTCCTCAGTTTTGCTTTAGGGAAGGGGCAGTGCTCAAAAGGACACACTGGGGCCCGGGGGGAGAGGTCCTGGTGGTGTCTGCAGTGTTCAATCCTTGGAATAACTGCAGGGAATCCGTCTGTCTGTCTGTCTGTCTCTCGGGACAGACACAGCCCCAGGGTTTTCATGTCCTTGGGTTTTTGAGTGTCCTCAACACTCTTTGTTTGTTTAGTGGCTGAGTTAAAACTCAGATGTCCTGGGGATGAATGCCCGGAGATGTTTTGTCCTTTAGAAAAACACATTTGAGGACAAAACTGAGAGGAAGGAGCTGCTCAAGGACAAATCTTCTATAACAGGAGAAGGCTCCAAGGAGATCTTTCTGTGGCTTTAAAGGGGGTTTGTAAGAAAGAGGGGGACAGACTTTTGAGCAGGGCCAGCTATGAGAGGACAAGAGGTGATGGGTTTTAGCTTTTAAACTAAAACAGGAACAATTTAGATTAGATCTATGGAGTTTTTTACACTGAGGGTGGGGAGGCCCTGGCACAGGGTGCCCAGAGAAGCTGTGGGTGCCCCTGGATCCCTGGAAGTGTCCAAGGCCAGGCTGGGCAGGGCTTGGATCACTTTGGGACAGTGTCTGTGCCCATGGCAGGGGGTGGAATGAGGATGCCTTAAAAGATCCCTTCCAACCCAAATCATTTTGTGTTCTACGGCCCTCTGTGAGTGAACTCTTGGAGAGTTTAGGCTAAATCCAGGAGGAAAACAGGAATCCTCCCCACATCCTCGCCTCTCTTACCACATCAGCAGTGCCCTGCTGAGCCAGTCCATCACCTGGCAGCTTTTGCACATCACTTTTACCGTGGAGGCTCAGCAATGCTCTCTTCAGAGCAATATTCACTGGCTGGTCCTTCTCTGTGGGTTCGTTTTGCATCTCCCCCAGCATCAGGGCAGATGCTGAAGTGCAGGGATTTTTTGGATGGCCCAGGGCCTCCAGCTGTGCTGTCACAACCCCCCCAGCCCTCTTGCAGTCATGCAGGCTTTACCCCCTGCACTCCACAGTCTGGCCTGATGCAAAGCCTGCTGAAAACAGAGCTTCAGCCCAACATCCCAAACTCCCAAAAGGACAACAAGCTTAACATCGTGCTGAATACATGCAGGATTTATGGCTTTACCAGATAATGTTCACATAGTTTCTGTTTTAAGGGAGGTCAGGCAAATAAAAGAAGATCAACAGAAAAATACTTCGGATGCTTAATCCCGAAGCTTCCTAGAAAAAAATAAATCACTTGGAAAATTCAGAGCACAGTCTGTATAAAACTCCCAGGAGACAGAAGATGAGTCTGTCCTGACACAGGCTCAGCCCTGAAGTCAGGCTCTCCGCAGTGATTTTCCCTCTCCTCTCCCTGGTGGTGCTTGGAGAAGGCAAATTCTCCTCCTGGTCAGGGTGAATCAGCAGCAGAGTGGCTGCAGGGGCTGCTCTCCTGGGAGACTTTATTACAGAATCATGGAATGGTTCGGGTTGGAAGGGACCTTACAACGACCTCATTCCAACCTCTCTTTAAGAGCAAGAACAGCCAAACACGGATTTTCCAGCTCAGTTTGGCAAACTGCAGGATCTGGGATGCTAAGCCAGCTCCTCTCCTTGAGTGCACGCGTTGCCAAACCTTCCCTTGCCCTCAGAGCCCGACAGGAGTTGTCCTTTTGCCACATGACTGCATTTCTTGTCCCATCAGCTTCACCTCATTAATGGGTCCAAGGGTGTAACCCAGTCACGCCTTGAGATCATCCCCAGTTGAGGCCAGCCAGGAATAAAAACACTCCTTGTGTCTAATCAAAACAACCGTGCCTCCCTCGGGTGGGGACGAGGACAAACAGCAGCAACACCTGGGGCTTGTGTTCCCCAGGTGAGGGGAAAAAATGGGATGTCATGAGGTGTCCCACCAAACCCAGGGGGACGCCAGTGGATTGTGTGAGGTCTGGGAGGGGATTTGGGTTCCTCTGCACCTCTGGGTGAGGGTGGGGGACCTGCAGGAACTCGGAATACTCACAGGAATGACATTTAGGGGACTTCACTCGGCTTTCTTGAACAGCCCCTGGTGTTTATGCACTGGCACTCGTCTCTCCTCCTTGTTACAAGGGGTTCCCACCAGTGGTTTCTCCTTGGAGTCCCTGCCATGGCACAGCAACCTGGGCTGCTTTCTCCTGGCTCTGTGCTGCTCCCATTGGTGCAGGTTTTGACTTTTATATTTTTCAAACCCTGCACTGCCTGGTGTGTAACTCTGAGGTTTCTTGCAGCCTGTTCATTTCTGCTCTCTGTGCTAGGCAGACAGAACAAAGCCTCTCCGGGCCTGCTCTCCAAGGACACCCAGACCGTCCTAGGCCCAAAATGTGTAAACCAAAGACTCTAAAAGGGGGGGCAAGCTGAGGGGAAATTAGGTCATTAAACTGAAGCTTTAATTGGAGAATTAACCCTGATATGCAAATGCACCAAACCTATAAAAGTGTGAAGAACTCGTGGTCTGTTGTCCATCCTGGGGTCCATCTCGGCAGCAGCCTCTGGCTCCCCAGGGGTACCTCTGAAGGCCTTTCAAATAAATTCCGACCTTTATTCCCTCATTCTGTCTGGTCTCTGTGTCTAGGAGGCCTCTTAAGGCATCACCATGGCCAACCATGGATAACCAGGAGCGGATGTGGATTCCTAAAATCAAACCAAGCCGCTTGGCTAGACAATAAACGCTCCCTAAAATTCCCTCCCCTCACAAGCAGAGTCACCCCCGGGGCAGATATTTATTACTAAGAAACTGCAGGTGGGATTTATTGGCTGAGGAACCACCAACTGCTGGCTCCAGTGGCTTTGCAGGAACCTCTGGGGAAATGCTGGGGAAGCCCTGACCTCGGGAAGGCTCGCCCTCCCTGCAGGCTTCGGGAGCTCCACAGGGCCCTCCACCTGCAGGCTCCCACGTGCTGCTGCTCCCTGGCATCTTCCTGATGGTTCTCTGGAGTGACACCATGAATTAGAGACTTTCACCCTGCATGGATGATAATAAGTCCAGGAACAAAGACAGATAACAGTAATCAAGGGCTGGATCAATAACTTTAATCCTAGAGCACAGACAGCCCCTATTAGTTCAAAGTAAAGCCCTCCAGAGTGAGAATTTAGTGGTTAGAAACAAATTGGTTTTGAAAACTCGTTTGTTTTCTTTTTTCCCACCCCTTCACTAATTGAGGAGATGCAGCAGGGGGTGGATTTCCTCCTCCAAGGAGGAACATTGCCAGCGTTGTCTGCAGTTTCCCTCTGGAGACACCCAAGAGAGTGGGCAGGAGTGTGGGGAGAGGCAGGACAGCTTTCCTGAGCACAGAGCATTCCCCCAGCAGAGCCTTTTCCAGGGACAACAGACAATTCCAGCATATTTGGCCTAAAGACCGTGGACATTGCTGGTCCCAGCCCCATCCTGGTGCCCGGGAGCTGGGCTGGAGATTTTCCTGTCCCAGGAAGATGTTCCATACCCCGCTGGCTGGCTGTGAGGGAACCCAAGGGACAGCCCAAGCTCTGTGCTGGCCCCACAGGAGACCAGGGTTGCTTTTCCTGGGCTCCTTCACCTCCTGCTCCTGTGTCCTGCTCAGGGGATGCTGTTGGTGGCCAGAGGAGGTGGATGGGCAGCCGGGGCAGGATGACAGCAGTGTCCACCTGACTCAGGCTCCGGAGGAGGGGGAATTCCACAGAGGCTCTGGGAAGCCGGGGGCTCTCGCTGTGCCCTGACCAACAACCCACGGCAGGGGACGGGCGACAGGTCAGGGGACAAGGGGGGGACCTCGGAAGACCTCTCTGGTTCCCTTTTCTTTCCCCACCACAAGTTTCCTGTGTGACTCCAGCGAGTCATTTAACGTCTCCAGGGTTCCTCCTTTGCAAAAACGGACTTTCCCAATCTCCCAGGAATGTTGCAGGGATAAATTCACCAGCGAGCCTCGAGCACTCTTTTGATGTAGCCCGGCCGAGGCCGATTCGGTCAGGACCTCCCCCGAGCAAACAGACAGGAAAGGTCCTGATTTTCTGGGAACACAGCAGTTATTTCTAAGAAAACCAGGAGTATTTTGTGTGGCTGCATCTGAGCACACGAGGATGTTTGGAAGTTGTTCCCGATAACTAATTCCATTTGTCACGGAGAAGACGCTGGAATTTGGCAGTATTAGAGACCTTGGATACCTAAAGGGAAGTCTGGAAAGGCAGAGGAAACGAGGAGTAAATCCCAACCTGTTCTTCAGTGCAAGCAGTAAATATTCCTGGTGAGGAATATTTGTGCGGGGATCAGGGAGAGCCTTTTGCCATCCGTGGATGGGATCAGGGCATCGCTCCCAAGGAGGGTGCAGAGGTCTCCTGGCAGCTCCTTCTTCACCTCACCCAAATCAGAGCCAACGTGGAGGCAGGAAAGCAAAGAAGGGAATGGGAGCCTGACTCATGTGGCTGGGAATGAGCTCATGCAGGGGTGAGAGTGATCCCGGATCCTCAGGAGAGCACGGAAAGGCCAAGGCTGTGTTTGGGCGTTTCAGTGGGGTTTTGTCAGCCGCTGCATTTTCCTGATGAGGAGGGTGCAGAGCAGAGATGAGCTGAGCTGGGGGAGATCCTGCCAGGGCAGGGACACATCCCAGGGGGTGACACCTGCTCTGGTCAAGAAGGTGTTAATGAGAGCTAAGTGACCCCATTAATGAGAGCTGATTGACCCCATTAGCCTTGCTCTGCTCCTGCAGGTGCCAGGGAGGGGAATATGAAGGGGAGGGTGTGTTGGGGGTGGGGTGTTGCAGGCCAGGAGGTGTTTTGGGGGTGGAGAGGGGCTCTGGATGTGCTGATCCCTGAAGGTACAGAGGGAAACTGAGGCAGAACACCTCTGCTCTAGAGCCAGACTGGGAGAGTTGGGAGTGTTCTTCTGCAGAAGAGAAGGCTCCAGGGAGATCTTAGAGCCTCTTCCAGGGCCTAAAGGGGCTCCAGGAGAGCTGGAGAGGGACTGGGGACAAGGGATGGAGGGACAGGACACAGGGAATGGTTTCCCACTGCCAGAGGGCAGGGATGGATGGGATATTGGGAAGGAATTGTTCCCTGGGAGGGTGAGCAGGCCCTGGCACAGGGTGCCCAGAGCAGCTGTGGCTGCCCCTGGATCCCTGGCAGTGNATGGCAGAGGTGGGATGAGATGAGCTTTAAGGTCCCCCCCAACCCAAACCAGTGTTTGTTAATGTCCAGTTTGGGGTGGTTGTGAGGGAAGCTGAGGGACTCTGACTCCTTATGGTCGCCAATTTTAAAATGTTTTTTAACTGCTTGGTCAATTCTGGCTCCCTCAATAACCCAGATAAAACCCTTCAAGCCACACAACAGTTCAGGCTCATGACTCTGATGTTTGCTGTCTCCTGTGCCTCTGACTGGAGCCAGGGCTTTGCTGCTGCAGCCAAAGACTTCCCCTGGTCCCTTTCCAGTTAAATATCAGTAGGGTCAGGAGCCGTGGCTCCATTCTTTGAGCCAGCTGCTGGCATTTCTGGAGTTCCTTGTAAATCCCTGCTGTGGGAAGCTGTGCTGGGACTGGGAGCAGCCTCCTGCCACGCTCCTCCCTAAGCTTTGGAGCTGGCTCTCCAAGAACTGGGTGGGCTCCTGGCTCTCCCTGGCTCTGTGAGCAGGGAAAAAGGGAAAGCAAGTAAGAAATATTTATTTTTGCTGCAGAGCCAGCTGGGGAAGCCACCAAAGGGGAAAAGAGTGACAGGGTAGTGATGTCCTGGCTGCTCTCTCTTTTCTCTCGGTCTCACAGAACAGAGATTAATGCCATAATGATGGGGGGATGGCAGGGTAAGAGGAAATGTCTTGTTCAGTGTCATTTATCAGAGTCTGGGACTGGCTGATGCTGCCCCTTACTCATCCCTAAGGGTGTTCCAGGATCCCCCTTTGACCCAGAGCTGCTTGCTGGGGGATGGCCTCAGGCAGAGCAGGGAGCCAAGTCCGTGGGGTATTGGCATCCCTGCTGATTGCTGCGGCTCCAGGATGGATCTGGTGGCCGAGGACACAAAGGGGTTGGCCTCTGTAACCGTATGGGTGGGAGAGAAGGTTCATTGTGGCTCTGCTGAGGTTCCTTTCGTGTGCTACAGGCTGCTGAGTGATGAACAACGGGGAACACAAGTGCTGACACACAGCTGTCGTGTTCCAGAGCTGCAGCCAAGAGGGAGAACCTGTCCCAGACTGATCCCAAGCCTCCTGTGCTCCAGGTGAGGGCTCCAGGGCTCTTCCTCAGGTTGGAACAGGTGAGAGCGCTCTCATGCAGGGGGGAAGAATTTGAGGAATCTGTTACAGGAAGCTGGAGGAACAATGAACGCCAGATTGTTTGGGAAGTGATGAGGCTGGTAACTGCGAGTTTAATGCCAGGTATGGATGTACCCTCTGGAATCACTGCTGTGCCAGATGTGAGCGTGGAGGCGCGGGACAGGAGGGAAATGAAGCCAACAGCCCTCGCTCCAGTCAGAGGCACAGGAGACAGCAAACATCACAGTCATGAGACTGAACTGTTGTGTGGCTTCAATGGGTTTTATCTGGGTAATTGAAGGAGCCAGAACTGACCAAGCAGTTAAAAAAAAAATTAAAATGTTCTCCTTAAACAGCATCTCCTGCCACTGATGTTCCAGTCCTGGCCTCGACGTTTCCCTGGCCTGATATTTGAGGATGTTCCCTATGTCTTTAAGGGTTTTCAGTCTTTGATTTGCTGGGGGAATGAATGCTCAGGCTGGCAGCGTGGCTTGTGTCAGCCCCAGCAGGCTGATTGTGCCACCAGGACTGCCTGGCAAAGGGCACCCAGTGCCCCCTTTGGTGCACCCAGGGCCCCTTGTGCCAGAGCAACCATCCCTGTGAGATCCCTGTCTCAGGGATGTCGATCACAAACCTTGTTTTTGAGCGGAAAAACATGTCCCAGGAAAGATTTTCCCATTAAATCTGCTGTCTCCTCACACCAGCCTCTGACGTGGCCCAGGTGGTGTCTTTGGAGCTGAGTCCTGAGCTGAACGTGCTGCCCACTGCCAGGACTGCCCTTGGAGTAGACGAAAATATTCTTGGAGGTTTTTTTGGCTCTGAGTGGCAGAAAATTGCTTGCTCACAAATTGGGAAGAGCAACTGGAGGTGGAATATTCCCAGATGCTGGGTAGCGATTGCTGAGGCTGGTAAAGGCCCTCAGAGCCCCTCAGAAAGGACTGGGTGTGTTTCGTGAAGCTTGAGCTGAAGTTCTTTGTCTTCTGCTGATTTCCAAGCTGTGTAAAATTTAACCTAAAGGAATGAGCCTTGATTAGTTTCCGCCAGCTCTGACATCGGACAGGCCCCGATGTAAAAATGAAGGTAAAATAATCTGATTTTTATCATCTACTGCAAAGGAAAGGTCTCCTGGGTGGGAGCAGAGGGACCTTGGGAACCTGGGGATGCGGCTCCTTCTGCAGGGATAGCAGAGGGAGAACTGAGCAGAGATGATCCCAATCCCAACACAGGAATTATTGGTCTTACCCTACCAGAGGATGGGCACAAACCCGTTAATTATGAAATCAAGACACCGAGCTTTAGCTCTTGGAGCTTTGCTTGTACCTGCTTAAAGGGAAAGGGGAGAAGTGGCACAGCTCAGAACCCAGGCTTGGGGAGGCCCTGGAACCTTCCTGGTGTCTCCTTCCCAAGGGAAAAGGGGGTGCAGGTGGGAGCAGCCCCTGGTGGTGCTGCTGTCCTGCAGCCACGCTCGGCCCGCGTGTCTTCTCTGGGATTTTCCAGGATGAGCTGGGCAGGAGCTGGTGGAGCAGGACAGTTTGCCTCATGCCTCGGGAGATCCACCCAGTGATGCTTTCAGACATCTCTGGGGAGGAAGGACGTGGAAATTCCCTGCTGCAAATGCGAGAGCGACTCTTCTTTACCCAACAGTTTTCCTAAAAATAGTGGGGCTTTGCTCAGCTGTGTCTTGGGAAGCTGCCACAGGAATAAAGTCAGACCTCTCTGAATAACTGTGGTGTCATTGCTGCAATTACAGCCCAAAAGCTTGACCCCGTGGAACCCCACTGAGGCAAGAAAATCCTGCCAGAGCACGCACGGCTTTGGAGGGGTGGGTAAATGTCTTCTGGAAATTGGGATCATAAATTGGAAGCTGGGGTAAGGAATTAGAGATCTGCTCAACAGAACCTGCCTAGAGAATAAATGTTGAGCTCTGGTTTATGACCATAGAGGGTCAATAGGCATGGAATTAATTATTAAAGTTGGAAAAGACCTCCAAGGCCATCAAATACAACCTCTGCCCGATCCCCACCCTGTCTGAGCGCCACATCCAGGCCTTCCTTGGACACCTCCAGGGATGGGGACTCCAAACCTCCCTGGGCAGCCCCTGCCAAGGCCTGAGCACCCTTTCCATGGAGAAATTCCTGCTGCTGTCCAACCTGAGCCTCCCCTGGCCCAGCCTGAGGCCGTTCCCTCTCCTCCTGTCCCTGTTCCCTGGGAGCAGAGCCCGACCCCCCCGGCTGCCCCCTCCTGTCAGGGAGTTGTGCAGAGCCACAAGGTCCCCCCTGAGCCTCCTTTTCTCCAGGCTGAGCCCCTTTCCCAGCTCCCTCAGCTGCTCCTCAGCCCCTTCCCCAGCTCTGTTCCCTTCCCTGGACACGCTCCAGCCCCTCAATGTCCCCCTTGCCATGAGGGGCCAGAACTGGACACAGCACCTGAGATGCCCCAGCAGTGCCCAGGAAGGGGGCAATGACTTTCCTGGTCCCACTGGCCACTCTGCTCCTGATACAGGCCAGCACAGGATTGACCAACAGTGTGACACAGCGATGGCTCCAGTGCTCTTAACTTACGTGAGGATTGGCTGCAGCTGATGGGTGAAGATCCTTTTCCATCCTCCTTAGACCATCTCCTCTATTAAAGAATTATAAAGGGAAAAATCCTGAAGGGAAACCAATGCGATGTCACCATGTGTGAGGTAGGCAGAGTTTTAGGGACTGTGTGGTGCCAGACTTGCACACAGACACTGGAATTTTGCCCATGCTATGACTCCTTTCCTACTTTCTCACCAGACAATGTGGCAGCAGGGAGGAACAGCCCAACTTGTAGAACAAAAAGCTGTTTCATATCTCCTTGGTTTTGCTCTAGAGATTCCCCTGATTTCCATAGAGATGCCCCACTTCCTTTTCTTGGCCCAGTGAAGTCATTTTGCTGAAGGCCACGAGCAGTGCACCTTTGGAAGGGTTTCACTGCTGGGAGCAGGGACGTGCAGTGAGCACAGCCCTGCTTTGTGTGATTCCCCCCATGGCAGAGCTTTGCCTGCTGATGGATCTGTTCCCCTGCAGGCAGGAATGTGCCTCCACATCCTGTCTGCAGCGATGAACTCAGTCCTGGGGAGATGCTGGTGTGCCTTGGGAGTCTGGGCCACCAGCAGGGAATGCTGAGCCCCTTTCCCTCCTGGCAGTGGTCTCACATTGAATTCATGAGTTTATTCTCATTAAATTAGGTGGGAAGGGAGGGTGGTTTGTGCCAGTTGTTGAGAGGGGACAGCCCTGGGGGCTGGTGCAGGAGCCAACCTCAGGCTCTGCTGCTGGGAAATGCTACAAACATCTTCCCACCCATACAGGCACCGGTTCAGCTCAGAAATGAGGGTCAGGGAGAGATTCCTACTCCTAGGATCTCTGGAATTAACTCAGGAAGGGAGATGATCCCTGACAGAGTCAACCCATCCCTGTCGGAGTCTGGAAGGATCCAGACTAATACCCAAATTCCAGGCTGCAGGTTGGAGCCACCCCTGTTCCTTCAGCTGACACCCAGCAGCCAAATCTGTTACTGTAGAAAACAGAATTAATTTTTCCCTTTGTTATTTGGCTTGTGTTTACAGAAATAGCAATTTATGGTGTCGGTCCAATGGAGCCTATTGTGAGAATTAGCAATTTGCTTAATCCCCATAAAGGCCTATTTTCTGAATCACAAATCCTGTTCTGTTCCAGTGTTCTGAATTTCTAAAGAAATCCCAAAACACGGCAAGGTTTTACTAAATAATCTCCTTATTGTTGAGTAAAAAGCAGCTAAATGGGAGTTTTTCATTCAAAAGCAGGGCATTTATCTTTGGGGTGCACTGTTTAGTTTTTAGGGGTTTTTTTGGAGGGGATGTTGTCAGAGAGCCTTGGGCACCCTTAAAAATGCAGATGAGACTCAGTTGTGTCTACAAACTAAAAACAAAACCTGTGGGATTGAAAGTGACTCAATCAGATGAGACTGGAACAAAATCCTCCAAAGGCCTTACAGGCTCCCAGGAATGTCTGAGCCTTGTCCTCACGTGAATAGGGTTTAATGTCACTGCTCTGGAAATGCCAGGATTAATAATTTTCTGTGTGTATTCTGAATGGAATGAATAGTTTATATAAAAAACCCTCAACCCTACGCATTTATAACACACGATAAACTTTGACACGGGGGGAATGCCTGCCCTTCCCAGCTGCAAAGAGAGCACTTGGTGGGTGCTTATTAGAATAAAAAACTGCTCAGGAAAAAAATATGAATCCAATTAATTTTATTTTTTTGCTTTAAGACACAAAGTACATTTTAAAGAACTATCTATAAAGTTAATTTCCCAAAGAAATAGCATCAAGTATAATAGATCTAAACTTTATACCATGAATTTCACAATTTCTCTCCCATAAAATTAAGACATCTCTATGTACAGTACCAATAAATATGCAGCAAACATTTTCAGTGCCTTTTTTTGACGTTTTAATATAAAACTCTACAATCAGTGGCAGAACTTAAGGAGGTTTGTGCAAGAACGAGAGCAGCTGGAAAGCTATTTTAGTTCATAATTCAGCAAAAAAACCCTAATGCTGCTGACTTATGTTGCTTAATAAACTGGGTTATGATCTCCCAGGCAATGCCTTTCATGTTGTTCCAAGGGATTTGACAATCAGGAAGCGGGGATTTGGAAGTGTCGCGGCAAAGTTCACGCTCAGGGAGAGAATTGCAGCACCAGGACTGGCAAAGAAATGGAAGTGGAGCTCTCATGTCCTTTGGGAACCTGTCTGGATGCTGACGGGGGGTGGGAAACACATCCCTGTCCATCAGCTGGGATTTTAATAGTGCTGGACCTTCCTGGGAGGGAAAACCACTTCCAGTTCATGGCAGCTCATGCTGCATCCTCCACGGGGACAAAAGCCCTGCCCAGGTGGACCCCAAAGCTGGATGGGGACTGGATGGATCGCACTGGGATCTTGTCCCCAGCTGGGAAAAGGGGGGCTTCGTGCAAGGATAAAGCTGAGAGGGCTCAATCCAGCTGTGGTCGGGCATCGCAGCCAACGGGTGAGAGCTGGGAATGTTCAGCTCCCGTGGGGAGTGTCCTGCTCTGGAGGATGGATTTCATGGAGTAACTTTCTAGGGTGAGAGTGAGGTTCAGCCTCCCCTCAGGATTCATGTCCATGTGTGAGTTCAACACTGAACCCCGTGGGAATCCTCCCCACAAAGATTTACCCACCCACCCCAGAGTGAGAGCAGCGGGGTTCTGCCTTTCGCCAGGTGCTTGGGTCATCTGTACCCAGAAAAAAACACCACAAAAACCCCTCTGCAGCCTGGGAGAGAAGCACCTCCGTTATCCCCACCTTCCCTAAGACCTTTCGGGGATGTGCCTCTCTCCCCCTCCGCTCTCAAGAGGGAGCCTGGAGATTTATTGAGAGCAGGCATCTTTGACATGATTAAAGGAAACCAAAACGCAGCGCAATGCTCACACTCAGTGTGTTTAGACCACAAAGAATCTCAAGTTATTACCCTAAATGTGCAAAGCATGGAGTAAAATGGCAGCGAAATTGAATTCTGCTCTGCTCAAGTTAAAATAGGAAACAATAATAATAATAATAATAATAATAATAAAATTCTGTTTTGCTAAATGTGAGGTAGATATTGGATTAAAAAGAACAAAAACCAACGTAACAGCAAAGAACATCTGTTTTCGTGTCACAGGGGAAAGCAGCCTGATTCCCACTCCTGGCTGATGTACAGAGGCTGTTAACAAAACCTCTCAGGGACTTGCAAGTGGATGAAAAGCAGGGGAAACCAATGTCCTCCATCAGAGTATTCCAGTGAAAACCTTCCTGGAGCCAGAGCGCGGAGCCCTTCACCAGAAACCTCTTCTGAAGCAATTTAAATGTGATACTCTGAGTTCAAGCCAGGAAAGCAAAATAAATTTGGGGAATAAGAAATAATATGGCAAATGGGAGAACGTTTCTCAGTTCTGGTGGTGGAAAGAAAAGAATTTGCATTCTTGGCAGTAGAGGAATTGGAGATAACAGCAGCCAGGATGAGGAATAAACACCCAGGGGATGCTGCTGCTCTGCTGGAAGGGTGAGGACAGCAAAGCTGGAGCTAGAACAGGGTTAGGGGTGCCCAGAGCTCTGCTGCCTTCACTTTGACTCTCATTTGGCCAAAATTTCCTGGTTGGGTTGTGCCTGTCAGCCAGGAGCTGAGCAATTGGGAACGTGGAATTCCCAAAATGCTGAGGTGTTTTTGTGTGTGGTTTTTGCCTCATGAAGTGCAAGTGTCTCTAAATTCCCAGGGGAAAGTCTGGACCCGACTTCACTCTGCTGAGGGGCCTCTAACTGCATAAAATAATGATTATTCACACGTTTACACACAACAAAACTGGTTTTTTATACATCAGCACTACCTGGCTGCATTAGCTGGCCACTCTTAATTGTGATTAGTGTTTTGGGAAGGGGACTGGCATCAAAAGTGGTCACATTCGTTAAGTTGCATTTTTATTATCATAAAACTTGGGAAAAAATAAAGAAGCTAAGTCAGTTCTTGTGGTAAAGATACATCTCAGTGCTGAGGCACAAGATAAAAGACAATCCCTTCTAGGAAATCCCTTACAATAGCAAAATGCTATTACTGGTGTGTAACACCCAGATGTGGGCAAAGATCCTTGACATTTCTGATTCTTCTAAAGAATGAATTCTCTCCTCATTTCTCACCTGAAATGATGGGCCACTCAGAAGATAAATAACACACAGGACAGGGTGCTCAGTTGTGCCAGAGAGGGGTGAAAAAACCAAGATTCCTTCAAAATTCTGCAATATCGTGTTGAAATTTTCAAGCGAATTCCTAAATCTGTTGGGCTTGGTCTGGGACCCCCTTTGTGGAGGGGTTTGCTCGTCACATCCCCTGCCCTGCCACATCCAAAATCATCTCAGCAGCATCTTTTTGGGTGATGTTTTACACCCTTGGACACTGATCCTGCCAACACCCCTGTGCTGGATGGTCCCTGCAGTCACTCCTCGGTTTGGGAGATTGCTCCAAACCACGATGGAGCTGAGGAGAAACACAATTAAAACTTTCTATCCATGTTTAATTTGAGGAATGCAGATTTTACTCCTCCCATCCACCAAAGAGGGGCTGGTTTTTGCCACTATCCCCTTCGGCCACGTGCTCAGGGCTACGTTCAGCACAAATAAATGTTGGTAGGATTTGGAGCTGCTTTCTTCATACCTTGATTAAAATTGACTGAATTTACTTCTGCTTGTACACAGAGAGAAAGTTAATGCTTATTTATCACCATTCAGTTTTTAAGGGGAAAGGAAGTGGTAGGTAATGAGCTCTTTTATGAATTTGGGTTGTGCTTAGTGTTAGTTTTTTGGGGGTATGAAAGAGATCAGGGAAGAAGACAACTCCTAAGATCTAGAATATTTTGAGCAGTTGTTAAAAAATAATAATAATTTGATACTTCTTCTTTCAGTGGTTTTGTTCTGAAAAGTGCTTTCGGGTTCTTTTTCCTAAGAAATGGAAGGGTCAAAACCTGAAATCATATGTTTTACCTTATTTAGCCCAAGCTGCCTATTTCACCCTTTTTTCTCCAGATTCCATTTTTTTTTCCTGATAACGGTTTCAGTTTCACGGCCACCCAAAACAAAGCACGTGTTCAGCCTGACCACAGGCTTAAGGTCACTGCTTCCCATGACCAGATTTCATCAGCTTCTCATTTAATTGAAAGTGCTGATGCCTGTGCGTTTTCACATCTCCAGAAATGCTTTACATTTTCTAAATCGACAAACACAGATTTCTGAGGACGCTTGGGCCCTTATTTAGCTTTAAAAAAAAACGATCTGAGAATCCGCAGTTCAGGTTCAGCCTGTTGGGAGATATTTCCCTTTAAGCTTGATTTTTGTCTCACTTAAGTGGCTTTACTCTGACTTGATGCCTTTGACTTCTGTGGAGGAATATCTGATAGAAAACAGGCTCAGAATCAGCCCCTGAACACTTATTTTACGTGCTGGTCACTGGTACAGTAACATTATTAGCACTGAAAAGGGGGGAAAAAAGGGAATAAAGAGAATTTCCATGAGGATACGTGTGGGGATCAATATGCCTGCACCACTTTAAAACAAGTAATGCCACATATATTGGTTTCTGTCCTATAGAATGTGTGCTAAATGTGCTCAAAGCTGGTGTGGGTCATGGGGTGCAAAAGCTCCAACTGGAATAAAATAAATATTTTTTATGGATAATGGATCAAGAGAATCACACCTGGAATGGAGCTGCAGCAGGCAACTTTCTGCTGGTGGAATTCATCTGTAGTGTGCAGTGGACACAAATTATGTGCTAAAAAAGGCTCATTATTGCCAGTGGGGTTCCTGGAATTTCTATGGAATATCCACAAAAATAAATTTCCGTCTGTGTGTAAATATCCCACAGAAGGCTCTTTGACTGAATGCTTCCCCACTCCTCTCCCACAGCCCTCACAATTCCCATAATTCACACACCAGGACTGAGTGGTGCTGCCTTGGGATACAGTTTTCCTGGAAACCTGCTGTCCCAGCTGATCAGGATTGCCTTGTGCCCTCTGAACAATCGGCTCGTTCATAGAAAAGAGAAGCTTTCTGAATGACTGTAATTATCCCAGAAAAAAAAAAGAGAATTTCCCCTCCAATTTTCTCCAAGGATAAACCAAATTAACCCTCTTTTGCGCCTCGCAGAAGCTCTCCTGCCCTAATTGCTGGGAATCACCTGTCTGGGAAAGATGATTTCAAATCTTCCTTCACGAGACTGACCACGTTGCTTCTCGTGCTGGTCACCTAAAGTGCTCCTCATACTCCAAAAGCTGCAGATTTTGTGTTTTCATGAGTTCAGATCCTGTTTGAGGCACGCAACGGAGCGATCAAAGACTCAACGTGAGGTGTTGAGGGAAGGCATCAGAGAATCTGAGAATGGAAAGCCTCAGGGTTTTCACAGGGAATAATTTTGACTCCAAGTGTCAAGAGTGGGGGGATTTCACCGGGTTTTACCCTGGTGGGGGGGTCCTGAGCAGGAAGAAGAGCCCTGAAAAGCAGCTGGGTCACCAGAAGCCCTTTCTGAGGAGTGACAAGGCTGAGGTTGTGTGTGCCAAGCACTGAATGGATAATTGGGGAACAACTGCTCCAAGCTCATCTTAAAAAATAGGCTGAGCAGGTGGAGAAAATAGGAATAAGGACTCCAAGATGGTATTGATCTGGATAATAAAGACATAAGGGGATCCCTTGACTCAGAGTGTTTCCATCTGCCTGCAGGATCATTAAATTTACTTTCTCCAACCCTATTTTGAGATTTCAGTTTCCTTTGTGCACTGGAGAAATTGAGTGTAAAAAATGGCATTTGGATAAAGAAGTGTCCTTGCACCTACCGGGCAGGGCCAGGAAGGCTGGAAGGAGCAAGGGATCAAGAGGACAGCTGAGATGTGGATGTGGGGAAAGCAAAGAATGAGTCAAAGAAAGGATGGGAAGACGAACTGGGACGAGGTTTTGGTGCAGGGAATTTGTCAAGGTCCCCAAACAGCAGAGTTGTGCCAAGGGCCAACACTCAGTGGTGAGACTCAAGGAAAATCTGGAAGCAAGAAAACAGAGGGAAAGAGGGCAGGGCAGGGTGGCAAACTCCTGGCTGTTGTGATGTGCCTCATGCTGGCTCTGTCGATAAAACAGGGAAGGACTGAGACTGTGGGACCCAGGAACTGCAGGATAGGCAAGAATGGGCAAAAAGCCACCTTTTTGAGATGATTTACCACGAAAGACCGGCCAGTTTTCATGTCAGCAGGAAGGTCCTTACACCAAGACATGAAGACCCAGAGATCCTGCTGCTGCCTGGACCTTCCCTCCTCCTGCTCTGCTCCTCTCCTCCCTTCCCAACCTCCTTGGCCTCTCTCCCTGCTCCAGCTGCTCCACTGAGTTCTCCGTGTCAGCTCAAACAGATCCTCCCAGAGCAATAAACGATCTCCTGGTGGGAAGAGGTTTGCCATGGCCAAAGCTGCAGGGTCACACATGGGTTGTCTCCACCAAAAAGCCTCTGCCCAGCTGAGCTCCCCGGACACAACCCCCCACCCTCAGTGCTGCAATTCCCCACCTCAGTGTCTCTCCAACACCAACGGGGGGGGGGGGACTTTGGGCTCCACCACGACTGTGGGTGGAAACATCAGCCCAGGCAACAAAGCCTGGCTGTTATTTCTGGGCAAGAAGTGGAAAAATGGAGGAAATCCAAGGAGGTGAAGAGCTGCAGAGAGGGGAGCCTGGTGCATGGGTGGTGGGTGCTCAGCTGTGAGACCTCGCGGCTGTTCGGGGTGTGAAGTCCCAGTCTATGAGGACGTGACCTGAGCCATTGTTGGAGATGTGTTTGCTGCTGGAGGGGAGGGAAAAATGGGAATTTCCCTGAGAGACAGAAAGGTCTGTGGAAATGAGTAAGTGCAAGGTGGGAAGTTAAACGCTCCTGAGCTCCAGCAGGGTCGTGTCTTTGGATCTTCTCGCCTTGCGTGGGGACAACTGGTGGCCAACCTTCACCCAGGGCAAGGCTGGGGAGTCCCTTGTGGTCAGGGGCCACCAGCAGCAATGGCTGGAGCACCAAGCCAGTGATTTTTTTAGTTGCACTTGCTTCGCACTAAACGTAATGGAAAGCAAAACACTGCAGAGGTTTTCTCCCAAAATTCTGTGGGCTGATTTCAAAGTGTGCAAAATTTTGTTCTGTGTCTCTCTCTGCCTTGGTTATTTTTTTTTCTGCTATCCTCAAGTTAGGACCTGGAGGGGACATTCCACTTCCATGCTGAAACAGAAAGTGTTTCATGTGTTCCCTAGATCTTTTCCAGAACATTTTGAGGCTGTATATGGACTTAGAGAACTGTAAATGATTTTTTGGAAAAACCAAAAATCTCAAGTAGCTTCTGCAAAGCACAAGATACAATTTTAATCTACTTTACAGGGAAGTTGGAAGGGATTAATTAAGCAGTTAATTACTAACCTGAACTTTATGTTAGTGCGAAGTACTGAGTAAATCTATTAATAAGGAAGTTATGAGAAGTAATTACCTTTTAGAACGAGAATCTGAAGAAGGGTCATGCAAAACTACACTGGAAGTGCTGGAGAAAGCTCAAAAAGCCTTTTTGTTTTTTTCTTTGGAGTTGAGGAAATTGCACATTGAAGGTGGAATTAGTGACACAGCCTAGGTCGATATTCAAGATCCTCATTCCTACCCACAGGTATCAGCTATTCCTCCTTAGCTTACCAAGTTTTGAACAACTTTCAACTTTTACTTTCAAAAATACGGGTTTTTTTCCCTCCAATAGGACTTTCATTTTTCTGTTTTGGCTTTCCTTTTTTTTGTTTGTTTTGAGGTTTTTCTGGTTGGGTTTTTTTTTCTTTGTTTTGGGGGTTTTTTGTTGTTTTGTGGGGTTTTTTGGGTTGGTTTTGGGGTTTTTTTTTGGGGTTTTTTTGAGTTTTTTTTTGGTTGGTTTTTGTTGTTTTTTTTGGGGGGGGTTATTTCACTTCAACCTACAGCTTCACCTTTCCCTACCCATTAAATTAAGGCTCTAGCGAGCTGCAGAGGAGTGATGGTACAGAAGAAGAAGAAGAAGGAAAACAGCAGAGATCTCACCCCAACACGCGCCCACAAACCCAAAGTCCAGCGAGGTCCCCCCAACGACCCTGCAGGGATCCCCCAGCAGCTGCTGCCAGAGCCCTACAGCAAAAAGGCCCCAAAGAAAGTTTTGTGCTCCTTGGTGTAATCCACCAGCTTGATGTCACTCACATTGACCATCAGCTTGTCTCCCACCTCCAAGGAGACAACAGCGCCCAGATAAATGGGCTGGAACCAACCATTGCTGTTCTCACTGAGGGTCTTGGTGCCCGTCAGCAGCTGGGTGGGCTCGGGGTAGCTGTCGGTGACCTTGGTGATGATCTCAGTGACAGAGCTGGGCTTGGTGCTGCTCTCGATGGGCCCTCGGAACGTGACCTGAGCGTACACGTAGTAGTCCCCGGACACGGGAATCACCAGAGCGTTGCTGGAATAACTCAGGTTGTTCTTGGTGAAGGCCAGGCCTCGCTTGTCTTCCCACTGCAGGATGGGCAGCTGGCTCCCCACGGCGCTGGCCAGGTCCTGCTTCTTCACTGCGGGAGGAACAGAGAGGGAGAGGAGGGTGGGTGAGCTTGGTCCTGCCAGGGGTGTGGATGAAACACGAGAGCTCTGCTCCAAAGAGGGAGGAATTTAAATAAGGGGAGCAAAATGCTGGGGCAGAAATGTTCTTATTTCACAGCTTGAAAAGTGAACGGAATGGGCTGCAGGACAACTGTCCAGGGGTATTTTCCTGGGTGACCACAGGGGGGTCCAGATCTGAGCTGTCAGGACTGAAAGCCAAGGATGCTTTAGGAAGATCTCGACAGTGTGAACTGGGCCTGGGGGTCCTGGTTGTGGGTCAGATCCCAAAGGATGAGCTGTCCTTCCTAAAGGCTGAGTCTCCTGGTGCTGGGAACCAAATTCCCATCTCACCCATTTCCAGAGTGAAAACCTCGTCCTTAAGTGACACCAGCACTGGGCCAGTTGTACCAGGCTTGTACCTAAGGGTTGGGACAGGAAGAGGAAACACTAAACCATCGTTTTCTTTGGTAGGGGTGGATTGCAATTCTGTTTCTTAGAGAGACACTTCTGTGCTTGCAAAATGTCCACACTGGTCACCACGATGTGTTACCAAGCACTTGAACTTCTCCTCCTGCCAAGCTGCTTCTGAAGGGGGTTGGGGTTTCTCAGGCCTTGTCTCGAGCTTCTCCTCCTGAGTGCTCTCAAGGACATCTTCTGCAGAATTGCTTTTGGTTTACCAGGGTCACTGGATTTCAGCAAAAACCCCAAAGACCCCACTGTGCTTCAAGAGGTCCAATTCCAAAGCAACACATTATATTTTAAACCATTTTTATCTCTCTCTTTCCCTTTTTTCTTTCTTGAATGCTTTTTCTGGAACAAAATACTAAAGTTTGGAGTCAGCCTCAACATTCCTCCAGACTTTTTTTCCCCAATCTTGTGGTTACAAGCAGAGCTCTAGTCCTGACCCCTGCATCAGTCTGATCCAAGCTGAGGATGCTCCCCATGCTGCAGGGGGAAAATTAAGGAATTTCTGCCCTATTCCTTTCACCTCCTCCACCACTTTGATTTCTCACACACAACAGACAGCAGAATAAACCTCAGCCCTTGCACGTTTTTCTGCAGGGAAGCAAGAATTGTCTCCTCTCTTTACTGACTGCCACATGAAATTGTTGTGCTAAAACAACAGCAGTGGGAAGAAGAGGATAAAACCCGTGAAGATTCTGTCAGGTATTAAAATGAACCTGGAAAATGAATGATGAGAAAAGACTGAGGGGGATGGAGTTCTAGGAGCTGAGACCTTTTTAAGGAGCTTGTGTTAATGTTTAAAGTTGATTTGGGTTCAGTATTTGGGGAAGGGAGGTGTGTTCATGGGAAGGGTGGCAAACGGAACGCGGGTGAGGGAAGGCTTTGAAATTCCCTTGGCAATAACCTTCAGGTTTATCCTGGGTGAAATGAGACTCAGAAAAAGGAATGTGCTCATCTCCCAGTGGCATCTGTTTCCCTCTTTTCCAGCAATAAATAACCCGTGAGGCGGCAGGAAGGTGTTAGGAGTGCAATTCCTTTTATATTCTCTGAGCAGCACAACAAAATAATGGCCTTTTTCGTGTTAGTGCTGCTGAAGTACCAAATCCTTCTGATCTTTTCCCAGGAGGCAAAGTGGATGAGGAGAGTATTTCTGGGAAGGGGAAGCCAGACAGGGATTGTGGCAGCAAGGAAAGCTAAATTATAGAAGTATGATAAGGTTGGAGACAATGGAGCTTGATACAGAGAGGGGAATAAAAGAAAGTGAAAGTGCTCCTGGGCTGCCTTCATCCTCATCCAGCTCTCGGGTTAGGGACTGGTCTGAATCCTGGGAGAAGCTCAGGTAGCTTTGGGTCACTCTAAGATTTGCAAGAGCTTGGAGCAACGCATCTCAGAGAGCAGAGGAAATCTTGTTTGAGATGGGAAGGATGAGGAAAGATCTGAGTATTTCCAGAAAGTGTCCTGGGCTCTTTTCCATCTCTGGAATTTTGGGGGAAACTTGAAGACGAGCTGCCTGTGAAATGTTCTTTTCTTGTAGAATGACACATTTAAAATGCCAATGACAATTCCTCAATGAATTTTTATATTAGTTATAAAATATATTGTATTAGTTATAGAACATGATAAGATCTCAAATGAACTACACGACTTCCTGGCTTCTAGAATTAGTCAAGTTTCACAGCTTTAACCTCCCTTTTAGGATGAATCTCCCTCTATTGATGCTCTCTATTTTCAAGTTAATTAATTTTCCCTGTGCTTTCAATAACAGTCAGGAGAAAAAAAAAAAAGACCGTTCAAGTGCCTTTCAATGCAGCACAGCTCCTTTTCTAGCAGCAGCTGTACTTTGTGCTTGTCATTAATTTATTTATTTATTTCCTAAATTCTGGAGCTCTACTTCCTGCAAATACACCTCTGATGTTAATTCTTGAAGTAATTAAAATCTGCTTTTAATAAGGGCTTCACTGCCACAGTTCCATCCGCTTTCCCACACACTACAAATCCCTGGCATCCCTGAATTCTCCTGTCCCCAAATCCCTTTTGGTTCAGTCCCTTGCTGGAGAATCCCTGTTGCTTGTCAGGTTTGGGGTACATTTGGTGCTGAATTTGTGGGGTTTCTGCAATTCTTAGCACCAGTGGGAGAGCCTAATCCTGAACTCTGAGTCTCAGCAAAAGATTGGAGCCTGTGGGGTGCAAGGTCCTGTGTCTGCAGGGTCTCTGGTGCTCAGGTTCGTGCCCTGAGGATTTAATAAAGGTAATTTGGAAGCAGAAAAGATGCTCTGCCCAGATTTAGAGGTGGGTTTGGGACCACTGCAGCACGAGGAGCACGAGCCAGGTCCTGTAACACTGGTCATCCACTGTGCCATAGGCTGGTGACAGGAAGGAACAGGCACTGCTCTGCAGCCTGACCCCAAATCCAACCAAATCAGTGGAGAGGGGATGATGGCAGGGCAAGGAGAAGCCCTAAAATAAACATTAATGCACAGGAGGAAACGGGGATGGAGGAAAGTCTGAGCGGGGTGTTGGCACAGATCAGTAGGTAAAGTCATCAGGGAGGGGAGAGCTCGATGCCAGTTTGGATAAATAAAAATTCTCAGAGTGAGTTAAAAAGGCCAAGAGCAGCTGGGAGATTTATCATAAAGGAACAGACACCAAAACATGGAGTTACTCTGCTGCTGCCAATTCAGTGGTGCATTCCCAAAGAACTCTGGCTAATTCCCATTCCTCTCTCTGCTCTCACCCTCACAATACATGTGCCTAAAACTGGAAGAAGACAGAGCAAAGGTGTAGAAGAGATTTCCCACAATTTAGGATTTATAGTCTGCCACCTTCACTTTGAAAAAAGGCACCTGAGGTGGGGGAATGTAACAGAGATCAGGAGAATAATTATTCCTTCTACACTTCCTATGCACAAGTCGTGGCTTCTGAGAAGACAAAACCAGGGTGGAACCCAAGAAATGATTTTGCACCGAGTTGAAAACAGCAGGAAATATTTTCTGCCTGCAAAGTGCTGTTAAGCTTGGAAACTCACTGCCACAAGGAGAAGCACCAGGAACATGTGCAAGCTAAAAAGGGTCAAAGACAATCCAGAGATATTGGGTTCCTTGATGACTACACAGCACAGCCCAGCAAGGAGAGAGAAAATTCCCTTAACTTTCCCCTTTTCTTGCTCCTTTCTACAGCCAACAGTGACTGGCCCCCAGTGGAATGCCAAAGAGGATGGGCACAGTGGCCTGGGAATGATGGCAAAGGAATTCTTGTAAATATGGGGGCTGAGGAGATTTGGAGAAAACTGTTGGGTGTTTCCCTGTGGCCACTGGGCTTTTGTGCAGCCCAGGGAAGTTCCCACCAGCAGGGCAGAGCTTTGGCTGCTCCTCTGAGTCACTGGAGCCTCTGGATCTCTCTGCCCTGGGGCACATGGGAAAACAAAACCCTACAGGAGCAGGCACGGTCCTCTTGCTCTTCAAAACGTGCACGTAAGCAAAGATGTGATTTTGGACAAGGACAGGTCAGTTTTGGAGCTCCACAAACCCCTGTGCCAAAGGGAAAGGCCCCAAGGATGTGCATCAGGGAAGGAAACTCTGCTGGGAAATCCATCAGCCCTGAGCTGAGGATCCATTGAACCCTGCAGGTGGATTTGGATTGAACTCTGCAGGAGGATTTGAGAGAAGCGTCCCAGCACTTCCCGCATTTCTCAGGTTACAAAGTGCACCCTGGGGCAACACTCGGGGTGCTGGGGAAGCCTCTGCACTGAGCTGTACTCTGGGGAGGGACAAATGGCATCAGGCCAGCTGGAAAACCCTTTGGCACTCACTCCATCCACATTGGAGCCAGACTTTTTTCTGGGAATACCTAAAATTTTCCGCGTGGGTGGAGCTGGCGAGGGTGGGGGATGTCTCAGGGCAGTGACCTTGGTGTGGTGACGGCTTCAAGGCTGAGGTGGTGAGACGGGGACCTTGGAGATGCTGGCAGCCCCTTGGAAAGACATGGGAGCCTCTTGGAAAGGCATGGAAGCTCTTTGGAAAGGCATGGAAGCCTCCTGGAAAGGCCTGGAAGCTCTTTGGAAAGGCATGGAAGCCTCTTGGAAAGGCATAATAACTCTTTGGAAAGGCACGGAAGCCTCTTAGGCCTGAAAGCCTCTTAGAAAGGCCTGGAAGCTCTTTGGAAAGGCCTGGAAGTCTCTTGGAAAGGCATGGGAGCCTCCTGGAAAGGCCTGGAAGCTCTTTGGAAAGGCTTAATAACTCTTTGGAAAGGCATGGAAGCCTCTTGGAAAGACGTGGAAGCTCTTTGGAAAGGCATGGAAGCCTCCTGGAAAGGCCTGGAAGCTCTTTGGAAAGGCATGGGAGCCTCTTGGAAAGGCCTGGAAGCTCTTTGGAAAGGCCTGGCAGCCCACCCTGTGACAGGGCTTTGTGACAGCACCTTCCCACCACAGCATAAATGCTTGGAGGGCTCAGCTTGGCATTACCCTTCCTCTGCTTGCTCTGAAATGTGTCAGAGAGGATCTCACTGAAAACAGGGGGGGTTGGATGGGAACACGGTGTGTGTGGCCTGAGTCAGGCCTCGCAGAAAAATAAAATAAAACCGGCCTGATTTGACCTGATTTTGCTCCAAAACCTGTAATTCTTGCAAATTCACTTCTCCACTTGAGGAGGGCTCACTTGAGTTCCTTCCCCTGCCTTTTCTGGAGGATTCAGCAGATCACTGAGACATCAGGCACCTATTTCAGTTCTGCTACAAAAGCTGGTCATTCAATAAAGCAAACAGCTTGGAAAAGTGGTGACATTTCTGTCCTGCCTCCTTTGTGGGCCCTTTCCTACCGACACAATGCCCTCAATCTGGCGTGGCCAACAAGGCAAAGCTGATTATTATGTTCCCCATGTTTCCTGCAACACCAGCTCCTGTCAGATCCAGGTGGACCAAGGTTATTGAACCACAACATCTGCTGTAAAAACGCTTTAGTTTTGAACAAGAATTACCTGTCAGGTGAGCTCGTGGCTTCTCTGCACTGGAAAGTGTGTTCGTAACTGAGGGAAAAAGGGAAAAAAATGGTGTGAGGATGTTTGTTGCTGTTCAATAATAAAATCACAGAATATCCTGAGCTGGAAGGGACTGAAGGGATCATCCAGTCCAGATCCTGGCCCTGCCCAGACCCCCCAACAACCCCACCCTGGGCATCCCTGGCAGCGCTGCCCAAACGCTCCTGGAGCTCTGGCAGCCTCGGGGCTGTGCCCATTCCCTGGGGAGCCTGGGCAGTGCCCAGCACCCTCTGGGGGAAGAACTTATTCCTAAGTCAACAAAGCGTGAGTTCTGGGAGGAAATGTGTGCAGGCTCTCTCTATTTCTGCAGAGGTCTGAGACAGGAATTATTTGCTGGGATCCCTTGTTGACGCCCCCGAGGTAATAAAACGCAAACGAGGGAGTTTGTCAGGCCTGCTGCAGCACCAACAGGGCGCATTGTGGCTGCGTCCTAAACTGCTGGAGGGTGAACAGAGGGGAAGTGTGGGGAGCACGGGCTCCCAAATCCCTGCTTTTGCTTGTTCAGGGAGCCCCACTGACCCTGCAGGGCCGTGGGGGAAGCCGGTGCTCGCACAGCTTTCACAGCCCCGGGGTGCGCAATGCTCCCATTTCCCTCCGTTACCTCCCCGCATCCTCTCAGCCGGGTTTGCCTCTGTGTGCCCTGGCTGCTTTGTCTGGGCAGGGATGGGGTGGT
This sequence comes from Dicrurus megarhynchus, assembly GCA_013399195.1. Classification (NCBI taxonomy): domain Eukaryota; kingdom Metazoa; phylum Chordata; class Aves; order Passeriformes; family Dicruridae; genus Dicrurus; species Dicrurus megarhynchus. The sequence goes on from VXAD01010503.1 coordinate 255,926, forward strand.
GAGGGCAGAGGGGAGGTGGGGAGCTGCGTGCTGGGACCGCAGCACCCACGGGAGTTGGGCTGGGGGAAAGGATGGCAAACTCACCGGCAGCGAGTGCTCGTTGCTTCAGAAAGTGGGAGCCCCTCTCCTCTGGGACCTGCAGGGGAGAGGTACAGGCAGTCAGCTCAGGGTGCCCAGTACAGGCTTTGTGTGAGTTATCCCAGAACATGGAATACGCTGCAGGGATAGCAGCGAGTTCAGCTGGAGCTTTTCGGCAAAAAAAGCTGAGTCCTGACAAGTCTTTGCCTCGCTGTGAAAGGAATGAGAGGGATCTGTCTTTACAAACAAACTGTGGGCCTGCTGGGAGATAAAGCCAGATACTGGGAGGTGGAAGAAGCAATGGGAGGAACCATAAATTCCACAGGAATTCCACTGATTGACACAGACTGTTACTCACCCAAGGCCATGCTAAATCCCCGGATTTAGAGAAAAGAGCAGAGACACAAGGAAAAAGGAAAGGGGCGGGGTACCCATTAGAAGGGGGTCTGTATTAGACGATTTGGGAAGTCTGTACCTATCAATACCTCAGCCAATGGGGAAAGAGAGGGGGAAATTAGGATAAAAAGGAGGCTGAGTCCTCCAACAGCTTGAGAGACCCCAGGGAAATGCCCCATGGCCTCTCCCTTTATTCAAATAAAGTAACAGGACTCCTCTGTCTCCGTTTTGGACATAAACCTCTGGTGTTTGTGGATTGATTTTCCTGACAACCGCAAGACATTTCTGCTGTTGGTTTGGAACTGCCTCCATCTCTGAAAGGATTCCAGGACCCTGGGGGAGGTCGTGTTAAACTCTGAGGCTGGACAAGCCCTTGGCACAACCCGGGAGGGCAGCAGCAGAGCGGCCAGCGGGAATCAGCCATCCCCGGGGTGGTGACACCATCCAGCACTGCCGGAGCCCCTCTGCTGCTTGGAGCCTCTCCTGCCCCCTGATCCATGCAGAGCAAGCAGAGCAAACCCAGAGATTCTCCTCAGGGCAGGGCAGGTCTGAGCCTTTACGGGAGCAAAGGTTCACCCACAGCACCAGCAAAGAGACTGAGGTGGATCAGCTCCACCTGCTTTTTGTCCTGCACCCGCCTCGTTCCAGACTGAGCCCGTTCCTTAGGTCTGCCTGGAATTTTGGGTGACTTCCTGGGGGGACAGGAGCTGAGCAGGTCTGAGACGGCAGCTGGCAGCGGCTGAGTTCTGCTGCTCTGAGCCTGCACTGGGGAAGGCTCATCCTTCCTCTCCTCTGGAATTCCATTCTGGAGCTCAACGCTCCCATTCCCCTCGGGCAGGACAAGGCCCTGGGCCCTGCCCAGTGCTGCTGCCCTGAGCTTGAGCAGTTCAGAGGGACTGAGCCTGTCACACGCCTGCCCTGCCGGGGCTGTGCCTCCTGAGTCACAAAAAATACACTGAATAAACTGAATGAACAGAATAAACTGCCCCTGGTCAGCTCCTAGTGAAGGATTTGGGGCACTCTGCCCAATAAAAGGCTGAAACAATATTAATATGTAGATGCTGAAGCTGTCTCCTGCTGGCTGTGTCTCACACAGCTTCAAACACCACAGGAGAAGGAGAAAACAGGTAATTTATATTGGCTGGGGAAGGAGAATGTTTGTGCAAGGAGAGTCAGCCTGCCTGGATTTGGGGACTGCTGGCTGCTCCAGTAAACCCAAAGATAGTTTAATGTTTTACTGGAAGTAAACATCTGTGGGCTCCTGCAGAAAACAGTCATTTCTAAAATAGTTGCTCCAGTGTGTTGGGAAAAAAATGGAGAAGGAAAACAGCAGGGAAAATTCTCCTTTTTTTTTTCCCCCCTCCCTCCCTTGCCCACCTGTACACAAACGTGTGGCCCAGCCCCAGCAGCCTCCTGGCAGAGATTGGTGTGAAATTCCAGTGTGAGGCTGAGGGAAAATTGGTGCTGTGCTGTCCAGGAGATTTCTGAGCCTTTCATTGTGTGTAAGGACTTCCAAAGTCCTGCTTTCTGCGGTGACTAACCACGACTGCCCCGTTGATGTGACACAGTCGCAGGCAGGTGACTTTGTCCCTGCCCTGGTGGGAAGCACGAGGTCAGGATTAAGGGTTTCCCCCACGCTCCCCTTGCTTTAAGCCAGGTGCATTCACCTAGGAGTATATTTACACACTGCTCGTGTGACATTTCCTACCTATTTCCCAAGTGACTAATCCTCTTATTTCCCAAGTGATCCCCTTCTCTAACAATTCTTCAGCCAGCTAAAAAATCAATCACAAACCTACGTTTCAGAAGTTACATTTTAGCATGTAACTTCTGTGGAACTGTTTACACACTCCAAGCCTAACTTCTGCTGAAGTTCCTTGTATAAACTTGGATGTTGCAATCCAAACAGAGGTGGCAGGAAAATGGGAAGGAGAGCAAGAAGAATTCTTCTTCTTTATAAAAGATAACAAAAAAGGTTTTGTTTAAACCTAAATTTACTTGTTTCCTAAGAAAACCAGATGGAAACAAGATGCTGAAGGACAGAGTGATGCAGCAGATAGAGCAGGGGGATGGAGCAAAGTGTGAAATTATTCTGTTGCTTGTCAAAGGTGTTGCTGTTCTTTTTTTCCCCTAACTGTGCTATTTGATAAGGGTATAAATATAAATCTCTAGAAAATGTTTTAGTGGCAGACAGTGCTGCATGATGCCCAGGTGTCAGGAATGCTTGTCCTGAAGGGGCACAGATGTTGTGCACTGATGGGGAGGGAGAACTGAGCAGCACCAGACAGCAGAGAGAACATTTACACAATTAGTGCTTTTCTCTCTTTTCCCTTTCTTGCTCAGCTGTGATTCTGAAAAGTTCACAGCTTCAGTTTTCCCTTTGGTTACTGTGGAGAGCCCAACCACTGAGTGATGCTGAAAATCCCACCTCAAGCTGGCTCACAGGTATTTGGACAGGCAGCTCCAATTGCCCTGGGGATTGCTGTGTGCAGGACACTTCTGGATGGTTCTGGTACCAAAGATGTCCAAACCCCCCACAGTGCATTTATAGCCAGACATCGCTAAACCCAAAAAGAAGGGCTGATAGCCAATGGCATGGGAGGAGCAGCTGGTGCTGCAGGCAGAGGGATTGATGAACAAAATACCCCCAGCTCCTCCATCCACTCCATTTCCAGCACCGTTTCACAGGGAGGGTCTCTGCAGGTCATGTGCAGTACATAAACCCCAATTTTCCTGACTCCAGAGATGCTGCATGGCCTGGGCTGGGAATTTTTGGTAGGAACTGGCCTGTGCCAGTAAAAACTGGCTTCAATCAGGGCATTTTGCAGCCCGGTGGAAGCCTGTACCCAAGGCACGTGCCCACAAGGAATATTTGCATCCAGCTGCAGTGGCCAGGCAGGGATTTAACTGGTGCTGTTTTTGGAAGGGCAATCCCAACACCTGGGCCCATCCAGCTGTGCTTGCTGCTCCTCCCCAGGGATTTCTCCTTCCCCAAAGATCAGGAAGCCTTTTGAGGTTCTCCTCCCTTTATGGGCAGGCCATGAGGGCAGATCTTTCCTGGGATTTGTTGCCAGCTTTCTGGCTTCATCCTTTGGGGCAGGATCCAGGTGGAGCCTCTGGGATTTTCAAGTTCCTCCTGCTCTTCACCAGGTCTCTTCTCCACTGCCAGGCTGCCATGGCACAGACAGGGCACACAGGAGCATGTCCAACCCTTCGGAATTCCCATTTGGAATACCTCTTCATGCTGCTTGTGGCCCTGACATGCCGAGGATGCCATGAAAAAGAAACCCAAACACAACTCCAGGCCACAGGACTCGATGCTCTGCTGAGGGGGGTGCTGAGGCAGCCCGAGCTGCTCTCCTGTGCCATCCCATTGATGGTTTTGGGAACTCAGACTGAAACTTGGCTTCCCTTCGAGGAAGGATGGCTCTTCCTCCGGCAGGGCACCACTACGGCACCTTTATACAGATTTCCTGCTAATAACACAAGCCACGTGTCCCGGTTTGAAGAACCCTATTTCCTCTCCTCACTCTGGACTGAAGCACAAAAGAAAGAGATTTCTCCTTCCCAAAGGAGCAGTGGAGTGTGCCTGGAAGGCGTCCAGGAGAAACCACCACCAGACCGGAATTATTCATTCAAGATGCACCGTACCATGACACAGAGGGAAAACCGCTGGCCCACACATGTTGCTGTAACGACATAAATTGCCCTCCTTTTCCCCTTAAAGGGACATTTCCAGCGGAAGAGGTGACTCTGCATCCCTTCAGAGGCACCAGGTGACACCACGTGCACCCACAGCGAGGCAGGGATGAGCAAAGCGCCTCACCCCGTGGGCAGCGTGCCCAGGGTCACACCCCTGTTGCACAAACCTTCCCGGGCTTCCCTTCTCCTCCTTGCTCCAGGAAGGACTCGCTCAGGAATTTACTCCATCTGCTCCTCACCTGCTGAGTCCCTCCCTCCTCCCGGGACTGTTCCCAGAGCGTGAGAAGGCAACAATCGTGTGTGGGCTGAGCTCTGTGGGGCAACCAGAGGACTCCTCCCGTGGGCTGCAAGGGTCAGGAGGCCAATACGCATCTGGGGCAAGCTCGGGGCCGCCCACTCGTCCCAGTATGCCCAGGGCACCCACACCCCAAAACCAGTGCCCCAGAGAGCTCTGCCACACAAGTCCGGTCCCAAAAGTCCTGATCTGAACTGTCAATGGGGCACATGAAGATGGAGTCATTTAGCAAACTTCCAACGCAGAAGGAAATGCAAAAAGACATTTTCCTGAGAGCTTTCATGCCTACAAACATTCCCAGGGACTGAAGCATCCCAAACCTGCAGGCTCCTTGGGCACACGGCTCCCTGGGGAATTCACAGCAAGCCACCCAGGAGATCACATCCACCCCTCCGGGCTGTCCTGCCGGACACCACCGACGGCACAGAGAGCAGCAGGCTGAATGAAAAATCGGGAACAGGCAGGGCCCAGATGAGGTGCAGCTCCTCCCACGGCACCCCGGGCACCCGGCCAGCCCCGATGACTTTCCTCTTCCTCCCCGGGACTCACAGAGGTTGTAACTCCTGTGATCATCTCGTTACATCACTGTGGAAACATTACGTGCTGCTAATTGGGAGCATGAGCGCGGCAATGCAATTCCGATGGATTACGTTGCGCTTTTCCTCGTAAGAAGCCAAACCCACTCATAAAAATACTTTTCTCTGCTAACCCTGCCATTGGATTGATTAAACAAGTTAACATTTCATTATTCTTTCACTCCAAGATTGTTTCAAGACTGAACTCTCACGGGACACAAACTCAGAGCAGAGAATGCCCAAAGCACGTTTTTTTAGTGTCTCTTATCTCGAGTAGCACCCAACTTTCCAAGCTCCTCCACCTTCAGCCTCTGCTCTGCCGTAATTCCACACTTCTGGAACTGAGGGCCCCCAAATCCTCTCAGAAGGTGCCCAGCCCTTGCGGAAAGCTGTGCTCTGGCACCTGCAGGTAGGGCAGCCTGGGTTTCTAGACAGTAGAGACAGGGTCAGGGCAGCATCACGCCTCACACACTCAAGGAATTGCCAGATTTAACAGCCTGAGAAGCTGCACAGAGGTAGAACCAGGTACCACAGAGGATGCTGCACCCTGAACTCGGCATCACTCGGGCAGCGCAGCCTCGGGGTCACCCAGGGGCCACCACCTCCCTGAACACCCCCGGGCTAAACGTGAGCCGGGTGACAAACCTGCCTTCAAGGCCATTGAAAAGCCAACCCCCCTTTCTCAGGCCCTTCCTCGCTGATTAACTGGGGAATTGCAGACCTGAAGCTAAAATTCAAAGCTTAATTCTCCAAGCCTAGAGCATGGGGCATTCCTGCTGAATGCACAGCCTCCCATGGGAATTGGCACTTGCAGGAGGAACGGAGCAGCGTGGAACGGGGTTAGAAGCAGCACAGCACAAGTTTGTAGGGCTGGGAGCAAAGTGAGTGCAGCTGTCTGGCAAAGGGGAAGAGCTGAGATGATCCCTAGGTCTAGAGAAAGTTTTAATGGGGAGTAAAAAACAGGATAGAAAACTTAGGGTCGGACTCCCTTAATTGCCTCAAATCAGGTCTCTGCAGAAGTTTGCATTAATGATAATTAATAATCCAGCAGAGCTGTAGCTGTCAGCCCAGGGACGGGTGACTGACCCACTGGCATCAGCAGATCTTCCTGAAATCAGACACTGGGAGGGGAAACCGCAGATTTAACCCAAAAGAAGGGAGGAAAATGAGCCGTATGTCAAAAATCTGGCAGAAATCAGTGCACAGACACTGATCTCCACCAATCGGTGATTTTTTTTATTAAGCATTCCCTGCAGCACAGCAATAAAAGTTTTCAAGTCCCGTACTCTTACTCGTGACCTCAGCGAAAGCAAGGAACAGTTAGTTAAAAAGAACGAGCAACCATCAGACTAATCCTCGCCGTAAGCAAGAAGGAATGTAACAGCGAGTCTCCCAAACGCCATAAATTCATACCGAGGATTAAAAGAACTCCACGAAGGCTCCGTTTGGAGGCGCGGGACAGGACTCGGGCGCGTCCGTGCCTTACCTGGCTGCCACAGGAGCCGGGCGCTCGCAGGTTCCCGACCAGCAGGTAGGCGGTGAGCAGCATGAGCAGCAGCACGGCGAGCAGGCACAGCAGCAGCGCGCACCGTATCCTCCTCAGATCCTTGCGGAGGTGCATCCCGCCGCTCTGGCCGATGCCGGGAGCCGCAGCCTCCGGGCCGATCTCCACCACGCGCTCCATGGCAGCAGCGCCGGGCTCGTCCTCCGAGGGAGCCGGGCACCGCCAAACCTCTTGTGGCGCCTGGCCTGCATGGAGACCCCCATTAAATAAGAGCTGCCCCGAGTGTGGGAAGGCACCGCCGCACACGCACACCCTCCCTCCCTCCCGAGGAATGCACCGCCTACAATAGAAACCCGGCAGGGAGAGCGGGAGCACCGCGCTCCCCGCGCTGCCCGGGGCCCGCTCCTGCCTCCCGACGGCTTTGCCTCCCCCCCTCTCGGTGCAGAAGGAAGCCAGGAAAGTCCCAGTGGGTGGAACCAGGATAAACCCCGCTGCTGGGGCTGGATAAGCTCGCAGGCTTTTCCGCGTGGCACGGGGAACGTGAAACCAATGGGAGTGAAAGTGAGAAGCAGGGGGGGAGAGAGGCAGAGGCGAGCGGAGCCAGGCAGTTTCTTCTTTCCCAGAGAAAGGGGAAGAGGCTTTTGGGGAAGGTGAGACAACAGGAAGCGAGTGACCCCAAAGAAGGGGTCCGGTTCTCTGAAGTGTTGCTTCATCCCTCCTTTTTAGCAGAATTCACAAGAGGCTGCCCATCGCTCAGTGTTGCACCTTTTGCACCAAACCGTCGGGGCTTAGGCCCAAAATCGGATGTTTGTCTGCTCTGGGGCTCATCTTCTCCCAAATCACCTTAATTAAAAACCTTAACAAAAAATCGTGCTGTCGCAGGAGTCTGTTATTGCTACTTCGAAAAGTGTGATTTTGGAAAAATGATGTCGATCTTACTTGACTGACAGCTGCTATCCCCAACAGAGAGGGGCTGCTCATCCTCTGGAGCTGATCAGCAGCGCAACTGGGAGGAACAAGCTCTGCTGGCAGCTCATATCCAGCTGGAAGGGGCTCCTGCATCCCAGGAAAGTTCCTTCCTTCCTCCCCAAGGAAATCCACTCATTTAGGAAGTTCTTGGCATGGAGATGTTGCCGTTTAGACTTACCCAGACTGCTGAAATTGGATTTTTTTGTCCCCAGGAAAGTTCTCATTAAAACAGAAACTTTCTTTGATGTGTATACGCACACACAGTGATGTGCAGGAACTTCTCCTTTTTTCCCTGGGTAGAGAAACAGGCTGGAAACTTGAACACTTTTTTAGTGAGAGAGGTTTGGTTTCCCCCACCTCGCCAGGAAAAGCATTTCAGATTTGGGTTTTTATAAAATAAGATTGAAGAAAGAAAACTACTTCCTCAGGCCCCAGTCTATCTGTAACATCCCTTTCCCCCAAAAAATGCAGCCAGATCTTATTATTTCAATGAAACTGCTAAAAATCTTCCTATTGCAATAGTTCAGTGCAGCTCTTGATACTCTGGAGAGCTACAAGTCATGCTCTGAGCAGAGCACATGGTTTGGTCAGCGAGGCTGCCTGAGGCTGCCAGCAGCAAGGACGGGATCCCTGCCAGCAGAGCAGAGAGGGAATAGACCAGGGAAAGAGAAAGTATGAGAGAGTAAGCAAGAAATAGTGAAAAGCAGGATGGTTTAGGGAGATAAGAGAGATGGTAAATCATAGAATGGTTGGGTGGGAAGGGATCTTAAAGGTCACCTAGTTCCAGCCCCTGCCATGGGCAGGGACACCTCCCACTGTCCCAGGCTGCTCCAAGCCCCGTCCAGCCTGGCCTTGGACACTGCCAGGGATCCAGGGGCAGCCACAGCTTCTCTGGGCACCCTGTGCCAGGGCCTGCCCACCCTCCCAGGGAACAATTCCTTCCCAATATCCCATCCATCCCTGCCCTCTGGCAGTTTGAAGCCATTTTCCCTTGTCCTGTCGCTCCAGGCCCTCATGAGTAGTCTCTCTCCATCTCTCTTGTAGCTCCTTCAGGTCCTGCAAGGCCACAGTGAGGTCGCCCCAAAGCTTCTCCTCTCCAGGCTGATCCATCCCAGCTCTCCCAGCCTTTCCTCCCAGCAGAGCTGCTCCATCCCTCTGATCCCCCTGCTGCCTCCTCTGGGCTCTCTCCAGCAGCTCCAGGTCCTTCCTGTGCTGGGCCCCAGGGCTGGGGCAGCTCTGCAGGTGGGGTCTCACCTGAGCACAGGGGCACAGGGGCACAATCCCCCCTTTGCTGCTGCCCACGCTGGGGCTCAGCCCAGGGCAGGGGGTTCAGGGGTGGCTCCTGCCCAGCCCCTCACCCAGCACATCTTTGTAAAGCACCAAAGGCCATGTGCTCCAATCCCAGCCAAACCACATCGCTCCTGTGAGGCCTTAGACAAGTGACTGATGGCGTTTCCTTCCTTAATTCATTGTTTGTTTTCATTTAGACTGTAGCACCTTGGGGACAAGGACTGCTCTCTGCTTTCACAGTGCCCAGAGCTCATTTCAGGGTAGGTGTGGCTCCATTTATCCTCAAATAAAAGAGCTCGTATTTCTGCAAAGTGCTGTGTAGAGATGTGATTTTTTAACCTTTTCTTACTTCTGCTGTCCCAGTTGCATATTGTAGAACAGAATACTAAAAAACTGATACTAATATTTTGACCACGAATGTCAAAGTTAATTTTCTCTTCACTGCGAGTGCTACAAAAAGCTTAAAATATATTCAAGGCATGGGCCTTGCCAGCAGACGGACACAGATACCTCCAGAGAACACCCAGGAGTTTATTTTTATTTCATTTGCCAAGGATTTCCAGGGGAGCCAGCTCTGAGTGAAAACAGCTCTTAAGAGCTTTTATTGGCAGTGGTGACCTGCAAACCTTTGGCTGGAAGAGGATGAGCAGCCGGAGCCTCGGAGAGCAGGGCTTGAGCTCTTGAGATGAGGTGGGAACAGGCTCATGCTCTGCCCCTGGCTTTGAGGCTGAGCTGAGAATTTGCTCTTAAGGATCCCAAGAGAGGGAGGAGAAATTTCTTTTTTCCTGTGCAGACAAGTGTGCCTGGCACACAGGAGCCCGGGACTTGCCAGGAGGGGACTCTCGGTGAGGCAGCTCTGGAGCTGCCAGAAGAAACCCAGCACTGGGATGCACTGGGATGCACTGGGATGTTCCCCAGCCATCCCTGGCTGCAGGACAGGGAATGGGGACCTTGGGGAACCACCGTGGTCTCATCTTTCCTGTGAAGAGAGCTGGATCCTGGCAGCCAGGGCACGGGCAGGGATGGTCCCTCTTGGCTCTCGGTCATGTCACATCATGTCACATCATGCCACCCCTCACACGTCTCCTTGCTGCTCCCCATTTGTCCCCAGCTCCTCTCTCAGCCCAGCCTGTTGTGCAAATTCTCCTGCTCTTGTCAGACGTGTCCCAGCCTGTGATCCTTGAGTAGTTTCTACTGATGAGAGAAATCTGCAGGAGTTCCCGATCGCTGCCGCAGCTCCACGAGCTTTAAAGCGGGCAGATGTTCTGCTGGGCAGCGGCTGTGGGGCTCAGAGATGTTTTTGAAGAGCTGAAAAAGTATGAAAGGAATTAGGGATGCAAAGAAAAGGGCTTGGCACTGGGGCATGTCACCGCCGTGCTGCTGAGTTTTCTCTGCTGTCTGAGGTGCTTTTCGTTCTCCCTGCGTGTTTGTGCCTGATGCGTCTGAGGGCATTTTGTCTGAGGACAAGCTGGATCACATCTAGAGCGAGGAGAGAGAAGTGCACAGGGATGGTTTGGCAGCTGTTCCGGTCTTTAGCACAGAAAATGCTCAGTGGATTGAATCTTGATTCACTCCTTGTGTACATCAGGCCCCGGCTGTGCTCAGGTTTTAGGCTCGTCACGACAACAAAGACATTGAGGGGCTGGAGTGTGTCCAGGGAAGGGAACGGAGCTGGGGAAGGGGCTGGAGCCCCAGGAGAGGCTGAGGGAGCTGGGAAAGGGGCTCAGCCTGGAGCAAAGGAGGCTCAGGGGGGACCTTGTGGCTCTGCACAACTCCCTGACAGGAGGGGGCAGCCGGGGGGATTGGGCTCCAGCCCCCTGGTAATAAATGACAGGAGAAGAGGAAATGGCTCTAAGTTGTGACAGGGCAGGGTCAGGCTGGATATGAGGAAAATTTCTTCACTGAAAGGATTGTCAAGCCCTGGCACAGCTGCCCAGGGCCGTGGTGGTGTCACCATCTCTGGAGGGATTTAAAAGGTGTGTGGATGTGGCACCTGGGGACATGGATCAGTGGTGACTTTGGCAGTGCTGGGGGAATGGTTGGACTTGATGATCTTGGAAGTCTTCTCCAAGCTAAACAATTCCATAGTTCAATGATTTTGTGTTTTAAGTTTTGAAGCTTGCAGTGAGCATGGAGAGAAAGTAATTGAGCATTCAAAGCCCATTTCACAGGTTTTCTAAGGGTTTTCAAAGTTATTTTTGTTCGCCGTGTGAGGAATTCTTAATGTTTTATCTGCTGAATCCTGAGAGACTCCCCACAGAAAGACAAAGCACAGAGCATCCCTCAGCTGGGAGGAGAGGGGGAATCAGTTGGGAATTTTCTCCTCTTGATCTCATCATTTCCTTCCTGCTTGGCATTTGGTTGGATCATCTGGAGTCTCCCACCAGAGGCTTCATGTGTTGGAGGAGCAGCAGGGCTGGAGGGAAGGCAGAGGGATGGGAGGGCTCCTCTTGGCAGGATCAGCTCCTGGAAGAGCAGTGATGTCACCCGTGCTCTGGAAGGGTTTCTCACGGGCCTGGGCAGGTGAGGGGGTGTGTCCGGAGGGGCTTTCAGGTCGCTCCTTGCCCTTGCACAACTCCCGACCCCCAACAGGCAGAAGCAGGGCGAACCCAGCTGCTATGTGGAAACATCACCCAGTTAGACTGGGTTTGTCAGCGGGCAGGAGATGGGGACCAGCCCCTCAAACACCCCTTTGCCATGGGATGACACAAGACGGGAAGGAGTGGGAGGGTGCGGGATGGTTCCCACCTCAGCCGCCGTGTCCCTCGTGTGACCTCCCACCACCTCCGAGCTGCTGCAACGCTCCTCCTGCCGCCACTCTTCCCTTCCCACGCACACGAGTGAGACGCTGGGCTGGGCGGTGCTGCCGAAGTGTCGGGAGCTGGGAGGAATATCATGGCCCAAAGGGATGCTGCTCCCACGTGTCCCTGGCTCCAGCTGCGGCTGCGGAGGAGGCAGGGGCTGTGGGACGGCAGCTGAGCCGTTCCAGGGACTCCGGGAGAGCCTTGCAGGGTAAGTCCTGGTGTGTTTCCTGAGGGAAGAGAGAATGGCATGGACAGCCTGGAATTCCTGTATTTAGGGTGGCTGCACAGGACACCGCGTTTGCTGGAGCTTTGTAAGGAAGTTTTGTAGTGTCAGGCACAGCTTAGCTGGACATTGTCCCATCCATTCTGGCTCCAGGGAGCTGGGTCTGTAACGTGCTCCCTCCGTGGTCCAGGGCTTTGTTCCCCTCTGCGCTGTGGGCAGTCCCCAGCAAACGCTCCGGTGAGGCAGAGCCTTGACTCTGCCCCGGCCTCCCTGCTCTACGTGCCTGGGTGTCCATCGGCAGCAGAGCACAGCTGGCTGCTGTTGTGTGGATGCCAAGGGGTTGCTGAGGATACACAGAACAGCATCAGGGAGATGTGGTTCTACGTGATGAACGCAAACAGAGGGAGAAAATCTGGTTATACAATGCAGCTCCTGGTGATTCCATAGAAAGGATTGTGTGGCGTGGAGGAATGATTTGGTCGCTGCCTTCCTTTCACACATCACAGCTGGGCACAGCTGGACTTTCCCTTTCCCTTTGCTTTGTTTGGGAGTGATGCAGCCCAGAGCAGTCCAGTGTCAGCAATGGGATCATGGGATCTTGCAGCTCGCTGGCTCCAGGCTCGGAATTTCCTGAGCAGGGCAGTGGTGAGGTAGTCTGAGCTCATGGTCACAGCCTGCAGGGCTCTAACACACTTAAACTCTTGAGCTCAGTCTGCCAAGGAAGGATTGTGAGTGATCCCTGTTTCCCTTTTAACGCAGGCCTTCAAGTTTTAGGCTGCTGCTGCCATGTGAAGTGAATGCCGTAAAAACCCAGGGGGTGGGAACTGTGTTGTTTCCCTGAAGGGATGCCCCATGTTTCCCCAGACAAAGCCTGCTGCTCCCAAAGGCACCGAGTCTGCCAAAACACCCTCAGGCACGGCTGGAGTGCCAAGTGGCACAGCCATGTGCCAGCCAGGCAAAGGAGCCAGAGCTGAGCACAGCCAGGGTGTCAATTCAAGAGTTCCTGCTCCCCTGAACCTCAGGGCATTGAGCCAGGGTGCCATCCCTGTGCTCCTGCTCCCCTCAACCTCAGGGCATTGAGCCAGGGTGCCATCCCTGTGCTCCTGCTCCCCCCAACCTCAGGGCATTGAGCCAGGGGGCCATCCCTGTGCTCCTGCTCCCCTGAACCTCAGAGCATTGAGCCAGGGTGCCATCCCTGTGCTCCTGCTCCCCTCAACCTCAGGGCATTGAGCCAGGGTGCCATCCCTGTGCTCCTGCTCCCCTCAACCTCAGGGCATTGAGCCAGGGTGCCATCCCTGTGCTCCTGCTCCCCTCAACCTCAGGGCATTGAGCCAGGGTGCCATCCCTGTGCTCCTGCTCCCTCAGGAACTCCCTCCCACAGGGCATCACCAAATCATGCCAGAACCCTTCCACAGGAGAGAAAATTTCAGAAGCAAACCCCAGATGGTTCCTGAAAGCTCAGTGAGAAAGGATTGTTTACATGATGAAATGGGGGTTTATGGATTTTCTGAAGTTCATCAACGGAAGGTTTGTGTCAGATCCGAACCTTTTCCACTTTATTTCTGATTTAGCTGCAGCCTTTGTCCAGTGTGCTGAAAACTCCACTCGGAAAGGAAAAGGTTCAAATGCCAGGCTTGGCTCAGTGGCACAGGAAGCAGAGAGGTGGCTGTGGAGGCACAGAGGGAATGACTCTGCTAAAGCAGAGCCCTCTGACTAACATGGACTGTGAAATCCAGGCTCTTAATCCTGGTGCTCTGGGGAACACATAATTGTCTGTGGTGAACAGGAGGGCTCACACCCCATCAGTCACTCTGATCACACTTGGCCCCGTTCCAGGTGCCAGGCCCTGGCTGAGGGCAGAGTCAGGAAAGAGAAATCAGCACAAATTTTCCTCAGGACCTTGTCGTCCTTCTGTGCATGTGCAAAGAGAGCGAACTTTAGCTTTCACATCTGGGAGTAATTAATGACTTCCCATGTGCCAGCAATTTCCTGGCACTGATCTGACCCTGTTTTTCCCTTGAAATGACCAATGCCATTGATTTATTCCTCGTTTAGCCACCTCCTGCCACATTTCTGTTATCACAAAATTTGCCCCTTTGTGCCATTTTCTAATGGCTTTGTGGCTCGCTTTGGCAGAGGTTTATGGATCATTTCCCAGCAGGTAAATAAAGCAAAGACAGGGCCAGTGGCCTCCATCGGCTTTATTTCAGAGCTCTCCTTCCCAGCAGCTCACCCAGGAGAAGCACCTGACCTCTTGTGAGTCTTGTGATGTGCTCATCTGTCTATAAAAGTTGTTCGTGAGCATGGTGATACCAAGAAAGCCCTTGTTTGGCTGGGGAGAATGCAATTAATAATTCAGTTAATTGCAATTAATTGAATGTAATTAATAACTGTACAGCAAGAAACCCCGTGCTCTCCTGCTCTCTCCTGCAGGATGCCCAGAGCTGAGCAGACCAGGATTTCACAGCTGATGTTACAGCTGTGAACATCCACAGCTTGGTTCGCACTGAGTGAACATCAGAGGAACCCACACATAAATGTTATCATCAGGTCTTTATGGTCACCATCGCCTGAACCAATTAAATTCACAGAATCCCAGAATCCCAGACTGGTTTGGGTTGGAAGGGACCTTAAAAATCCTCCAGTTCCAACCTCCTGCCATGGGCAGGGGGATTTTCCACCATCCCAGATTGCTCCAAGCCCCATCCAACACTTCCACAGATGAGACATCCACAACTTCTCTATGCAACCCATTCCAGTGCCTCATCACCCTCACAGTAAAGAATTTCTTCCTAAAAATAATGAATTAAATACATTGAATTAAAGCTAGGACTAATTAAATTAATGCTAGGATGGGTTCTAGCACTCAGTAAAAATTTAAACCAGCCAGAGAGAGGGTAAAACCCCCCCAGTATTCCCCCTCCCCATTAAAGCTGTAGAATTCCTTTCTGTAGGATTTTGTGGATGCTGAAAATTTTCACAACTTCAAGCACATTCTGGATATGTTTATAGGAGAGGAGTTCTTTGTGGGGACGAAATACTCAGGATTTGTGTGTCTCAGTAAAGTTCCTTTGCATGGGATTGCTGGAAGCTGAGGGAATGTTTTGGGAAAGCACTGTATTGGTTTTCCCAGTGTATCCACATCTGCACTGGGGCTGGGAAGATTTGGGACCTGTGGAAAAGCCCCTGTTGGACGTGCCCAGCTGCAGGTAGCAAACAAGAGGCAGTGCTGGGACATTTCTGGAAATTACTCTACCGTGACTCCCTGATATTGGCAGCTTGTCTTGGCTCCAGTGGGAGGAAACAGATGGAACCTCTGTGCCAGGTATCGAGGCTGGAGCTGCAGAGCGGTGTGGGGGCAGCCTGTGCCCAGCAGAGGATGGGACGGCCACGCTCAGCCTGCTTCCCTTTTGATCAGCATTACAGTGTCACAGTCATGGAATTTCCTGAGCTGGAAGGGACCCACCAGGATCATCCAGTGCAGCTCCTGGCCCTGCCCAGACCCCCCAACAGCCCCACCCCGGGCATCCCTGGCAGCGCTGTCCAAACGCTCCTGGAGCTCTGGCAGCCTCGGGGCCGTGCCCATTCCCTGGGGAGCCTGGGCAGTGCCCAGCACCCTCTGGGGGAAGAACCTTTCCCTGCTCTCAGCCTGAGCCTGCCCTGGCCCAGCTCCAGCCGTTCCCTGGGTGCTGTCCCTGTCCCAGGGAGCAGAGATCGGAGCTGCCCCTTGGGAGGAGCTGCAGCCCCCGGGGAGCTCTGACCTCAGTCTCTTCTCCAGCCTGAACAAGCTTCTCCAGGCCCTTCCCTATGCAATAATTACACATTTCCTGCTTGCAGCCTTTCAACCCACTTCATGTCCTTTCCAGAAACCCAATCCTTTGAGTTTCCCAGGTGGGATGGGGCAGAGTATCCTTGGGTTGATTGTGGCCGCTGTCTTGTGTGCCCGGCGTGGGAGACGCCTTGCTTGTATCGCCCTTCCCCTCCCTCCAACACACCCTTTCTGTTGGCTGCAGTTCTGAAGAAGCTGCTTGCCCACACAAAACTCTTACTGAAATGAGGGATTAAGAAATAAATACACTTAGCAGAGGCCAGAGAGTCAGCCCACTGAATGTGCTGTTCTTCGGGAGCTGAGCTTCAAACCGGCATTTTCAGAAATGTGATGTATCATGAGAATTTCGGTGTTCCAGGTGGAAATACCACGGGAAAGTATTCCCAGACTAGTTTGGAATTTCTAAATCTCTTGAAGCAAATCTATGTATCAGAAACAAAGCAGGCTGGGAAAGGCACATGGTTTGTCCATGAAATTTTTTTCAGCCTGATCTTATTGTTTCAGTCTCCCTCTCTCAGAGCCTCTGGATGAAACCGTGTCATTTTAGGTCTTTTCATTATTTCAAGGGGGTTTTGCTTCTATTGACACTGAGATTACAAACCCACCACAGGTACTTTTTCGTGGAATGTGAAGTACAGACAAACAACTGCGGTTAGTTATTCTGACCCTGAAAAGAAGCAGGCACTAATCCCAGCCAGGGCAGAGCTCCTACAGTTTATTTACCTTGCAGCGGGATAATGCTCATTGTTTATTGATCCTCCTCCGGTAAAAAATAACCTCATTTGTTAATGAAAGCAAATCTTTCGTGGCGGTGGAGCCCAAATATTGCTTTGCAGAGATGAGAAACACCAGATTGTTGGGCGGACAGCGAAGCACAATAAATTTCTTTGTGCTTCAAGACTTTTTGTCTCTCCCTCTTTTTCCTGGAGAGCAGTTGATAACCACTGGGAATGTTACCAGGCTTGCAGGAGATGCTCAGCTCTGGGGGGACAGAGACCTCTCAGGACCAGCCTTTTGCCAGGTATGTCCATATGTATCTGCAGGGTTGTCAATATATATTTAGATTAGGAAGGATTATGTTTCTCTTTAGCCAAACCAGCTTTAAACTGAGCCTCTATGACCTGGTGTGTGACTTGAGAGCAGTTGTCAGGCAGCAGCATTAAGGCTCTTTCCATCCATTCATCCATCCATCCATCCACCATCCATCCATCCATCCATCCATCCATCCATCCCTCCCTGCATCCATCCATCCACCCATCTGTCCATCCGTCCGTCCGTCCGTCCGTCCATCCATCCGTCCACCATCCATCCACCATCCATCCATCCCTCCATCCATCCATCCATCCATCCATCCATCCCTCCATCCATCCATCCATCCATCCATCCATCCATCCATCCATCCATCCATCCATCCCTCCATCCATCCATCCATCCATCCATCCATCCATCCATCCCTCCATCCATCCATCCATCCATCCATCCACAAAGTGCTGCCCTTGATTTTGTCCCTGGAAGTTGCAGTGTGTCAGTTAATGTGTGATTATGGGCTTTGGGAGGGTGGTTCAGCCCAGAATGCAGCCCAGGCAATCGAAAAAGGGACACTGAGTACATTCTGAGAGGTCTCACGAGCCTCCACAGTGAGTGGACAAATTCTACTCATGGTGAGCAAAGAAAACCACAACCTCCTGGGTTGTGAAAACCACAGCCTGCTGGGATGAGAGGCGAGGGCACGGAAATTACAAAGGGGCAGAGGAAATTATTGTCATCCTGCACAAAATGTGTTGTCATGGCTTTGAATGCAGAAGTGACATGAGTGTGAACTCAGAGGGACAGGCTCCAGCCTTCGCTTCCCTCAAGCTTTGTGGTTTTTAATGCTGGGCAGATTCAGGGGTGATAAAAACACCTGTGGAAGCTGCACAGAAGTGCAGAATCCTCTGAGTTTTACAGAAGTACAGAAGAATCACGTTAGTTCCAGGCAGCATTTATTGTGCCTGTGTGGCTTCTTCCTGTGAAGTGCTGGGTCAAAATTATCTCCCCAGGCCTCTCAACACCTGGGAAATTATTGTCCAGAGGAGCTGTGACTGCCCCTTGAAGTGTCCAAGGCCATGGATGGACTTGGAGTACCTTGGGCAAGGGAATGGAACTGGATTATTTTTAAGGTCCCTTCCAACCTGAACCAGTCTATGATTCTGTGAAATGCAGCTATTACAGGAACAATTCCTGAGAGCTGCTTTTCTTGGGCAGATCAGGCCCACTTTTCTTCAGCTGATACCCAAGAAAAGTTGAAGAAAACTGTAGCTTCCCCAAAGGAAGAAGCAGCACATTCCTGAGATGCACTATTTGGACAGGAGGAAAGCTGGGAAGCTCCTCTTGGTGATTTGAGGTGACATTTGTGAGGAGGGAAGTCTCCTACCAGGACAGTTTTGTCTCCTAACAGGACAAAATGTATTTGCATTCATGTCTCCCAAAGGAATTGCTTTGAAATTCATCATTTGATGTAAGATTTTGATTTGGGACTCATAATTGGAACTGTTTGAAGAACTGGGATTGGTTGGAAGAGTTAATCGAGTGAATATATGAGAATGTGCCTTCATCTTACACTGCCTGACACTGACCTGGGACAACAGAGAGCTGCACTTGCAGGGGGTTCAACCCCCAGGTACTGTCCAGGGAGAAAATAACTGCACCAAACATCAGTGCAGACCACAAAAATGAGCAGCAATAAGATGGGATCTCTCCAGGGAAGTGCCTGACCCCCAGGTCGTTGTGTAGAGGGGCTGCATGACCCAGCTGCTGCCATGAGGTGCTCAGTGAGGTTCCCATCCCTGGAGGAGCGTGGCCAAGGTGGGCAGGAGACAGGCTTGAAGTAGGAACACATCCGGCTTTGTGGGTGGACGTGGCAGCAGGATGAGAGAGCAGAGTGGGAAGGGCAGATCTTGGGAAGAAACCATGGCCAAATGTCACGGTCAGCCTGTGCAGAAGGACCTGGTGGAGGTTTGCAACTGATTTTACACTTAGAGGGGCTGAGGTGGGAAAATGGGACACCAAGAAAGGTGCTTGCAGCAGCTAAAACGCACCTGGATGAAGCCTGCTCTGAGACCACCGTGTTTTGGTGAAAGCCGTGGTGGGATTAGGATGGAGCTGCAGCTCTGAAGGCACCAGGGGATGGCGCAGAGAGGAGCTGGCAGGTGCTGAGCGGGTGCTGCGGGTGTGGCTCGTGAGGCAATGCTGCCAGGCATTATTGCTGTCAGCTCCATCGGGCTGGGACATCCTGAGTGGGGGAGGACGGAGACTTGTTGGGACAGCCCAGCCTGGGATGCAGGATCCGGGTAGGAGTCTGTGCAGGCTTATCCTCCTGGCTGCCTTCTGAGGTCAGGAGTTTGCTGCTTCTTAATTGGGCCTTTCTCACACGCCGAGGAAGTTAATTAGTCAATTCCTGAAACTTTTCAACTCCCTCATCTCTTCCGTGGGATCTCCCGGCACAATCTCAGCTGGGGGATGAGGAGCCAGCCCTGTGCATTACGCAGTGGCTTTGTGGGTGAGCCTCGCTCAATCCATGACCACACTGCAGGACACAACAGGAGCAGGAGCAGGGATCGCTGCATCCCGAGCGCTCCAGGATGTGCTGGTGTGGACATGCAAACGAGGAAACAGAGACATCATCTTCTCCAGTGTGTCCACAAGCCTGGAAAAAATGGTGTAACAGCCCTCACCTCCCAGCCCTGTTGTTTGGGCAAAGCCAGTGAGTCAGGGACCTCTGGGGAAGAGCAGAAATGTTTTGCACCGAGCATCGGAGCTGAGGTTTCTGGTGGGTGAAATAATGGACTTGCTAGAGTACAGCAGTGGCTCGTGGAAGGATCTCTTGACATAGGATGTGACTCTGCCTCCATCCAAATGAGGTTTTGACTACCTGAAAGGCTGATTGCAGCTAATTAAAGCTCATGACTTTTGTGGAGCTGAACTCCAGGCTGTAGTAGGCAGGAGAAGTTATAGGTTAACCTATAGAGAAATCAAGCAATAAAACTTATTTTCTTCTCTTTTTTTTTAACTGGGATCAAAGAATTGTGTGAAAACCAAAATTCTCTAAAAGCTTCATATTTTTTCCCACTTGCAGCCTCTCTGGTACAGTGAAAGAGAAGGACAGTGGTTGATGTGAAAGGTGTTATGTGGGGAAAATGCTGAGAAACAGATGCTCAGCTTAATGGCACAGTCTGTGCTTTATCACAGAATTATTCCTAATCCTCCACCTGATTATACCTATGGGTTTTATCTGCAAGTGCTTGTCATTTCCCAGGTTAAACATCAGCTTGTTTTTGTACTGCCACCTGAACTAATTGTTACTTACACACAGCTGTCAGGACATAACGCTCGGCAAAATATTCTGCCTCCCGAATGTTCTATCAGCTGATCTGGTGGGATTTGAACCCTATAAATTGGCCATTGACAGTTGGAAGAATTTTTGTATTTTTGAATCTTTTAGTGTAGAGGATGCAGGAATATTGTGGATAACTGCAGGTCTCTTGTGAAGAAAGGTTGTTCCCTGGTACTCTCCTGCATTCAATTATTTAAGGCAAATCACTTCTGCTTTTACACTGATCAGTAAAAATCTGGTCGTGGTAATCTATAAACAGAAGGAAGGTGAGAATGTAGGCTGGGGGAGATAATAATTCTGTTGGACCAAGTATCCTGGGGATATCCTGGGGAAATAACATGACAGAAATACTTGATGTTCCTTATCTAATTTGCCCTGTAAAGTGTCCTGTAGCTCCAATACTTTCAATTCTGGCCATATTAGAGCAGTGATGTGGCCTTACAGAGCCACTTCAGCCCCAAACCTGTCCCCCTTCTCCGAGCAGAGTGACTTCCCAATGACAATCAATTCCCTGTTACACCCAGCTCCACGGGTGGGAAGGGGACAGGGACAGGGGAGATTGGAGGGCAGTGCTGGAATGGTGCCACGGTGAACGAAACAAAATGCAGAAGGGTTTTAGCCTCTTTTCCTCATCCACTTCTTTTCTATCTTTAAGTGTCACTACTTCCAAGGTGAAGAATGAGGACCAGGACGTTCGGGAATACCTGGGGAGTCTGAGCAACACAGATTAGGGGGTCAGTTTGGAGTGCTGGGAAAGGCTCTGTGGTGTAAGACTCACTGAACAGTGAGGGAAGGGACACAAATCACACCCTGCCTCCCTCCCTTCTGCTGCCATAGGTGGATCAAGCAAGAATAACATGATTTCGAAATCGGCAGAATAACTTTGCCCTGTTCTCATCTCTTTGTCAGGTACAAGGTGGTATCAGCTGTAGCTGAAGGACTAATGCCTGTTTCTTTGGGATTATTATTGATTAAACTCCCCTCTTCTGTTGCTGGAAGATGAGTTGTTGTGGAAAGCTTTAACATCTGTCTGTTGTGTGTAATAAAACTCTTCCATTTGCAGAAATGCCATGCAGGTTGCCATGCCATTCCCAGAATTTTTGCCTGTTATCTGAAATTGGGAAGAATAGCAAGTGGGGAAAACAGCCTAAATAATCTCATTTCCTTGCATAAGCAATGGTCTTGAGAAATTGAAGCTGTAGAAAACCACAGGAGGATCATAACAGTGACTTCTACAGCTTTCAGCAGAACAGTCTTGATAAATAAAGACAAATGAATCATCTGTGTGTGTTCCTTTGGAGCAGATGCTGGATGAAAGATGCCCCTGTGCTTCCTTCATCCTGTTCCACTGAGCCCTCAGCAGAGCAGCCTTCCCCACCTGACGGGAGGAAAAGAAGGAGCTCAAATCTTGAAGCTGTTCCTGCCTCCTTGCCTAACTCAGAGACTCCTCTGTTTTGTTTTCCCTCGATTTGTTGAGACACAATTTCTCTCATCTTCTCGAGTTCCTCTCCCCCATGTTCTCTGGGTCATTCCAGTAACATATTTTTACAATGATGAATGTTCTTCGAGCCTTCAATCCCAAATTCTCAGTGGCATGTCTCACCACTGAGCCCTCTGGATTTTGAAGGTGCTACCTAAAGTCTTGGGCATTCCAGGGCAAAATCTCCCTCCCTGAATCACCTGGGACTGATGTTTGGAATGAGTAATGAAAGGGCATTTGGGGTCATGTGGTATCAGTACAAGGAGAGTAATATTGTGTTTAATGGAAATTATGGACCTTGGAAGAGAAAAACAAGGGAGTCAGGTAGAAAGGCCTCTCTTTTATCTAGATCTGGATTCTTTTTTTTTTATTTTCCTGCATGCCTTTCTCAAATTGGGCTCGCAGCACCTCTGCTCTGCCTCCACTCACTGCACATCCCCACCTCGCAGAACCCTTCCTGTGGGTGCCAAGCAATCCATGCCATCCCTCAGTCACGGTTCCAGCCACACCTGGCTGCTGCCAGCGGGCAGCAAACACGAACCAGGTGAATTGTTCTCGTTGTGGGGCTGCTCTCCTGGCAGGGAAGCCACCCGGCTCCTGGAAATCACCAGCACCCCTTGCACAATCCCTGGCACGCAGGGCCCGTGGTGATGTGCCAGGAGCCACCTCTGGCTCAGGTGTCAGGGGACGGCTGTGCAGCCCCTCGGGGAGCCCAGCACAGCCCTCCCACTCACAGGTGACCCTGGGTCCCCAGCCAGACCAGTGCTCTCGGGGTGTCCAGTCCCCCTCCACGCTGAGCCGTGGTCATTTAGGGGATCATGGTCTTTGGGAAAGGTTTTCCCACGTGGCTGAACAGCTCTGTGTGTTCCAGGGCTTTGGAGTGCTTGGTGTCCAGGGATTTTTATTGACATTCCATGGAAGAGACAGTCAGGGATAACATAAAGAGTTGTGTAGAATCACAGAATGATTTGGGTTGGAAGGGATCTTAAAGATCACCCAATCCCATGGGCATGGTCCTGTCCATGGGCAGGGACACCTCCCACTGTCCCAGGCTGCTCCAATTCCTGTCCAGCCTGGCCTTGGGCACTGCCAGGGATCCAGGGGCAGCCTCAGCTGCTCTGGGCACCCTGTGCCAGGGCCTCCCCATCCTCCCAGGGAAGGATTCCTTCCACATATCAAACCTAAATTTCCTCTGTTTGTTTGAAAGCGTGTTTGTCTCTGGTACCTCTGTACCTCTGTCCAATTGAAGGGGATCCAGGAAAATCCAGTGAGGATTATTCAAGGTGTGGAGAATGCAGGCAGCACAAGGCACAGACACATGGAGTGTGTGGCTAAAAGATGATTACAAGGTTTCTTCGAGACCTACTACAAAAAATGTCCTTGAGAGGAGGAAAAGAACAGAGAACTGATCAACAGCTTAAAAACAAGCCTAAAAAAAAGCTTAAAATCGTGTATTCTGCACTGGCCAGTTGCTCTTCTTCTCTGGGCTTTGAATTTATAATAGGAAAATACAGGCTGGGATTCTGGGCTTCTTATTTCCCATAAGCATTAAGGTCGTAAGAGACCTCCAAGATCACTGAGCCCAACCTTTGTGAAGCACTTGATGATTTAATCAGAAATTGTTATTACTAATATTACTACTCTTAATATTACTGCTGACATTGTTATTATTATTAAGTTTCTTCAATGGCAAACATTTTAAATGCTAATAGTATTTTCAGCTGTAATATCGTTGTCATTTAGGTTAATCTCTGCTGTTTAGGATTGCACATCTAGTACAAAAATACTTTTAAAATCTTCCCAGGCTGCATAACACAAAAGTTCTGCTGTTGAAAATGATGGCTGGGAAGAAGAGAACCAGCAGAACTTACTGTGCAAGGAGGGTGGGATGCCAAACCTCAGTCCCGAGGTGCATCCACACCTTGGTGCTTCACACTGAGCCATGTCAGATCTAAACAGAATCTTTCTGATCAAAATATTTTCCCTCTGGACAGAAATTTTTCTTGAATGAACTGGAAACTTGGAGGAATGAGGCTTTTTTTTGTCAAGAATAAACATCCACAGTTTTCACTTCAGTGATATTTGATTGTCCTGTTTCAACCTAGTTTGACTTAATTTCAAAATAATACAGCTTTTCTCTGTTTTGGTAAAAATAAAAAAAACCCCAACATTTTGACTCTACTGTTGTTAATATTAGACAAATTAAGGAATTATATTCAGGGAATAATTTTCAGCTTTTCATTCTGTACAGGAAGAAAACAAAGTGAAACCTCTGAACGGGGCCCACAGAAAGGAAATTTTAGGTATCATCTTTGCTTAGCAGAGGCAATAAAATAAAATAAAATAAAATAAAATAAAATAAAATAAAATAAAATAAAATAAAATAAAACCTGTGGCTGTCACACCATGAGACAGCTCCAGTGAGAAAAGAGCGATTTTTAACAAACACAAACAGTATTTTCACAGAATGTGCACAAGCACATTTCCAGAGTTGTCTCCTGTGTCCTGGTTTCCCTGGTCAGAAACAATTGTTGCAATATTTCCTTCTGCAGAGTCTTTATTTATCTATTTGTTCATTTAGAAAAAGGATGTTGAAAAGAAATAGAAGCAGAGTTTTGAGCTGTTTCACGATAAAATGGTGCAATCAGCAGAGCGTTTGTGAGATGAACCCAATGGCACAGTTGTGTGTACGTTGCTGTGATGTGAGTCCAAGGATCTTACTCCATATTTATCATAGTTCCTATTTTTAGCTCCTGTTCCAAATGTTGTTTGGAGTTACCAGAGGGAGCTGGACTAGACCCCAGTAAGCACCCAAACCTCTGATCTCCATCATTTCTCACCTGGCCTTCCTCACTTTTTTTTTGGAGAAGCCTGGGGGTGTCTAAATGCAGAAATACCAAAATTTGGGTCTGAGGTCAGGCTGACACACGTTGGATTTCCCACAGCTGGGTCGATGGGTTGTTTTACCTTTGGATACTTCCCCCTGTACCACCTCGAGCTCTCCTTGACAAGCCACAGGAGCTTGAAGGCTCCTCCTGCATGAGCTGCAGCCAGAGGAGCTGGGGACAAAGTCCTGAGCCCAGCTGTGCCCTGAGAGCCACACAAAGCTCTCCCTGTGTCTGCTGGGACCAACTGGTGCTGTTTGGTCACTGGTCCTCCAGTGCTCCATTGGGTGAGACCCCAGAGAGCTGCCCCAGCCCTGGGACCCAGCACAGGAAGGACCTGGAGCTGCTGGAGAGAGCCCAGAGGAGGCAGCAGGGGGATCAGAGGGATGGAGCAGCTCTGCTGGGAGGAAAGGCTGGGAGAGCTGGGATTGTTCAGCCTGGAGAGGAGAAGCTTTGGGGTGACCTCAGTGTGGCCTTGCAGGGCCTGAAGGGAACTGACAGGAGAGAAGGAGAGAGACAATTTACATGGGCACAGAGTACCAGGACACAGGGAATGGCTTCCCACTGCCAGAGGGCAGGGATGGATGGGATTATTGGGAAGGAATTGTTCCCTGGGAGGGTGGGGAGGCCCTGGCACAGGGTGCCCAGAGAAGCTGGGGCTGTCCCTGGATCCCTGACAGTGTCCAAGGCCAGGTTGGATGGGGCTTGGAGCAGCCTGGGAGTGGAACTTGATGATCTTTAAGGTTCTTTCCAATCCAAGCCATTGTGTAACTCTGACTAAGAGAACAAACTGTCCTTTTCTGCTCCTGTGGGGTGTTGTCTCCCTTCTTTCCCAGCTGGCAGCTCCTGAGGGAGCCCAGGATTTTCAAGACCACTTGGTCACAGTCTTGTGTTGGAGCGAGTCCCATCTGGTTACTCCAGCGTGGAGACCATTGGAGGCTGTGTCGTGGTGCTTCGCGGCAGCATCACGTCTCCCCCCCACGAGTTCCCACCAGCTGTCCTCCCCCACTGTCCAGCACCGGGTGAGAGGTGGGTGATTGTGAATCAGAAGGTTTTGTGCATCACAAACTTTCCTGTGGTCACTTTACAGGAAGGACACTTTGTGACAGCCACCCGTTCATTGCGCATTTCCTGAGGGGAATGTTCTGGGGACACAGCTGATGAGCACAGCGTGCAAGGACTCGGCCTCTGTGAGGATGTGGTCCATGATTAACGCAGATCAGAGGATGGATGACGTTGGAAAATGTTCAGGAAAACTTCAACTTTAGTTTTTCTTTTGGTTGAAAGGCAAGATTCACTCTTCTTACTTTGCTAGTGGAGCAGAGCAGCCCTGTTTAATTCAGGAAGGTCTTCAGCCATGATGGAAAAATTCCCAAGGATGAGAGAAAAGTTCCAGAAACAGGACAAAGCTTGATATTCTTGCACTATTATTCACATTTCCAGTGAAAAGTACCTGCTTCCATCTCTGGGTGTGATTTACATAAAGATGCAAAAAAAAAAAAAA
>VXAD01010503.1:281870-331643 GCA_013399195.1 Dicrurus megarhynchus
AAAGAAGTAAAATCCTGGAATCCCACGCATGTGACCACATGGGCTGAAAATCCCATTGCTTGCCTCGACACACCCTCTGCAAAGTGTTTCCTCTCCTCCACTGTGTCTGGAGGTGGCTGAGAAGGCCACCCCCATGCAGAGAAACTGCTCTGCAGCTCCTTGACAAGCGAGGCACCGAGGAATGACGTGGGTGGGACAGCTCCAGGGAAACCTGGAGCTGCCAGAGGAAAAAAGGGATTGAAAATAAACGCCTTTTTTTTTTTTTTTTTCTTCCCAAGTACTTGCACTCAAAAGGAATGCAGTGGGAGACACCAGAATTGTGGTGGGGTGACACTGCTCATCTGGCCCAGGGATGGGGAAACACCGAAAGAGGAATTCCAACTTGTGCTCTGTGGGCAGCTGGCAGTGCTTTCGGGTTTGTGGCAGTGCTGGTAAAATTGGGACTGCTTGTTCCCAGTCCAAGGAAATCAGTGGAAGGAGTTCTACAGCTTTTGGTAAAGATTTGACTCAGGCCTCATTGCACCAAATTGATGACAAAACCAGGTGGTTTCTTTTTATCTTGTTAAAAGTCAGGAGGAGAGAGGCCAGAAAACCAAGGGGCATTGGGGCATCTCTCCATTTGGTGAGAGTGAGACTGTGTTGGGAATGTTATGTCCATTTCTGGATCAGGAGACTTGGGATGGGATGGGATGGGATGGGATGGGATGGGATGGGATGGAATAGAATAGAATAGAATAGAATAGAATAGAACAGAACAGAACAGAACAGAACAGAATAGGAATAATCTCAGTTGGGAAAAACCTACGAGGATCATCTTGTCCAACTGCCAGACCCCTTTAGGGCTGACTAAATGTTAAAGCAAATTCTTAAGGATATTGTCCAAAAGCCTCTTAAACATGTCCAGGCCATTCCTTTCCAGGAATTCCGGTCCACTGTGAAGAAATGATTCCCTGTGTGGAGTCTAAACCTGCCCTGATGCAGCTTTGAGCCGTTCCCACACGTCCCATCCCAGAGAGCAGAGATCAGCACCTGCCTCCCCACTTCCTACAGAGATGCTCAGGGTCCTGCCCAGCACAACCTGGGAGATGCTGAGGAAGCTGGGCTGGGTTTTTTGGCAAAGGGGAGCCAAAAAAGTCCTGGCAGTGCCAGATAATGCACCCAGGGGTGATTCACAGCCATCAGCTGCCTTTAGGAACTTGATGGTGGAGTTTAGGATAGCCTTTTTCACTCAGAGGGTGGTGGAGCTCAGGAACAGGCCCTCAGAGAGGTGTCCAAAACCTTTCCCTGGGGAGATGTCAGGATGTGGTCAGGGAAAGCCGTGACCAAACTGATCTTGTGCCAGTGCCAATCTTGCTTTGAGCAGGAGGGTGGGCTACAGATCCCCAAAATCCGGTCCAGCCAAAATACATATTTATATACACATGTAACTCTTTCAGCCATGGACTCTGATTAAAGCTGATAATGTTACTAATAATCATTTCAATAGCACCATTTGGTGTCAAGTTTCTCATGTCTCAGATGTTGTGCAAAGTGAAACAATCCTTGGTTGTGCAGTGAAATTCCTGCTATTTCCTGGGCTAACTTCCTCCATCTTTGCTTAACTGGGAGAAGTGACCAGCAAAACATTTTCCAACACAGAGCTCTGGTTTGGGATGGGTCCAGCTATCACTGAATGAAAGTTTACATAACAGAGAAGCAATTTTTGCTGAGATTTTTCTGGGGAAATGTTTGGATGCCTTTGGAGATAACAATTGCTCCCTGGAAGGGGAGAGACGGCCAAGTGCCCCTGAGAGGGGACAAGGATTAGGATGAGGCAACGCTGGCCAGCAGAGTAGGCACCGCTGTGGATTTCTGTGTACATCATTGTTTGATTTTTCTGATTGTGAGACAGCGATCACGAGCAGAGGCAGAAAAAGCAGAAGGAAGAGTAAAGCAACTGCTGTGAGTCAGCAGGGCCAGGGGTTTGTGGAGCTCTGCCTGGCAGACCTTCCCTGGCAGGGAACATGCCCAGGACACAGCCAGGGCCCAGCTGAGGTTTCTCTGCCTCTGGGGGTGTGTGTGGGGCACAGCTGCTGACAAGGCAGGGGGACCTCACCCTCCTTTTGGGCTCTTTTGGGTCAGGGGAGATGTTCTCCTCAGGGATCCTGAGCAGATGTAGAGCACACTCAGCCTTCCCCGAGGATGTGCACGTCCAGGAGGGCAGGAGGCCTCGCCTGGCTCTGTGATGGCCACAGGGCTGGCAGCAGCCCAGGAAGGAGAGGGAGGACCCGGAGGAATCCCAGGAAATATGTGGGCATGGGTTGTCACTGAGAGCACAGAGGAGCTGAAGGAGAGGGATGTTTTCTGGGGCAGGGGAAGCCCAGGCCTTCCCACAGCGCTTCCAGGTCTGTGGTTGCCCACAAGTCGACAGGAAAGGAAGCGTGGAATAGGCTGAGCAGTTTTTGGAAGCTCAGCAAGGCCGCTGGGGTCAGGCAAAGCAGAAAAACCACATCTCCAGACCTGAAATATCCTTTTGTTTTTGCCCCTCTCCTTTTGAGTGGGTGCAGTGAGAGAACATCCTGAGCCCTGCTTGGGATGAATCTGCACCCAAGGCCTGTGACAAGTAATTTGTTTAACTCTGTTCAGCTTTTCTTTTCTAAAAGTTTTTCTCCCAAAAACCAGTCTTCCCTTCCTGCCAAGAGCAGGCTAATTGTTTACTGGATTGGCCCAAGTCCTGGAGTCATTCAGCTCCCTGGCAAGATTCCACTGATTTTTGCAATGTCTGGTAGGGCCTGGTAACATGTCATCTTCCCGATTAAAGAACTCCACATCTGTGTGTTTCAGAAGGGTTTCTGAAAAGGCCAAGAGCAGCAGAAAGCATGTGCAGGGCTCCTTTACATGCACAGTGCAGAGTGAGGCACGAAGGATAGAAATCAGGATGGGAACTGTAATAGGACCTTGAGGCCTTGCACTGACGTTAATGAAAATAACAAGGTAAAACACTGACCGATGGGCTGCTGGTTATTGTGTCTTTGATTAAAGCGAAATTCATCTCTGTTTAATAGTGAAAGGTCTGTAAGTAGGGGAGAGGCTGTTTCAGGGCTCTGTGGCTGTGGTGGAAGGAGCAGGAGCTGGATGCTGTACCTCACAGGCATGTCTGAACACATGCGAGATGGGGACGAGCGGGACCGGCCCCGTGAGGACGTCACTGTGCTCTCAGAGGTTATGTAAGTTGTTTTGTTTGATCCTCAGCAAGAGGCCAGGCATGAAAGGGGAGCATGGAAAATAGAAGGCAAATTGGTTTAGCTCCTGGGTTTGTGGTTTTCGCCCTGGCGCTTCTCACTCTCCTCCCTTCCCCTTAATTGAGCTCCTTGCGCAGTTTCAGGAGAAGGTGGCAAAGATGGGATCACTGCCTGTCCTGTCCTAGGACAAAGTCTAGGAGTGAACAGATTTAATCAACCAATTATCAGACTGAGCAACACTTGCTGGTTCCTGTCTATGAGACTCAGGTCACTTTTGCTTTTAGCAGGAGAGTACCTGGTAACATCAAATGTTACCACGGGGTTTTGCATTGCCCGTGTTCAACCACAGCTTCCACTTGCACAAGACTTGGTCACAGGCCTCTTTCCATCACTGAGATGATCCAAGATTCTGGACAGAGTCGCAGTGGTGTCTCCTGCACTCTGAGCAAGTTGCCACCAAAACCTTGCTGTTGAATTGTGATAGGTGCTGACTGCCTCAATGCTTGATAAAACATCCATAAAATCACTTCCCTTTGCTCTGCCTTGAGCGATTTCCTCCCATTCCCCACCAAAATGAGTTGCTGGATGAATCAGAGCCTGGAGTTTTCGTTGGTTTATTTGGAAACCTGCAGGATCTCTTTGGTTAGATGAAGATTTGCCCCTTCACCTTCCACCTCTATTTGTCACTCTGCTCCTGCTGGCTGGGAAAGGGGCAGAGTGCTAAAAGCTCTCTCCTTGAGCCACAACAGCAGTAGGAGAAGTGCCAGAGGTCCCTAAGAAATTCTCTGGGTGGTGACAGGGAAAGAGGGAAGGGAAAAGTACAGTTCCAGGGGTTTTCCCTGACTCACCACGGCCATGGGATGTCTGTTGTGAAAATCAGGCTCTATGACCTCATGAGTGCCGTGCCCCGAACAAAATGTGCTGGGTTTGTGTCTCAGCCGAGAATGGGCTGGGAATGCTGCTCTGCCAGAATGGTTCTTCTGGAAAACCGTGCTCGATGTCTGGGAGCAGTGAAGGGAGGGGAACTTGTCCATTTTCATCCTAAAAATGAAAATAATGAGGGTAATGCACATGAATAAATGCCTAAATATCATTTGCAAGGTGTAGGGCATGCAGCACTTCCAAGGGAAGTTGAGGAGAGTTGATGATTGCTTATGACCTGTGATTAATTTTTCTTAATCTTTTCTGGAAAATAATTATAAAAGGATTTGACTTTCCATTATATGAGACAGACAATTATTTTCCACCATAAGGTTAGATATTTTTTTGACCGTTCCTTCTATCTCGATGTAATGAGTCCTAAACTCTAATACCCCACGTCAGGATTAAATTATTTCAAGTAAACTGAAATATTCTGAAAATCAGAAATCATGACTAAGAGCAACATTTTGAACAGAGGAATGCACTGAAATTTCATTTTCAGTCTGAGAACTGAAGACAGTAGCAGAATTAAACTTCTTCTTTGGAAGACATCTGTTTGTGGTTGAAGTACATTATCCAATATGTGAGGCACAGTTGAAATGCCTCCAAACTATGTTGAGTCTAAACTTCCACGCTGAATGCATTGTGCCTCTGTGGCATTTGGATCCTGCTCAGGAACCCTGGGGGAACTGCCTCGGATCCCTTCAGTCCCCGGGGCTGTATCCCACAGGGGTGGTTCATACATGTGCCATAGTGAAAACTCCTCTTTGAAAGCCTCCTGTGCTTTCTACAAATGCACCTGCCATCGTTTCCAGCTTCCCTGATAACATTAATCCCGTGCTTCTGAGCAGCCCTTTATGGTGGAGAGTTGGAGTGATGTTTGGTGTGTTTTAGGGGTGTTTTATTGTGGATCAGGAAACAAACCTCAGAGAGGATATGGGCGGGTATTTTCTTGGATCGCAGCTCATTTTGTGCAAGTGCTTTTGGAGGGTGCTGAGAGCAAGGGATAACCTCCAGCAGAGCTCGAAATGAAGACAGCTCAGAGTCACTGTCCTTGACTTGCCAGAGCTTGCAGAGCATCCTGAGCCCAGCTTTACTGTCCCTTTGTTGTCCTGTGCTGACAGTGCAGGGGCTGGGACAGCCAGGAACAGGCTGCAGGACACGGTGTGAGGTCAGTGAGGGGTGGGAGGGAAAAGTGACCCTCAGCATGGGCCAGGAGAACACCTGCCTGCAGGAGAGCCTGGCCAGCCTCTCTGTGTGCCCTGGAGCAGCATCACTGCTCCTGGGATCATTCCTGGATGGTCCCAGCCTCACGCCTGGTGTGGGATTTGTCACACCCAACGCCACCAGCATCCCACAGTGTGACTGCCCCACGCCAGCATCACACCTGAGACAAGCTCTGCCCTCAGGCTGGTGTGGGCACAGCCATCCTGAGCCCGTGGCAGAGCTGGGAATGATCAGGAATGCTGTAATTTCACGTAGCTGCTGTCCAGATCTCAGTGTGTTTCTAAGCAAGCTGTACATTCACTCTTTCAGACTCCTTGGAAAACCCCAGGCAAAATCCACTCTGAGCTCTGGCAAGACGACAGATCATTCTCTTCAACTTGCAAAACAGTTTGCTTCTTTCTCCAACTCCCACAAGAGTTTCTTGTGAGAAGAGGAAGCAGGCAGTGGTGTCCCAGTGCCCTTCCACTACAGAGTTTTTGTCTGGCTGTGTTTTCAAGACACCTCTCAGTGATGTGACCCTCCCCAAGGTGCCGGAGGGAAGGTCACAGAGTGCAGCTGGAACACAGAAAATCAACGTAGGACAGAAAAGGACTCGAGGGAATGGAAAGAGGAAGCACTGGTCAACACCTTGCACTTCCTGCTTTTCTCTGTGGTGAGAGAAAATACCAAAGAAAAGGGCTTGCACATGTTTTTCCAGGGATTCCTTTGTTTTTAAGGGATGAGTAAGAGCCTGATGACAACAAAACAGGGAGGCAGAGCTGGAAAATCAGTGTTTGAGGGAAGGTGAGCACTCCTGGCTGCTCGGTGCTGTTCTGGGTGCTGCTCTGAGGGTATGTTTGGAACAACATTGGAAGGATGGCACAACCTCCTCTGGGGAGTGACGGGCTTGTCCAGAAGACTCCAACAAATAGGGACTGTAAATTCTGAGTCTGGGGAGCTTTAGGTTGATATCAGGGAAAGGTTCTTCCCCCAGAGGGTGCTGGGCACTGCCCAGGCTCCCCAGGGAATGGGCACGGCCCCGAGGCTGCCAGAGCTCCAGGAGCGTTTGGACAGCGCTGCCAGGGATGCCCGGGGTGGGGCTGTTGGGGGGTCTGGGCAGGGCCAGGAGATGCACTGGATGATCCCTTCAGTCCCTTCCAGCTCAGGATATTCTGGGATTCTATGAAAATTCCTCCTGTGTGTGGCAAGTACTTGCAGCTCTTCAGGGACTCTCTCCAGAGCTTTTCTCTCAAACCCCCAAAATGAATAACCAACACTATTAGGCCTCTGATACAGAGATGAGGCATTCTGGTTCCCTTGGGGGAAATCAGGCATTTTTGGACCACCAGCCCTTCCAGCAGAAGAGTTTTACTGGACCATCCCCAGCAGCAGCTCCCAGATTCTGTTTTCAGCACTGAGGTTCTTCCTTAGCATTTCTGGGATTTTTAACAATCTGTTATTAGCAATGAACTCCAACGCTGCAGCCAAGGAGAGGGACACCCCAGCAGGGTGTTCTTAAGCACAGTCACATCCCTGTGTTAATTATCAGGAGTTTGAGCAGGGCTGTGCTGTGGTGGTAATGGGGCCTGGAGTGAAGCTTTGCAGCCCCTCCTGCCTCTGGGAAGAGCCACATCCCCTGGATATTTTATGTTGATGCCTTCGTGTTTCTGTGGTTTTGATCAGAAATTCCAACCATGCTCTTAGCAACCCCTGTTGATACAAGCTCCAGTGAAACTGGTACTTTCCAGAAAAAGTGAGAGAAAATGGTGTCTTGGTGCAAAAATTCGTGGCTTGCACTTTCTGGGACATTGGTTTTCCTCGTGGGGCTGAGCTTTGGGAAAAACAAACAAAAAAATGTTGGTTTCAGTTTCTTTTCTGTGATATTCCCTTTTGTCTTTAACATAAACTGTTCATTTTCATTCTCTGGTGGGCAATTGCTAATGAAGAGTGGAGAAAAAAAATCTCTTTCTTCCCCTTTGGACACTGATCTTTCTGGAAAAAAAAATCAGGAATGAAATGAGTTAACATATTCAGTAATACAGGTCCCCATTAAAAGGGGGGCTCAGGCTACTTTGGAATCCTGGAATGTAAACAAAATGCAAACTTCTAAAAATCATCAGAGAAAAACTTCCTTCCTGCTAGAAGCTGGGATTCCTGCTCATGGACGGGCGTGGATTTTTCTTTCCTGGATTATGTGTTGGAGTGACTGCTGTTCAAGGCACTCGCCCCTTTGATAGGATTTGGGAAGAATGGTAAAAATAGAAAGTTTCTAGGAAACCTTTAAGAGGTATGAAACGGGATTAGCTGAGTTTTGTCCCAGTTACGCAGGGGACTTGGCTGCTTTTCACACTGAGTTTCATTGTTTTCTCTTTCATCCTCGAGCTTCCTCTCTGAGAGGTTGGGTTACAGATCCCTGGACTTACGTGTTTTCCCTTGTTTTTGTCGACGGTTCGGGATGCAAGAGGAGGAAAAACTTTCATAATTGAACAAAATCAGCTGTGTCACCTCGAGTGAGGGCCGTGAGTCATTTCTGTTTGGGGGACACGGGGAGGAAAGCCAAGCAGTGATGGCTCACCCTGACCTAAAGGTCATCAATTCGAAACAACAATTTGAAAGAGGAGCGATTTCCCCTTCACATTGATGAATAATTAATTAGTCTGTGCTTATTGCACCTCAGGAGGTTGGAGTGGTGAGTTTTTAGTGGGATCTCTCTTGATACACATGACCAGAAGAGCCGAGACATCTCGTGTCAGAGCTCCAGGGGATCTCCTGGTGGGATGGGATGGGGAATGGGACTGATGCTGTGATGATTTTTTGCCTTTTCTTTTATACCCCTTTTATAAAAACCTTTTTTATAGCTTTTTGTATTCTTAGTGCTTTTTAGCCTACATTCTTAGACTTAGTTTGTTAAGCTAGGAGACTCAACATTTTAGAAACCCCAGGCCCCAAGGTCCTCTCCAGAACACATTTTGTAAACGGAGCTAGAACCATCCAGGGGAAGGTTCCTCGGGGAGGGGGGCTCACTCGAGCCTCTCATTGGGGAATTTATGACAGAGATGCTAATTAGTAACACCTATAATGATATACCCGATCTACTGGGGGTGTGCATTGTGGTGTGCATTTCAGCACATTCCACCTGGACGTGGTGCACCTCAGGATCCTTAAAATAAATACTGAGGTAAAACCCCTTTTTCCCTTCTAACCGTGTTTGATTCTTGATTTTAAGACCAGGAAAAGGCGTCAGGAGAGGCCTTGTCCTTTCCCTGCTGGTTACTCCTAGTTTTGGCTCAAGACCAGCAGGTTTTGGCTCAAGACCAGCAGGTTTTGCTTTCCCCTGCAGTGCCCAAATCAGCTTCACTTCACTTCTGAAAGGCTCAGCCTTCAGCTGGCAGTGCTGCTGCTGAAATGCACCCTTGACAGTAACATCCTAATGAAACTGCTTCCATAAATCACATCCTTCCTTCGTGACAGTAAATCTCTGACTGGAAATCAAAAACAAACAAAAAAATTATTTGGAATTGTACGTGGCATGTACCTCCTGGGGCAGAAAATTAATAAAGTTATTTTCTAATTTGTCTTTTACAAGAAGGAAGTTACTTTGTCTAATCTTCATGGAATTTAACGTAAGAGGACTTGCAGAATGAGTCAGGTCTTTTGTGTCTTCTTCTTCATAGTTACTGTAGTTTTCTTTTCAGTTTTATTTAATTTTTTTAAACAAAAATTAGCTTAGGAATTTTTTTTACCCTTGTCGTGTTATCCTTTGAGTGAATTTGTGTGACAGCTAAACAAAATGCACGCTGAAGTCCTTGTTGCTTAGTGAGTTTTACACCCTTTAAAATGAAGTTATTTGGACCTCAAAACACCCCTAATGTGTTTTGTAGTGAAGGATCAGCACAGGGTGCCCAGAGAAGCTGTGGCTGCCCTTGGATCCCTGCAAGTGTCCAAGGGCAGGTTGGAGCAGCCTGGGACAGTGGAAGGTGTCCCTGCCCATGGAATGCAGTGGAATGAGGTGACCCTTAAGGTCTTTTCCAACCCACACCATTCAGTGATTCCATGATCAAAGCTGAAGGCAAGGATCAAGTGACTCATTGAAGAGCACTGGCACTAAACAAAGGTGTCTTACTCAGATGTTGATACAGCGCCGTGACCCTGGGCTGCTTCGGCACTTGAACTCCTGCCCTGTGACTGTTCCTGCTTAAAACCACTCCAGAATTTAAGTGGCTGTGTATTTTTGGAGCCTCTTGGTTGCTATTAAACACCTGCTGGGAGCGAGGTCTGCGCTGAAGTGTTCCTCTGCATCACAGCAAAGGTATGAGCTCTTTCCAGAAGTGAATTCCAAAACTTGGACTAGCACTCGGCTGAGCGGTTTAAATCATTAAATCTTCATGCAGACATTTTATCCTCGTGGGAGAAAAGCAAAAACCTGCCAAGCACTGGGAGATCCTGCAGCTCTGCAATGAATCACAGAACCACAGGGAGTGACAGAATCAATTAGGTGGAAAAGACCTCTGAGATCATCGAGTCCAACCTGAGCATGTAGTGACAGGGCAGGGGAATGGCTTTAGGCTGGCAGAGGGGAAATTTAGGTGGGATATTGGGAAGAAATTCTTCCCCCTGAGGGTGGGGAGGCCCTGGCACAGGATGCCCAGAGCAGCTGTGGCTGCCCCCGGATCCCTGGAAGTGCCCAAGGCCAGGCTGGATGGGGCTTGGAGCAGCCTGGGACAGGGGGAGGTGCTTCTGTTTTTCCATCTCTGTTTTTGCATAAAAGTGGATGGGAAAAGGAAATCAAACATAAGGTAAAGGGAGAAAAAGGAAAGAAAGCAAAGTGTGGAGAATTGGGAAAAAACCCCCAGCTGTTTGGACAGTTAAATGAGCTCTACAGGAGCTCTGGCTCCAGGGATGTGAGGGAATGTGGCTCCAAGGCCAGGTTGGAGGGGGTTTGGAGACACCTGGGACAGCAGAAGGTGTCCCTGCCCATGGAAAGGGGGGAATGAGGTGAGGTTTAAGTTCCCTTCCAACCCAAACACTGCTGGGATTCTGTGATTCTCTCACAGCTTTACGGGAGAAGGGCAGATCCCCCCTGCAGCCCTCAGCCCAAGCAGGTGTCCAAAGGGCTCTGTGGTCCAGCACCAGGAATTCCTTTCCCATAAGGAGTATTTGTGTTTCTTGGGCTGCAGGGTCAGCCTGTGCCTGTCTCTACCCTAAAATCTGCCCTGTGATTTGTCTGAAGATAATTAAAGACGCTCTCACCACTGTGCTCTGAACCAGGTGTGTTTATTCAGGAAAACACCTGTGCCCCCAGTATTTAAACTGCAATAATTAACACCACACAATTGCATTGTTTTGGCATTTCCTAGGGGTCATTGCTGAAGCCCCAGTGAACACTCACAACACAGCCTGGTTTAAATATGAAAAATACCCTTTGGATATAAAGGCTCTGCAGCACTGCTCAGAATTCTGCCTGCCAGAGGCCAAAGTCCTGCTCTCCCACCACTCTCAAGCTTGAGGAACTTGGTTGAAGCCCCCAGAGTCACGTTGACTGAAAGTATTTTAAAATTGCATGTAATTAGCATTTTTCAGCATTAAACTTCTTCTTCCTCTAAAGCAGAAGAAGTAGAAATTGCCGATTTCAGATTGTGATGGGTGTGAACGTTGGAATCAAAGGACCCCAGACTGGTTTGGGTTGGGAGGGACCTTAAAGCTCATCTTATTCCATGGGCAGGGACACCTTCTGCTGTCCCAGGTTGCTCCAAACCCTGTCCAACCTGGCCTTGGAGCCACGTTCCCTCACATCCTTGGAGTCAGAGCTTCTTGGAGCTCATTTAACTGTTCCAACAGGATTGGGTGTTTTCCCCCAATTCTTCACACTCTGCTTTCTTTTCTTTTCCCCCTTTACCTTATGTTTGATTTCCTTTTCCATCCTCTTCCATACAAAAACAGAGATTAAAAATATCTTTATAACTGATAATCATTATAATATTTTTCTATAAAAATAGAAGCAAAGAGAGGAAGAAGCGGAATGATAAAAACCCAAGGAAATGAAAAATATCCAAACTTGAAGGAATGAAAAAAATTGTCAAATATTTACTACACAGTTTTATGTGAGAAAAGTAGCTTCAAAAGTGACTTCCAGTACTGAATTGGAGCTCAATTCCAAAATCTGGGTCTCCCTCTGTCAGGTCTGGATGAGCCCGAGGAATAAGTGGAATAAAAATGACCAAAACTGGCAAATCTTATTCTTTTGTGTCCATAAATCTACCAACTTGCTCAGCTGTCATTGTGTTTTACCTCACAAATGTGTCCTGCTTGGAGGCCTCAGTCCGTAACTTATCCCTGGAACGTGGCCATAAATTATCAAACCACACATTAAATGATTTTTTCTTTATCTGGAACTGAGTGAGGCTTTTGAGTCTGAGGTGGCTGGACTGAGTAAAGGCTCACTCAGCAGCTGAGCCTGGCTTTTCTGGGCAGCTATTTTGGGTGCTCTGACTCACCTGGAGCTTCCTGTTTCACATTGGCTCTAAGAAGGAATTAGAGAGCCTAAATTTAGAAGCTGTTGACATGAAGGGAAATGGAATGTCAGGACTGCAGGATATGGCAACTCAGGAAAAAACTGATGGCTTCACTCCTGGTGTGCAGCATCCCTGATTGCAACAGAGCAGGGAGGCTGCTGCAATCCCAGGGAATGCTGAGCATGGAGAAGGCTCTGCCCCCATGGAAGTGTCGAGCTCTGGGGTCTCACAGCTTTCCCTTGCCTTGGAAGCACCTGAATTTCTCCTTGAGCCTGAATTTCAGACAGTGCCATGCTGTCCTTCCTGGGGCTCCACCCTCCTCCATCCCAAATCTTTGAGCTCCTGGGATTAGCAGGGAAAAGAAAAACTGGGAATTTAAACTGTGGGGGCTGGGGGGTTCCAGGCTGACTGCAGAATGTGCTCTTCCAAAACATTTTCCCAAGACCCCGTATCCTCATGTTCCTTGAAACTGAGCCAATTAAAACCATTAAAAACGGCGGCTGGAGGAGGTTTTGAGGTCACTACGTGCAGCTCCTGCTGCCTCGAGTGTTGCTCATCAGAATTTGCGTTTATTTCAGTCATTCTCCCTCCAGAAGCTGCCTTTGCTCTGAGGGTTTCTCATGCTGCTCGCACCAAACACAACTTGTATCACTTCCACTTTTTAAAGACCAGTTTTAAGGTCCCAAAAATAAAAGTGTCTTACTTATTTTGCTTTTTAGGTTGCTTATTTGTGCTGAGTAGCCCCTTTCCTATGTTGTCTTCAGGAGAGGGTGCTGGAAACAGTGGAGCCGCTTTGAATTTTTCTATCTAGTAACATTATGAATAATCATCATCATCATCATCATCATCATCATCATATTAATTTGAGAGCATGAGCAACTAGCCAAGGATTTTGCAGACTGCTGCTTGTTCTCCCAAGGAATCTGGGTGGCTCAGAGCAGTGCAGAGTCAGGCAGTTGCTGCGCAGAAGGTCAGTGCCCTATTGATCCAAGTGGGATCTTTAAATAGGGAGCGCTGTGCGTTTTTAGGTTGCTGACAGTCCCTGGCCGGCCCTTGGCACAGGAAGGGATTTCTCTCTAAATGACTCTGATGTCTTTCCCTGGTGCTGAGCGAAAAACAGAAACAAACCCAGAAGTGAATGTGAAAGTCCCTCCGAGAATAATGAATCTGTGTCAGATAAGCCGTGGCCTAATTTTCAGAGCTGAGCTTTGAGGAGTTGGGCTTCGGGCCAATTTCATGGGAGGTGTCACCGAGCCTTGTGAAATCTGATTGCACTCATGGTTTCAAAGTCTTCACAGCTCCGGCACAGCTCGGATGCAGCTCTGTGATCTCTGATATTAAACCTGATCAGATTTTGGGTTGCTGCCCCCAGGTGAGCTGGGATGGAAATGTGTTACATCAGCTTGACTGCCATGGAAGTCCCTGTTAAAAATTTCTACAGCAATTAACAACAGAGAGAATTAAGCAAATAATAGGCATTTTTTTTTCCCTATTAACCAAGATTATGGATAAATCCTATGGATGCCCCATGGCCAAGCAGATATCAGATTAAGAGCGCAGCTTTCTCAGCATCTGGGAAGGGTCCAAACCCCTTTACAGAGCAGAGCTGTGGCATTGTTGCCTCTCCCTGTGTCTGGTGGAGTTGGCAATCACACACGGGCACAGAAAACCCCACATTTGCCACATCTGAGGGCCAGGGGAGGAATTTTCACAATTTCTCCATGACTTCAGTGCTTTTAGGATCCCTCCCCTCTCCTGGGCTGGGCCCTGTGGTGGGGAACCAGAGCAAGGTGTGGTTCTCCAGGAGATGCTTCTGGGTAGAGCCAGGACCCTCCTGCTGCAAACACGGCTGTTCCCCACAGGGAAGTGTTCCTGATGCTGCTGGAATGACACATCCTCGTGGGAAGGACCAGCCTGGATATTTTTTTAAGTGCAGGATATTTTTTTTGTTGTTGTTGAAATGACCTGCTTTAAAAAACTTAGGGGAAAAAAAAAAAAGAAGGAAAAGGGATGAAAGAATGAAGTGACTTGGAGTCTGCCTGGCTCAGGGCCTTCAGTGAAAGCTGTTGAACATTTTTGTAACTGATGGGGAAATTGGCCACTATTAATGGGCTCTCTTTCTGGCTATAATTTATTCTTATTCCTCAGAGGTAATGGGGTAGAGGCCAGATTTCTTTACCCAGAGGTATTAAAAAGCCTGAGGCTGAGCAGCTTAGCACTGCTTTGTCAGGGTTTTCTCCGTCTGCCAAAATAATGGAATAAAATCACCCTGTGCAGGGAGAGCTGCTTTATTTTTCAAAGAATGCCCTTCCTCTTTCAACTCAAAGCCTCGAGCAAGAGGAGGAGTGGTGGGATGTGTGAGGAGATGCTTATTTTCATTCACTGACTGCTGCTGTATTCAGGAGCTGTGATCCCTCACTGCCAGGCTTGCTTTAACTTCTCTGGGAGGTGGTTGTGTGTATCAAAGTGGAGGCAAATAGAAGTTAAAAACCATGTTCAGAGACATGAGAGATTTATAGGGCCCAGAGGGGTGAGGAGATCCCAGAGGGGGTTACAAAGCCATAGGCAGGGTCAGCTGACTCATAAAAATAAATTTCTCTTCGCTAAGGGAAAAAGAAAGAAAAGACAACTAAATCCATGTGGTTTGGGTTTTTCTTTTTGATTTAGTTTTCTTTTCTTTTTTTTTTTTTTGCTGAGTCATTAACAGCAGAAGGGATTTTTGTTTGCATCGATGTTTATCAAAACAGAAAGTGGGTATCTCTAGCAGTGAATCATATCAGTTCCTCCTGACCTTTGGAAAGTGTCTGGTGTATTTTGAAGTCACCTGGTCGACGAGACAGAACCTCATTGATATGCACCATCAGTTTCTGGTGATGTAAAACAAGAAACAAATTACTGCTCTGAGGAATATTTGGAGTGTGCTCACACAAACGGAGCTACATCAGTCACCAGCATCCACTGAGCTTGGATGATAAACCACTGGGTTTCTGCAGCCAGAAACTCAATCTATGACTAAATGTTTTCTGTGGAGAGTTTGCCAAGCTCCAGCCGTAGAAAAATGTCAGTTGTGCAAGGGGAAAAACTCCAATAATGGCGAGAATAGGCCTTGCTGGGATCCCAGAGATGAAGGGAAAAGGGGAAGGGCTGAACTGGCATCAGCTTTGGGAACATCTCGGTCCCTTCCCACCCCACACTGTAAAAATGAAATTGCAAATAAATGCCTGGGTTACTGCAATTCATGGAATAAGAGGGCCTGAGATTCCTCTTTTATCCTGCATTCTCTGAACATTCCAGGAATCAAAGAAACTCAAATGCCACCCATCCTCTGGCCTGCCCAAACATCTCAGCTCTCAGCTGAGGGCCACTCTGAAACCGTCTTTGGGAAAGTCTGGACTTTGGGGAAGTTTGGAGTCCTGGCTTTCCAGAAAGTGCTGGTGCTGGAGGAGGATTCCCAGCCCAGCGTGGTCTGTGTCACACAGGGACTGCCAAACTGGCAGGGCAGCACTCGAGGAAAACGCACCCCAATGAACTTTGCAATTTGCCAGATTCGCAACTCCATTGCTGTTTTAATATTTAATATGAAAAGGTCTGGGAAGCCCAGGGGAGAACAGAGGCTGAGCACTCTGCTTAGACAAAGTCTCTGTCCCAAAGAGCTTTATATTTAAATAGAAAAGACGGATAAATAGTGACAAGGAAGACACTTGGAGGAAATGGCATAAAGTCCATAGCAGAATGCAGCACAGAAATATCCTGTAAATCCCATATCTCCTATGTCCTGCCCCAGAGTTTCAGCTACCAGCCCGAGAGTCAATAATTTCATCATTACTACTCCAGAGTTGTGGTTGTGTGCCCGTGGTAAAGAAAAGCCTCGACTGCAAGCTTTGACTGTTGGTTTTTTCTTGGAAAGACCAGGTTAAAACACTACTCCGTAAAACAGAGTTAAACAGATTTCCCCATGTCCTGAGCGCAGCAGTTTGTGACCCTAAAAGTCTCCATATTGTAGATTCTTCCCATGATCTGGCTGTGTTTTAATCTGTGTTTGTTTCGAGGAACCCTTGGTGGGTCTGTGGGTTTTGTGCTGGATACAATCCCAGCCGGAGCCAAGCCGGGGAACCCAGCAGCGGTGGCTCTTGCAGTGTTTTTCTCTGGGACACTCACAAAGTTCCTTGTTCGCCCTAGGGATGAGGTAAGGTGGGAAATTTAAACCGAGGTGGTGCCTAGTAAAAGCAGGCTACTGGTGTTCAGAGGAGGAGCCTGGGCAGCAGCGGGAGGTCAGGGAGCCGCTCACATTCCATCGCCGTACCTCAAGACCCCGAGAACGTTTTCATTGGGAAGGGAAACGTCGTTCAGGAATTCGGGGTGATTCAGTGTTACTGATACTCGGTCCTCCACTTTCAACTGTGTCAAGTGGAGCTGGAGCAAGGTCTTAAAGGTCTTGTCTTGGCACGTTTCCGAGGCGCAGAGCGTGGATAACGTCTGCCTGTCGACCCTGTCGTTCACCAGGAGCTCGATCTTGAGGTCGATGGGGCTCTTGGAGCAGTTGGGAAAGTGAAAGTTCAAGTGGCAAAAGATCAAGTAGAGGCCTTGCTTCCTGATCACCAGCTCCTGGCTCTTGCACTGGACAGCCTCACAGATCCCCTTGTCCACCAGGCTCAGCTTGGAGCTGTTCACGGCGCTGGACACTGGGAAGGAAAGCAAAGGGGCGTTAACTCAGCTCCACCGACTGCAGTGCAGCCCTAGGAGACGTCCAGCAGCGTTCCCTGCTAAAAGGAGAGACCTGCTCGGTGGTTTCTTGCAGGAAGCTCCAGGAAAACTCCTGGGCAGGCAGCTGGGAGCTCACACATGGAAGTAGGGCGCTAAAAATTCCAAGGATTTACCCAGCTCTCGGGAAACCCAGGACAGAAACACATGAATGTTCATCTCCACGATTTCCCCACTTGGTGTTTGAAGGGAATTCATGGAGATGTCCATCCATGTATTTTCCATATTCATGGGGATTGTACAATTCGTGGAGGTGTGCATTCCTCTGTGCACGTGGAGAAGGTAAATCTTTTATTTCCTTTTATTTTTGTCAAGTTAAACAAGAGTTTCTAGGATCAGACAGGGGTTTGCTGACCACATTCCAGGAGAGCTAAGGAATTTTTTTCCTATAAAATGCCCATTTGGCCATAAAAGCTATTTGTCACTAAAGCTGGTGTGAACGACACGAGCAGCTCTTTGGACAGCTCTGAAATCTTCCTTTCCCAACTCTTTCCACCCACCCTGGACTCCCCACTGACCTCTCATGTAGGCAGCAGCTCCTTTGTCTGGGACACACTGTAGGATCCTCAAATAGTCTTCAAAGGTGTTCTCTGAAGAGAACAACAGATTAACTCGGTGCTCCTGAGCATTTTTTAAATTTTTTTTTTCTTTTTTTGGTACTGTAAAATGCAGTCAGCACTTGGTACCCCACTTCCAGCATGTAGGAGCTGGTTCTTGCTCCTTGGCTGAGAATATCTGATCTGCCCAGGGAATTCAGAGCAGTGTCCCTCAACTGGTAAATCTATAACAACCCAAAGCTCTGGCAGATTGCAGCTCTCAGCCAAGAAAACTTAAATTCCTTACCCTGCTTCTTAAAATTAGGGCTGATGGTTTTAAATTAAAAGGGGGTGTGTTTGGAATAGATCCAAGGAGGAATTACAGTGAGGGTGGGCAGGCCCTGGCACAGGGTGCCCAGAGCAGCTGTGGCTGCCCCTGGATCCCTGGCAGTGCCCAAGGCCAGGCTGGACAGGGCTTGGAGCAGCCTGGGACAGTGGGAGGTGTCCCTGCCCATGGCAGGGATGGCACTGGATGGGTTTTAAGATCCCTTCCAACCCAAAACATTCTGGGATTCTTTGATTCTATGAAACAGAAATTATGTGCAGGTAAGATTCATTTAACTGAGCCATTTTTATGGTGCAATTACAGAAAGCTTTTAAACATTTAAATGGACCATACTTCTGAAAATGGCTCTTTGGGTGCTTTTGGAATGTTGCTCTGTTCCCTCACGGTTAAAATGTGGATTTCACCAGGACTTTAGGTTGTTCCTATAATCCTAGAGTAGTTTGGGCTGCAAGGGACCTTAAAGCTCATCTCATCCCACCCCCTGCCATGGGCAGGGACACCTTCCACTGTCCCAGGGTGATCCAAGCCCCATCCAACCTGGCCTTGGACACTCCCAGGGATCCAGGGGCAGCCACAGCTTCTCTGGGCACCAGGGACTCGAAAGCTGCTGCTGGAGGGGCCGAGCCGGCCCCGCTCCTGCCCCGCTCCCCCGCACATCCCAGGGCAGCCGAGGTCCCGGGAATGCCCCAAATCCAAAGCTCCAGGACGGGAAAGTTCTGGGGCTGCCCCGGCACAGCCTCGGGGACGGCTCCATCCCACGGGAACCGCTGCATCCCTCGGGAACTGCTCCACCCCACGCGACGTGGAGACTGTTCCCTCCCACAGCCTCGGGGACGGCTCCATCCCACGGGACGAGAGATCTGTTCCCTCTCACGGGATGCGGCAACGGCTGCATCCCACGCGGCGCTGGGACGGCTCCATCCCACGGGATGCGG
This sequence comes from Dicrurus megarhynchus, assembly GCA_013399195.1. NCBI lineage: Eukaryota > Metazoa > Chordata > Aves > Passeriformes > Dicruridae > Dicrurus > Dicrurus megarhynchus. Next base: position 300,309 of record VXAD01010503.1, read on the forward strand.
GGACTGTTCCCTCCCACTGCCTCGGGGACTGCTCCATCCCACGGCCGCAGGAATTGCTCCATCCCACGGCCGCGGGGACGGCTCCATCCCACGGCCGTGCCCGGCACTGCAGGCGGCCGCAGCGCATCGAGGAGCCACGTCCCGTCCCCTGCATCCCCGCATCCCGGTGTCCCATCCCGTGCATTCCATCGCCTGCATCCCGGCACCGCATCCCGGTGTCCCATCCCTTGCATGCCGGCACCGCATGCCTGTGATCCAGTTCCTGCATCCCAGACCCTGCTCCCCACTTCTCCCCCTTGCATTTCACCTCCTTTTCATCCACATCCCCGCCTTCCGTCTCCTCTGGGTAAGTTTTTCCTCCTCTCACCATACTGGATGTGCAGTTAATGGCACTGACTACCCATCCCTGGCAGTGTCCAAGGCCAGGCTGGACGGGACTTGGAGCAACCTGGGATAGTGGAAGCTGTCCCTGCCCATGGCAGGAGGTTGGAACAAGGTGGTCTTTAAGGTCCCTTCCAACCCAAACCAGTCTGGGATTCATTCCCTGATTCTGTGACTATTCCTCCTTTATTCTGCATAGCCCAGAGTCGGTGCTGCCCCCTGAGCCCCCAGGGAACGGACACACAGACAAGATGCGGATTCAGGAAAGCAGTGCACATCCCAGTGCTGCAACCGGACAGGTGAAGGGTTATTTCTTGCATTTGCCTCTCCTTTACCTCTCCTGGCCCTGCTGTGGCTGTGGAAGTGCACAGGAGCTCAGATGGCAAATTGGGAATTTTCTGTGTTTCCTTCCACAGCTGAACACCAAGAGTAAAGCAGGAAGGAGTTTCAGTAAAGCCTTATCAAATTATACTTCCTCTCCCAGGGTACACAAAACTCTGCAGTTTTCCTGTGCCTCAGTTTACAGAACTGATATCAGAATCCCCAGGCCTACAAGGGTCTCTGAAGGACAAATTAATGCATAAAACTCAGTCCTACTAAAACTTGACACTGGATGTTATGTGTCATGATCCTCACATGTCCCACTCTGCTCTGGGCTGGTGTGGCCTCACCTCGAGTCCTGGGGGCAGTTTTGAGAGTAACAATATAAGAAAGATCTAAAGGTGTGAGGGAGTGTCCAAAGGAGGGACAGGGGATGGGGAAGGCTCTGGAGGGGCCCGTGAGGAGCAGCTGAGGGCACTGGGATTGTTCAGCTGGAGCAGACTGAGGGCAGAGCTCCCCGGGGGCTGCAGCTCCTCCCGAGGGGCAGCTCCGATCTCTGCTCCCTGGGACAGGGACAGCACCCAGGGAGCGGCTGGAGCTGGGCCAGGGCAGGCTCAGGCTGAGAGCAGGGAAAGGTTCTTCCCCCAGAGGGTGCTGGGCACTGCCCAGGCTCCCCAGGGAATGGGCACGGCCCCGAGGCTGCCAGAGCTCCAGGAGCGTTTGGGCAGCACTGCCAGGGATGCCCAGGGTGGGGCTGTTGGGGGGTCTGGGCAGGGCTGGGGTGGGACTGGATGATCCCTGTGGGTCCCCTCCAACTCATCATATTCTGTGATTCCATGATTCTAATAAGAACTCTATTTAAATGCAGAGTGGGATAAGGATCTTAAGTTTCATAAGATTCCTGAAACTGGGGGTAGTGATAAGAGATTCAAATCTCCACAGTCTTGCTGTATCTACATGGCCTGATTTCTAAAGGGGTCTTGATAAGGAGGATGGATAAATCAGGGAGAAGCTGGTCCCCCACCCAAGCTCCCCTGGCTGGAAGGGGTTGGTGTGGTGTGTATTGTAACCTTTGCACTCTCTGTTGGAGGCAGAGACTGTGGATGTCTTGAAAAAATTGCAATATTTCTGTGATTTCAGTGGTTTAAAGGCTTTTGGGGAGAGCAGGAGCTCACTGCTCTCCAAGAATGAGTAAGTCATGCACCAAAGTCCCTTCACCATTCTGGAAATCCCCGAAGAAAAACCAAAGCCTGCTTTCCTGGTGTTAGTCATGTCAATACAGTGCTTTAGTGAGGGCACAGGCACTGCAGAGATGTGACACAGAATGGGCAAAAACCCTTCTGGCCTTTATTTCAACTAAAGCTCTTATGGTGATAACAAACGTCTGGTAACACAACCAGCACCCCGAGCCCGCTCACACCCCGAGTGTCCTGCAGGAAGGCAGAGATTATCTACAGAAACTCCGTGGCTTTTAGGGGGTTTACCCTCTAAAGGCTGAAAATCCCCTGCTGCACAAGCAGCCTTTGGAGGCTGCAGCCCTGCAAGCCCTGCCAAGCCAGCCGAGTGCTGAGCCTGCCCTGAACCAGCCCAGAGCTGCCCCGACCTGGCCAGGCCCGTGCTGCTCAGGGTGTCCATGGCATCTCTAAAGAGGCTGCACTTTGCATTTCCAGAGCTGTACTTAACATTTATAGGTGTCAGCAAGTTTGGTGTTGCCTGCGTTTAAACCATTTATTTGGTGACATCAGCTGCATTACTCAGAAGGCAAATTATGGAAAAAAATTTGTTTTACAGAGACAGCTCTGGTTCTCTCTCCGCTGAGGCAGCTTGTAACTGTTTTCTACTTTTATTTCTCAAGTTAATTCTTTTATCTGGAACATTTCAGCTCAAGCCAAGAGAGGCTGAAATCACCAGAGCTTCAGGACTGATCGATGGATGTGCTCGCATCACCTAATTGGCTTTGCACGAGTCACGGTGTAAATCAGAGCTAATCCCTCTGCAATCAATGGGATTAGATGAGCTTAAAAATACTGCGAGCAGGAGGAAAGACAAAGCTACATTTGGGGCTAAGGACCAAGGTTTCAGTGTGTGCTATGAGGCACAGGCACTGCAGGTCTTCTGCTTCAAGGAAAGCTGCTGATAAGGGAGGGGTCTCAGTGGGAAGCCCCAAAGAAGATAACAGGAGATAACTAATGTTTGTCTTTTTGACCCCTTTTAACATAGGATGGGCATCCAGAGGGTGCAGCCCCGAGGAAAAGAGCCTGACTTTTTCCAGGAGCTTCATGCAGCTTTTCCCCACTGAGCCAGTGGGGCTGGGAAATAGGACTGGGAAATGGGACTGGGAAATGGGGCTATGGAATGGGACTGGGAAAAGTAACAGTTTCCTCCAATCTCCCATTCTGCCCCACTTGCAGATGAACACTGGGTTCCATTTCCCCACCCGTGGTGGGAGGCACTGGCACCTCCTGCCCTCTGGGCCTGGGTATGAACTCGCATTTGCAAGGAGTCAAATATTGGTGCCGAGAGCCGTGGGAGGCACTGCCAGTGACCTAAACACTGCTCCTGATTTATGCTGAGGAAAAGCAGAATCTTGGTAAATTGTCTCTGTTAGATTTTCCTGTTTTAGGCTGCCTGTGCTCGCACTCTGCCTGTTTCAATTCCTTGCTCTGTGCCTTTTGCTGCTGTTCTCCCCTCGTCCATTCTCGACCCATCCATTTCCTTATCCCTTCTCCCCACGAACCAGGACTTGTTTTGGAATACGTGAAACACTTTCACCCCTGCCTCGTGAAGACGAGGACTTTCCACACATTTGCACCAGCCAGCACTTAAAATAAGACCTGAAAATCACAGTGATGTTCACATCTCCTGGCAAAAAGCTCTTCTGAACAGGCACCCCAGGGCACATTCAGAAATATCTGTTATTTCCTCAGCCATGCACTGGCTCCTGGATGTACTGAGTAATTTGAAAGCTTCTTGCTTATTTTCATTTTTTTCCCCCCATGACTTTGTCTCTTCACCAAGAGGAGTCTTTATGGGAAATGGTAAGATGTGCACAATTGGTTTATCTGTGACCCTGGGCAATATCTGCATTACAGATGTGACAAATTGCATGGATTGTTTAAGGGTCTTACCTGTCCTGATGGGTTTTTTGATGCCCTCCATGGCAGGATCAGCTGCCTGAAAGAGAAGAAAGAGAAGAGATGGATTATTCTGAGAACGGGGAATATCCATTCCATGTGCAACCCTGCTTTAAAAGTGGATCTGAAAGGTTTCCCTTTTTCAGAACATTTCTGACACAGCCAGATTCTCTCAGTGCAGTAAGAATTTCTGTGGGTTCTGTTGGGGCTGTTTCAGAAGGACAAGTCCTAAAAAGTCCCACTCTGTGGCTTGCAAAGCTGGGAGAGAGTAGGACAGAGTGGGACTGGACAACCTGGAGAGCCAAGTGCCCAGGAAAGAGCTCTGAAGTTGTAGAGCTGAGGTCTGAGCAGGACAGCGATGTCCTGCCTCACCTCTCCTCCTACTTCTTGCTGAGATGTAAAACCAAGGGTGAAAATGGCACAGGAAATTGTCTTCAATCAGCATGACGTGAGAAATTCCCAGGAAACCAGCTCTGGGAGTGAAATGCAGCAGGATTCCTCTGATGACCCAAACACACAGCCCTGAGAAACTGGCAGCTCATAAATGTCCAGCAAAGCCCTCAGGGAGCAAAATGTTCTCCCAGGAGCTGAGGAAAGCACTGGGAGCTCCTCGCTGTGTGCCCCATCCCTTCACTCTCACTCTGCCTGACTCCACAGGGGTTTCAGTGTCAGGGAGTGGGTTTTGCCCAGGCTGGGCTGAACCAGCTCCTTTAACCTGGGTACAAATTACCTGGGCTAATTGTGCTGGCTAATCAGGCCAGGCCCAGCTTAGCACATTGGAAAGGATCCATCAGGATCTTTAAGTCCTTCTCCCTGCTCCTCACTTACCTAAAATTAAACCACAGGACTAAAAACCTCTTCCAGCTGCTCCTTGAGTCAGACTCAGTGCCCTGAGCACTTCCCTGGGGAGCCTGTTCAGTGACCCACTGGGATGTCCAGGAAGGAGAAATTTGGGAAGCTCTACCAGCTTTAACAGAATATCTGATATCTCCTGGGAGAAATGGGGCATTCCTGTGCTGGGGAACAGCTTCATCCACAGTGGTGTTACAGCAGAAACACCTCATTTCTGCGTGTGACGTGGACAGACGGGTGGTGTGGGGAGAAGGAAGGTGCTTGGGCAGTGAGGGAAGCCGTGCTGGGTCTGTTTGTCATAATTAATGTTCTAATCTTAAATGTTTAGGAAGGTTTTTAATCAGATTTTGGCTTCATGTGGCCTTGTTTTGAACAACAGGGAAGTGTGGAGCTGCATCTGCTCCCAGCAAAGAGCTCTGGTCTGATGCCAGATGCTGTGTCCTGCAGAGGTGGCAGAGCTGCTCCCAGCTGGACTGGGCAGTGCCAAGTTAATGGTTGGACTCACGGATTTTTGGGCTCTTTCCCAATTTAAATGATTCTCTGATTCTGGGGGAATTTGGAGATCTGTAATTTGTTCCTTTTCTCTCCCCACAGCTGTGTCAGGCAGGGCAGAGTCACCTGGTGAGCCAAAATCTCTCCAGGTGATGTTCCTGAGCTGGGCAGGGAGGTGCTGGGCAGCAGCAGAACAGGAACCCAGAGATATAATATGAAAAAATAGATATTTCCAAGCTTTTTGTCCATGGCTTGACATCCTCCCTTGGGAACTCTCATGGATCTCACCAGATGTAAAACTGAGAAGGGTTTGAGCTAAAAACACTCCCAGAAATTTCTGCCAGAACCTCTCAACCCCTTCTTTGCCCCCTGCCCGGGGCTGCCCCTCTCACACGCTCAGGGCATGGGGAGTTGTTGCTGTTCAATGCAATACCTGAACATTCCTGCTCTCTGTGGACAACTCAAGATATTTTAGGTGACAGAAAAAGGATGTTCTGCCCCCAGTGAGATTACACTCCATGGAATCAGGCAGCCAGGGAGGTGTCTGCCTTGCTGATGGCCCAGAGCCTGTTCTGCACTCAGGGCATAAAAACAAAATTAAAATGGGCTAAAGGCATTGTGTTCTCACCTGGGAAGGCTCCCAGAGAGTCAAACCAGCACATACCAATGCAATTTATTTTAGTGACAATTGAGTAGATAATGAAATAAACCTTTAGAACTTCCTTTGAAATATTACTGGTATTATTTCTTTCTTTTCCAGCAGCAAGAATATCGCATGTAATGCTGTCATTTGGAATGCAAAGCGGCCCACATGAGGAGCCCAAACAGATTAAATTCTACAGTGCCAGCTCAGAAAGAATTCAAGACAACGAATTTCACCCTGTCTAGGGTGATCTGGGGGCTGATGATGAAGGAGCCCAATCTTTACCCAGCAAGCAGAATAATTTGAGTTTGCTTTATTAGAGAAAATGATAATCAGGTGCCAGTGAAAGTGATTTATTTCTTCTGTCCCTTAATCATTTTACAACCAATTTTCTCAAGCTGAGACAGAATAAAGGCTCACTCTAAATTCCTGTGTCACAACGGTGAATATTCATTGAACCAGACACCTCTGACCACTGTGAGGGTGGTGAAACCCTGGCACAGGGTGCCCAGAGAAGCTGGGGCTGCCCCTGGATCCCTGGAATTGTCCAAGGCCAGGCTGGACGGGGCTGGGAGCAGCCTGGAAGGTGTCCCTGCCCATGTCAGGGGTGGCAATGGGATGAGTTTTAAGGTCCCTTCCAACCCAAGCCAGGCTGGCATTCTGTGAAGTCTTCATCTACCTCTAGAAAGTCCAAGAAAATTCCCCCAAAGCACAGTCCCCATAACGGGCCCGGGCTCAAGCGTCCACGTGGCAGCTCCGTGGGGAAGAGCTCTTTGGTCCCCTGCCCTCAAAGGAAGCTCTTCAATCTAAAAAGGAGCCCCAAGGCTCTCCCGTGCTCCTGCTCAGCCTCAAACCATCCTGATGGCAGCAGGAATTTCCCCATGGAAAGGGTGATTAAACATTGGAAGGGGCTGCCTGGGGAGGTTTGGAGTCCCCATCCCTGGAGGTGTCCAAGGAAGGGCTGGAGGTGGCACTCAGAGCTCTGGGCTGGGGACAAGGTGGGCATCGGGCACAGCTTGGATTTGATGGTCTGGGAGGGCTTTTCCAGCCTCAGGGATCCTGGGATTTATTTTAGGACCCGACTCTGGCTGGGGAGGAAGGAAGGTGGGGGCTCTTCCTCCCGAGGTGCCAAGAGGCAAAGGTTGAAGCTGGACTTGAAAACTCCAGAGAGCAGAGCGCTGCTCATCTGCTAACGAGCCTGACAGGAGACACAGCCCCGGGTGAAAATCAGTTTTTCCTGTGCTGACCAAAGGTGTTAAAGTGGCACCTCCAGACAGCAGGTGACTGTCACTGCCCAGAACACCCACAGCAAGAGCTGGGCCAGTGCAGTTTTCCTCTAAAGTGCCTCAGTGGATTTCCTGTAGTGCTCAGCGAGTGGGAAATCTGCTTTTAGGGGAATTTTCAGTATTTTAATTTTTTTTTTTTAAATTTTATTTTACTTTTCTTTCTGTCAGGGTTGCCACCAGAGGGGGCCAACAGGCCCCTATTGGGGCACCCGGGGCCAAAAAGAGTTTTAAGGAGACATAAAACCCCAATAAATCATGCAGGATCGTGCTGGGTGCTGTAGGAGCGATTCACAAATCTGCTGCTAAAGGTTTTTAACAGCCTTGAAGAGCAGAGCAGCAAACAGAAAAACCTGCCCTGACCTTTAGCATTTGCCACATTGGAGCTAAAAAGGTTTTCCCACACAATTTAGAGGTTCAATATGCAAAGTCTACAAAATCCAGAGCAGTGATGGACTAACTCAGATCAGGGACTCTGGATGTTCACACAGAATTTGCTAATGGGAGGCCCAGGTGTCTGATGAACCTTCCTGTACAGCACCAGGCTTGTGAGGGTCTCTGTGCCTTAAAATGACATTTTCCAGCCCTTCCTGTCCCGTTCCTTGTCACTGGTTTGACATCTCCCTCTCAATACACCTCGATATCTGCAGAGATGTGTATCTGTGCAGGTATCCAGCAGCAGTGGATGCAGCAGGCAGAAGGGCGGAGGGTGTAACACACTTACAAACAGTGTTAAGAAGAAAAATGATGGCTCCAGACAGCCTTACAGGGACTATTCTCATTCCAGAGGAAAATCAAGTCACTTGTAAAAGACTGGCAATGGCCTGAAGCCAGGTGGTTCTGCAGATGAGAGCTGAAGGAATTAACTGACTTCAGCACTGCAAATAGTTCCAAAAACCCAGAGTTTAGCTCCAAAAATGACCTTTGCCAGGTGTGGCACTGACGTGCTGTGCCACCCTTCTTGAAAACAAGGCGTAAAGGAAATTTCTTGGGGTGCTGGAAAGTGGGGAGGTGTGATAATGTCTATTAGAGGTGCTGTAGGATTCAGAGAAGCAGCTTTGAATCATAGTTGCCTTTTTCATTTGGCCTTTCATGTCGTGTTCCCCTCCTTTGGAGCACCCGGGTTGTGGGTGTTGCAAGTGCCCGGTTTCTGCAGAGTTTGATTTTCCTTTTCCAGTCTGTCTTCCTTCATCTTAAATTAGGCAACTACAAACTGGTCAAAAGGCAGACAAGCAGCCTGTGCCAGCGATGGGGGCAGGGACAGCGTGATCCTGTCACCACGAGCCTCCTCTGAATGCTGTGGCACCCAAGGGTCCAACCCCTGCATTTTCCCTGTGACCCTCAAACACCCCTTGGGCAGAGGGAAATAAAAGCTTCTCTCTCAGCTCAGCAGAAGGAGGGTGTGGAGCTGCCCCTGAACTCAGGGACCACTGACACGATCCAGCTGGTAACATCTGGAGGGGAAACCTGATTGTCCCAAGGGGATGATCACACAAAATGTTGGTCCTTTTGTCACGGTTATAAAGAAAATCATGAAGCCAGCTGGTGAGGCTCTGATCCCTACAGCAACTCAGGATCCACAGGGCTCCAAGGATTGCCCAGCCCCTCAGGTCCTGGCAGCTGCAGGAGTCAAGGCTGGAGATGCTCAGCTCAGCCACAGCTGTGGTTCCCAAAAGGTTCTGTGCCCAGCCTTGCTCTGGCAGTGCAGCCAAGAGCTGAGGTGTTTTTGGAGCTGGCCTGGAGCTCCCTGCAGAAGCTGTCCCACAGAAGCAGCACTTGTTGTCTGCTCCGGGAATTCAGGACCAGTCACGGATGGGGGATGACTGTTCTGCTTCTGAGCTCCCTGACAGCAAACCACAATCTGTGTTTTTACTGCCACATTCTCCTCAGAGCATAAAATTGCTGCTTGGTTTTGTTTGTTTCTCACACCCCTCAGCTTCTTACTCCCTCCTTCAGCCAAGCTCGTTTTCAAAGCAGCTGCAACGGAGTCATTACTCTTTTAAGTCAAAACCTTGGCTCTTTCAGTAATCTGGTTCCTCTGGCAACTCCTGTAACTGCTTTATCCTGATGGAGAGGTGATTTAATGCTCACTTCCATAATAACTACAAATGAAAGGCTCATTATACAGCAAAGCTGTGGCAAGTCTGTAATTACCCAGACGGTTATTTTAAAGATCTCCCTTGATATCCCACTATTTCTCACTTAAAAAGCCCCATGTCTCATGTTAACTGTCCTCAAAGTGCTTCTCTTCTGGGAGAACACTGATTACAGGTAAATGATTCCTCTCTTGAAGGAGGATCAGTCAAACCTTCCTGGTTTAATTTCTGGCTAATGTGCATACACGGGCACACAAATTGCACTGGGTAAATTTAGCAAGAGAAAATATTGAGTCAAAGGAAAGGATTTTGTTTTCCATGGCCGGTTCCCCCAGCAGCCCCGCGCTGGAGCTTCCCCTCTATGAACAGTACTGGAGGCACCTCAGCACTCTGATTTTTGCAATAAGATTTCAGAGCCCACAGAACTTCTAGCCTGGCACTTTACCTTGGTAAAGTTGATGGCAATGCCCCAACAAGGTCAGAAATTCACTTTTTATCCTCACAGCCATCTGTATCTCTGCTCTGGCTGTCACTGGTTCCCCATCAACCCCAGGTCCATTCAAGAGCAATCTTTTGTTTTAAGAAGTTAAAAATGCCTGTAAGGCAGAGGGAAAAGTTGTTTTTGTGTGACCTTGTGTCGCTCATATCCTTTCTACAGCTCTGGTTGTGCATTAAAAATCACACCCAAGGCAGGATGGAGGGGACGGGGGCAGGAGGGAGTTCCTTGGCCCCCAGCACTGCTCTGGGTGCTTCAGGACAGCTCTGCCTCACCACAGCAGCAGGCAGCACCACGGGGCATCACACAGAGCTGTGGCATGGAGCCCATTGCCATTTCAGAGCAGCAGACCAGACCAAACCATCTCCAACAGTGGCTGCTCTCCAAAGAAGCAACAGGAGACACACGTCAAAGCAGGCAGGACAGAGGCTGCCTGGCACCTTGGGCCAGGAGCTTTCTCTGTCCATTTACAGAGTAGGAACTGTGCCAAGAATAAATGCTGGCCGTGGAGAAAGTCCTCTTCTGCTGAAGTTCTCTACTGTGTGTTCCATCTTTTGCCCTAATTCGTGTGTGTGCATTTATAACAGAGGTAGGAACTGTTCTTCAGGCCACAGGATGGAAAAGGAAAGGGAAAAGGGAAAAGGGAAAAGGGAAAAGGGAAAAGGGAAAAGGAAAAAGGAAACAGGAAACAGGAAAAAGGAAAAAGGAAAAAAGAAAGAGGAAAGGGAAAGATGAAAAATGAGAAGAGAAGAGAAGAGAAGAGAAGAGAAGAGAAGAGAAGAGAAGAGAAGAGAAGAGAAGAGAAAAAAGAAAGAAAAGAAAAGAAAAGAAAAGAAAAGAAAAGAAAAGAAAAGAAAAGAAAAGAAAAGAAAAGAAAAGAAAAGAAAAGAAAAGAAAAGAAAAGAAAAGAAAAGAAAAGAAAAGAAAAGAAAAGAAAAGAAAAGAATCAATGAATCAATCTCTTACCGTCCTCTGGACGACCAGGACCATGATGGTGGCCAAGGCAAAGACAAGCAACACACCCAGCGTGGCGGTGATGAAATACAAACAGACTTTGTTCGTGGCCCCAAGCCTCCTGGGAACTGTGTCTTCACTCACATTCATGGCTGATTCATGCGAGTCCTTCACCCGAGAAAGTGTTTGCTGCTGTGCCTGGCACATTCTTATATAGCTCTCGAGGCACTGCTCTGTGTCTCCCCTCGATCGGGTTCAAGTTGCAGCCCATCTCTGCTCCTGGCAGGATTTTCCCCCTTCATCCTGGCTCATGTGATCTGGAAAAAAAACTTCATCACTTGCTGTGCGAAGAAAGAGGGCCCCGGGGGCGTGAAGGAGGACGCGGCTGTGAGCAGGGGAAGGAAGGAGCTTCATGTTCTTGCTCAGGGATTTCTCCGCCGAGCTCCGTGCGCTGCAGCCGGGGTTCCTGATGTCAGAAGCTGAACGGGCTCCGAGATCCCCCGCCCCGGGCCCCCGCCCCGCCGCCGGCTCTCTGTGAAATGGGCACATATGCAAATTCTCTTTCATTTTATACTCACTGCAGCTGCCTTCCTGTCGTGCGCTGGCACCTCTCCTGCCTCCCGGCAGGGACCAGCGTGCAGAGCTCTGTGCCCACAGGTGACCTTTGGGCAGCCCCAGGCACGGCATCCCCAGGCGGGAGAGGGAGGGAGGAGATGGTTCTGCTCTGCCCTGCACTGCTGCAGCCCCACCTCGAGTCCTGGCAGCAGTTTTGGGCACCTCAGCCGGAGAAGGACATCAGACTCTGAGGGTGTGTCCAGGGGAGGTGAAAAAAGCACCAAGGCAGCACTCATGAGGAACATTGGAGGTCGGCTTGGTTTGGTCAGGCTGGAGAAGAGAAGGTTGAGGAGGGGACCTCATGGCCATCCACGCCTTCCTCACAACAGGCAGCAGGGCAGGGGCTGCTGATCCCCTCTCGGTGACCAGGACAGCACAGGAGGAAAGGGAACCGAGCTGCAGCAGGGGAAGTTCAGACTGGACATTGGGGAAAGGCTCTCCCCTGAGAGGGTGGTTGGTCACTGGAATAGGCTCCCCTCAGCACTAACCCTCTCCAAGGGTCAAGGAGCATCTGTATCTCTGCTCTGGCTGTCACTGGTTCCCCATCAACCCCAGGTCCATTCAAGAGCAATCTTTTATTTTAAGAAGTTAAAAATGCCTGTAAGGCAGAGGGAAAAGTTGTTTTTGTGTGACCTTGTGTCGCTCATATCCTTTCTACAGCTCTGGTTGTGCATTAAAAATCACACCCAAGGCAGGATGGAGGGGGCATCCTCTTGGATGCAATTCTCTTGTTGGCATGATCTCACGTTGGGCACTCCTGGGAGGAGCAGGGAGTTGGACTCAATCATTATGGATCCCTTCCAACTCCAGATATTCTATGATTACTCTTCTCTGTGGAGGTCTGGAGATATTTGGGTGAGATTTTCATTGAAGAATTTAATAGAAATGTGTCAGAAATATGTTTTTGATGCAGGGTGCAAGCTCCAGGCATGAAGAAAGCAGTGATACTGAATTACCTGAAGGCAGAGGTTGGGATGTGCCCACAGAGGGTGTCTGTAATCTGTAATCCCAGGTTTATCTGCAGTCAGGCAATTCCTGCTCACTTCTATCCTGGCCTGGCCTGGGACTGTCACCCTGGCTTTGCACAGAACTCAAGTGAGATTTGTTTATCAGGAAACATTCCTACTCTATTCCAGTGTTAAAGGACCACTCATTCCTAACCCTGCATATTTTCTGTGGGGTGACTCCTGGCTTTCTGGCCAGTCCAAGTCAAAAGACACCCAAGTGTCTCTGAAAATGCTCCCAGCTGGATGTGTGTCCCCTTTGGAATCACATCCAGGTAATTTATTTACCTGGGATATTTGTGTCAGCTATTCCCAGTCTGATAAGACAAGGACAAAGAGGATCCTACCAACGATCCATCCAGCTCAGCACCTTGCCTTCAGTAGAGTGCAGCAAGAGATTCCTTGGGAAGAACATCAGAACAGAAAAACCAGGCATTTATTGAGTGCAATTCTCCAGTTTCCTCTGATTTGGGCTCGTGGCCTCCCAGATAAAAGGTAGAACTTCTCAATTTTAATCCAATTGTTCTTTGCACCCCTGACATTGCAGAGTTGTGGCATTTTCCTATTATTACCACTGTCTTTAATAAAATCACTGGAGCACAGCACTAAAAAGGCTTCTAGAGATTTGCAAAGAGGTGTTTTTCAGAGCATCCCTTATCACCATGGGAACAGGCACAACCTGTTTGAACCAGAGACAAAGGGATGAGAAAATGCTCTCACTCGGCCAGGCCAGGCAGGTTGGATGAGGTGGATCCTCACCTGCTGGGTCCTTCTTGGTGGATGCAAAACTTCTGGACAGCCACGAGCAGCAGAGGTTCTCGTTCTGGAAATTAATCTTGATTATAAAGGACAGATTTACAAAGTCTTGCCTGTGAAAGGTCATTTCACCCCTTCAGGCAGCAAGTGCAGAGCAGCAAATCCACCCTTTGGGAAGCAGCACATGGAGATCCCCTACCAAAGTAATTTCTCCCCAGCCCTCCTCAACGATGTGACAACTCTGAAATGCAGGAAAATCCAAATTCCCAAAGTCTTGCAGTGACTCTAGAGCAGGCAGTTGGGCAATTCCTGCCCGTGACTGAGCAGGTACATCCCTCTCCGGGGTGGGTGCTATTCCAGAGAGGGATGGTGGTGTAGTTTGTAGGATGTCACCTGGTGTGGTGTCACGAGGAGGGCCCAGCTCTCAGCGAGCTCTTGGGCTTTGGCACTCACACCTGGCGTGCAGGTCAGCTCTTCAAACAGAAAAACTTATTAAGAGCAACCAGGTGGTGCTGATGGCTGCAGAAGGAGAAGAGATCACTGAATGTCAGTGAGGAAAAACGGGAGAAATTTGTGCAAACGAGTGCAATCCGGATCAAACGGGGCCTGGTGCTTTCTGAGATAAATCTGGTCAGCCCACAAGCACAGCACTGCAAACCCACAGGGTGAGCTGGAAATGCTGGAATCCGCTGGGAAGGTCCCAGAATCCCAGAATCCCAGAATGGTTGGGGTTGGAAGGGACCTTGAAGATTGTCCTGTCCCACCCCCTGCCATGCGCAGGGACACCTCCCACTATCCCAGACTGCTCCAAGTCCCGTCCAACCTGGCCTGGAACATTCCAGGGATGGAGCACCCCACCATGAAATAGGCGTTTTGGGGTGCTCTGGCTGTGTTTTCTGGCTTGGCGGTGGTGATGTGCTCTCAAAACATAACTTTAGTGCAACGCTCTGTTACTAATTCCTGAAAACGCCACCCTGCACCCCCCCTCACGCTCTCACCTGCCTGATGGAGCCGATTCCCAGAGCACAGTTCAGTGTTTCGTGTCTTCTGCCCAATGCTGCATCAATTCTCCCCAGCTCTGCTTCAAGAGGTTAAATAGGTGCTTGCCCCAAATTTGCATTGGCACGAGCTGTGTCCTCTGCAGCAAAGAGCTTTGCATAAAAGGGCAGGGAGGCAGAAAACAAGCGAACCACAAAGCCAGCAGCTCTAATTATTTCTTGGTAGGTATTGCAAGCGGCTGCCTTTGTGAGAAAAAAATACAAAATATCCCAGCCCGTTTTTAGTACTTTTTGTTCTACTCCTCGGCTGGGAGGAAATGAACTGACCGAGAGCTGAGCACCCAGCCATGTGCTCGCTGGAAATTCACCCTTGGCTGAAGCTGTGGTGACTGAAACCTTTACCAAAGACATGAATGCCCGGTTTTTGAGAGATGTGTGGGTACCCAGCTGCCTCTGAAATCCAGGGGGGTGAAGAGTGTAGGTGCCTTTAGACGTTCCTGGGTTTGTATGAACCGTGCCCATTTCTTGTCAATGCCGTCACCCGTGTTTACGTCCACGTGGTTCCCTCCCAGAACCTCATCCAAGATCTCAGAGAGAAAATGATCCATCGTGTCTCTGTTTTTGCCCTGAGTGATTCCTGCCATCATCCTGAGGGTCGTTGATAGCAAGGATGCTGTCGGGCTTCACAGAGGGCTTTGGGGTGGAAGGGACCTTAGACATCCTCCCATCCCATGTGCAGGGACACCTTCCACCGTCCCAGGTTGCTCCAAGCTCCACCCAGCCTGGAAGGAGACGATTTCCAAGCTCCTTTATCTTCAGTGAGAGACCCCAGTGGATGCAGGGCTCTCCAGCCCGCTCTGAGCTGCAGCTGACTGCACACACGTGAACACGAGAGCACATGTGGAGATCATTTGAGATGGAAATGCAAAATCATCCAAGATCTCAGAGAGAAAATGATCCATCATGTCTCTTTTATTGCCCTGAATGATTCCTGCCATCATCCTGAGGGTCATTGATAGCAAGGATGCTGTCGGGCTTCTTATGGAATTGGGGCATCACAGAGGGGTTTGGGGTGGAAGGGACCTTAGACATCATCCCATCCCATGTGCAGGGACACCTTCCACCGTCCCAGGTTGCTCCAAGCTCCACCCAGCCTGGAAGGAGACGATTTCCAAGCTCCTTTATCTTCAGTGAGAGACCCCAGTGGAGGCAGGGCTCTCCAGCCCGCTCTGAGCTGCAGCTGACTGCACACACGTGAACACGGGAGCACATGTAGAGAGATCATTTGAGATGGAAATGCAAAATCTGTAAACTGAGGTTGCTGCAAAACACCCTGAGCACCCAGAGGCTGAACCAGCTCCATGTTGGAGGCTCTGCCTTCCCTCCCGTGAATCGCTCCCGCACCGCGCTGCGGGGCTGTGCTCGTGTCCACGCCTCAGCCCTTGCCGAGGCTGAAAAAGTTGTTTGGGTCTATTTTTTAACTCCTTTTATTAGAATCTCTGCCCGTTGGCGTGGTCCTGAGCAAAGCTGATCACTGACTGGAGGAAATGACACCCCGATATCTCATTCCCAGCCCTGCTGCGAGGACACCTTTGGCTGCCACTACAAAACACTCTTTGCAGGGACTTGCTGCCTATCCCCCATCTCTCATCCCAGCCTCTTGGAGGGTTCCCAAGAATAGCAGCATTCTTTCCTCATTTTGTTTCTCAAATAAGATCACTGGATAAAAATAGACACCAGACAGGAGGAAAATGAGGGGAAAAAGGAAAGGTTAAAGCTGCCACTGTGCAGTATGATCTCCTTGGGGAGCTGCAGAGGGTTTATTTGTGCTGTGCTGCTGCCTCCCTTGCTCAGAAGAATGATATCACTCAGTCTTGTGAGAATATGGAAAATCAGGTGCATTAAATTAGCAGAAAATTGGTTATGGGGGAAAAAAAACCACTTCTTGATACTGTAGTGGATGTGCATCATCCATCTCCTTTGGAGTGCAGGTAGAAAGCAGAGGAGTTGGGAGAGGTAATAAAATGCAACAATAAAACAATACAAATGGAACAGTTATAAAAGTGCAATAACTTCCACAGATTTGTCAGAGACAGCTCAGTGGGAATTACTGTCTGCCCAAACACACCCAGAGCTGTTCCCATCCCCCAAACCGGGGAGCTGGAAAACCTGTGGTGCCTTGCAGCAGCATTTGAGAGAGTCAATCCAAGTGGAAAACTCATTTCTGGGTATTAAACCCCTCTGTGTTCTGGTTAATGACCAGAAGAAAATAATGCATGAATTGCAAAGCTGGAAGAAATGGAAAAAATTCATATTGTTTAAATTAAAAAAAAAAAAAAAATACTCAGAGTTATTCAGAATGAGATTTTCAGGCACGTCTAGAGATTTCACATCACTGAAATTCCAGTTATTCTGTTATGGAACACCAGAAAGACATTCATTTCCCACAAGGATCTCATAATTTCTTGAAAACCAGGCTATTTCTATGTGATTCCAGCAGCATAATAAAAAATTGAGCCACTCCGAGATATATTCGGACTCTGGTGCATACTGTGGGATCTAATTAATAAAAAAAAAAAAAAAAAAAGAGAAAAGAAGAGGTTTGTGTCATTTTCAGGTTCATTAAGAGAGAAAAAAAGAACATTTACACTTGCTGGTGTGAGTGTGGTTCCTAAAGTCTCTGGATACACCTGAAAATGTTGGCCTGAGAAAATCTGTGAGGTGGATTGGGTCAGAAGGAGGAATGGATGGATACCTAATATAACAATAATAATAAAATAATCCTAATATATGGATTTGGCTAGCAGGAAGAAATAAACCACTCAAACCCACGGGAATTAAGATTTGAGGCCCCATTTCATTGTGCTGGACATTGGGTGAGCTCGGCAGAGACCACGCCAGGAGCTTGTGAGGTGTGAGGGGCACTGGCAGAGCATCACACACCCCAGGGCTGGCACAGAGAGGCAGCAGCACCACGAAAGCATCACTGGAAAGGATCTTCCCCTCAACATCTGCAGGAGAATAACAGAATTTAGGTCAGAAAGGGCCCTGTAGGTCAGATAGTTTGATGTTCTGTTTGGGAAAGGGCACAGAGCTTTATCCCAAACCCCTGGAAAATGAGAATGGAAAAAAAGCATCAGGTGGGGGCTGAGCTGTGGGGCAGGATTGGACTGGAGCAGGGTCTGGCCCTGTCGCCCACCTGAGGGACAGTGTGAGGCTTGTGGGCACCCAGGGGTGGAGATGAGCAGTGGTTTTGGAAGTGATGACACTGGGAAGCAGCAGTGGCGGTGGGATAAGGGAATCGAGGCATCCCTGTGTCACACAGCGGCCACGGCATCGCCACTGCCTGTTCATTTCCCACAAAATGTATAAATCACAGGAGAATGGGAACGGAAAATCAAAATATTCAGCCTTGAGTGACAGTCCTTGTTTGTTCCTACAGAGGTAATTGCCAGGTAAAATCCTGCATCTGCCAGCATTTTCTCTGGAACAGTTACCTGGAAATTATCCAAAGCCTTTTCAGACCTGCATTTCTTACCCACAAGACGGACACAGCCACTCTGGATCCTGGGTGGCTTGCCCTCCATGGAATTAAGTTTGACATTTCTTTCTTTGGTTCCCATCAGGGCATACAAAAGCTCTGTGCATTGCCATTGATATTCATGTCATTCCTACCCCAGCTTCTCTTGAATTAATGCAACCCCAGAACCTTTGCAATGTCACTCTCAAGTCATGCAGGCTTAAAAATGTAATCTTGCCCATTCTTGAGTTCTGCTCCTCTCTTATTCCTTTCTTTGATGCCTTTGTGCAAATGTCTCGGGGCTTCTTGGGCACACCACACACAGCAGGTTTTGCTGGTGGAAAAGCAGGATTTTCCCCTGTGCAGAAGAGTTGGGCACTGAGATGCCTGAAGGACACTCAAGAGAACCCATCAGCACGAGCCACTGTAACAAACAGCAAGTGTTTCTCTGGCAATTCTACTTTTCCAAACCTTTTCCCTAGATTTTCCACACCGGAGGCCCGCCAGCCTACACAGATCACAGAATGCTTTGGGTTAGAAGGGATCTTAAAGATCACCCAGTCTCATGGGCATGGTCCTGTCCATGGGCAGGGACACCTTCCACTGTCCCAGGCTGCTCCCAGCCCCGTCCAGCCTGGCCTTGGACAATTCCAGGGATCCAGGGGCAGCCCCAGCTTCTCTGGGCACCCTGTGCCAGGGCCTGCCCACCCTCCCAGGGAAGGATTTATTCCCCATATCCCATCTAACCCTGCCCTCCTTTAGCTTAAGGCCATTCCCCCTTGTCTCATCACGACCTATCCTCATGAAAGTCCTGCTCCAATGTTCTCATGAGTCCCCTCAGGCACTGGAAGGTGCTCCAAGATCTCCCCAGAGCCTTCTCTTCTCCCAGAGGAAGGAATGCCACAAGGGGAAGCTCGGCCACACCTTCAGAGGTGCCACCCTGAGATCAGCAGCACTTGGGGACCTGTGTGCTCCCAGAGCTGGCTGACAATTCCCCAGGAGCTGAAGCCCTGTGGGGTCCAGGAGCTGTGGTTTGGTGAATCAGCAGCAACTCAAGGTGATGCTGAACTCAGTGAGCAAACCTGACCTGCGGTTTCATGCAAACCCTTTTTCCTTCTTTTAGTCTGCGTGGGTTCGTGCCCCCTAAATTTCGCTCTCAGTTTCAGCTGTGAATGAATTCAATATCTTTAGGTCATATTCAGCGAAGAGAAACTCCCCAGTTCGGACTAGTTTCAGTACAAACCTAAGCAAAACCACAGAATTGCTCATGGTTTCCAGACCAAACCATGCAGTTCCCCTTGTTTTTTGGGGTTTCATTATGAAAATTTCATGGAGTCCAAAAAGGAAGAGACACAAAGCTTTGAATTGTGACTTGTCCACTCCTGCCTACTGGGAATATAATGGTTGGTGATGGAAATCTTTGCTGCAAAGAGACATTTCTGTTCCTCCAAGATGGTTTTAAGTGAAAATTGATTGATTTGTTTGCCCTTTGGGCTTGGTTTTTGGCCCTTGCTTTGGTCTTCTTAGCGTGGTTTCAGTCCATGTCTGGAAGACAAAAAAAATCATGGATTCTTTGTCATGGTGGGAAATCAGTGCAGGTATGGCATACCTGAGCCTACATCTTCTATATTTCAGGGTTTAAAGAGATTTAGAAAATGCTGAGACTCTGGTGTTGTTCTCTCCTATCGATTAACAGCGGCTTCTTCCAGGAGAGATTAAAACTTGGATCATTTCTAGGTCAGGGAAGTCATCAAGCACTTGGTAACTCGGGGTATCACACTCGTGTGAGTGTGGTGCACGTGAAAGACAACTTCAGCCTTGAATTTGTGACAATCTAATCATAGGGAAATTAAAACATGAATGAGAAGAAGGGTGGGCAGTCCTGGAGAAAATCTGTAGAAAATTTGTCTTGAAATAGAACTCATTTTTAGTGATACACAAGCAAATGTGGGTATTTTTTCCTGGATACACTTCCAAAGGCTGTGTCTCACCTGCTGAGCCAGTTCTGTCATCCAGGATACATCAGCACTAATCCATTTTGCTGAATTCCTTAGAAATCACCTTATTGAGCACAACTGACCCAGGAAACTCAGCTAGACTGGAAGATTTCATTTTAGAAGACAGCCAGCTTTCAGCTCAAAGACTTCCAGTCAGGATGGACCTGCCACTCCTTCCAAGGAGTCACGACAATGTTTAACTAATTCCAGTCTCATGGACGTGCTTCTCCTTTCTGTTGGATTGGCAGAGCCAGAGAGAAAATAGGAAAATCTTGTGGATTATTTTCCCTCAGCTGTCATTAACTCTCATTTTCACTGGTCAAAGCTTTCTTTGTCTTAATCTAAATTCACATGGACCCAGTTTCAGATTTCCTTCTTTCCCCAGTTGGAATAAATAAATAATTAAACCAAATTGCTCAAATTTCTCTCAGTAAAGATATTTTCTAGACCCCAAATCATTTGTTTCCTCCTGCTCCTGTTGAGCAGGGAAAATCTCTACCTAATTTCCCCTTCTCAGCAGAGAATGTGACTTCTCAAAACACGCAGGATGGGAAAATGCAGCTTCAAACAGTGTTTTGAATGAACGAAATAAAAACACAGCAAACAATTTTGAAAGTCTGAGGCACCCACTCAAATGCAAAAAATATCCCCTTTCTCCGTGGCCACTGCTAAATGTAACGAGGCGGTTTCAGGATGTGTCTTAATACGGCTGATTTTGGTTGGTTTGGTTGGGTTTTAACTGTTTGCCAGAGGAGGTTGGCCCGTGGGTAAAAGCCAGACTGGAAGGAAATCTGGTTTCACATCTGGTCTCTGCCCAGGGCTGTGTCACCACCGTGTCCCACCCCGGTGGCTCTGGGAGAAAGGGGCATGGCATGACCCCCCCGGGAGGGCGTCAGCATCCCTTGGAAGTGGAGCATCATTTTAGAGGAGATGTTCAGGACTTTGCCTCGAGTTTCTTGGGCCAGAAGCCTGAGGGAAAAGAGTGGCAGTGACCAAGGAAAGCCACCAAGATGTGCTCTGCACTTCTGAGCTGCTCCGTGAACACCTTGGGAAGGGTTTAACCCAGCTCTGAGCAGAAGCACCTGTAATGATAAAATCTGTGTGCCTAAACCCAGCTGTTTTCACCCCACAGCTCAAATCCTGTTAGAAGAAAAAAAATCTTGATTTTTACCATTTTACAGACAGAAAATCTCAGGCGGGGAGGGGGGGGGTGGAGAAGTGACTGATGGAGCAGGGACTCCCCAAAAGCTTTTCCAGATGAGTTGGGCAAATGAGATCCATGGCGCTGCAGTGGGATTCTTCCCTGAATTCCAACAGGATCGTTGGCCAGAGAAAAGCTCCCCGAGCACTTGTGACTGGGGGTTGTCCCTGTTGTCCCAGCTGAGCCCGAGCTTGGCAAGGCAAGGAATGAGGGAGGGATGTGGTGAAGATCATGAGGAGGTGGTGGTGTAGGTTGTGAGAGAACACGAAGCAGCTTCGACTCGAGCAGAGGAAACTTCACGTTTGGAATTTCAAAAAGTCGACTCGACATTTCTGCCGTAGCAGATAAACATCTCAGTCTCTTTTATGGCTGGGAATCATCTTTTTCTGTTTATAAATAGAAAAAAACACAACAAGTTACCTCATGTTCTTTCCTCCGGGGCTTTTTGGGGGTGGATGTCTGTGGGTGGTAAACAGCCCACGGAGAAGTTGTTGTTATTATTAATCGATATGAAGAAGGGGAGGGCAGGGGCTGAGGCTGACATGAGCCAGGTTTGGGCTCACCACAACCCAAATATAGGTGAGGGAGGGACAGCACAGCCACTCTGCTGCTCTGGGGCTGTGATTATTGCTGCTTTGTGATATTATTTATATCCCTACCAGCATTTTCCTTGCCAAAAGACAACTTAGGCAGACACACAAAGACCTGAAAGCCTAAAAACAAGAAATGAGACATAAAGGCATCGACAAGCAGCTGGACAGGGTGAGCAGAGCACTTGAGGAAGTGTTTTAGCCTTGGCAAAGCCTTGCTGGTGTCGTGGTGACACCAGCAATGGAAACCTGTGGTCTGGGGTGCTGCACAAACACATTCCGAGGCAGCCTGGTGAGTGCAGCCTGATCAGGTGGTGCAGAGGCTGAGGAGGAGCAAAAGCACAGCACACTGATCTGGGGTTTGAGGCTCTGTCTCTCAGTCGGGAGGGCAGGGCCTGCCCTTGTTCTCCTGGAGCATCCCCAGGAGTAGGCAGCAAAGCCTTCAGTGTGGTCCTGCAGGGGATGGAGCTGGCTTTGGGGGGAGAAAAGGGGAAAGCCTGAGGCACCCAAGGCATTTCTGCATACCCAGAAATGTCATCTGTGGCCATGGGGGACAGTCCCAGCGAGTACCAGCTGGTAAATCCGTGCCAGCTGGATCAGCAAACCCAAGATAACCTAAACCCCGTGGGTGCCGTGGTGTATTTCGGACGTACTGGGGATATACCTGGTTTAGAGTGACCCTCAGGGCCACCTCGACCATCAGGTCTAAAACCAGCTGGAGCTTCTCAGATTGCCCAGAGCAGCTGTGGCTGCTCCTGGATCCCTGGAAGTGTCCAAGGCCAGGTTGGACAGGGCTTGGAGCAGCCTGGGACAGTGGGAGGTGTCCCTGCCCGTGGCAGGGGTGGGATTGGATGAGCTCTGATGTCCTTCCAACCCAAACCCTTCTGGGATTCTATGAAATACTGCAGTGGATTCCCCTCCTCTCAGAAATGCCGTTCCACTAAAAGCAAAACCGGATTTTGGAAAGATGATCATTCTGATAAAGCTTTTCAGAAATTAAAAAAAAACCCTTATATTTTAATAAGCTCGAAAGACACAAGTTCAGCATTTGGGGAATAGAATGATTTCTTTGTTCTATAAAAACAACGTTTTGTTTTGGAACTCTCTGCTCGTTATTATTTTATTTATTCAATGTATTTATACAGCTTGAAACTATGGGAAAAAATTAAGGCTTTTGATCTATGTTTGCTACATTTTAGTGGTGGAGAAAGGGAGTTTTTCTTTGTGATAAATTTCTGGGATTTTTTTTTCTAAATAGAATTTATTCTTAAGCTGCCTCATTACAAACCAAACACAACAACTAATTAATTCCTGATGAAATATTTGCATCACTGGTGGTTTTCCAGTGATGGCAAACTCTGTCAGCACTTCTATTCAGCGATTCAGGAAGCCTTCCCTGACTGCCAATCTAATGGATTTCGTAACACTTTGGAAAAGGATCAGTTTTGTTTTGTTTCCCAAAGAAACAAAGAATTCCTCAGTGCAGCAAGGTGATGCACAAGAGGGGGCAGGGACCGACAGGCAGGAAAAATAGGTGATTATAGGAAGAGGGGGACAAGGAAGGAGTTGTAGGGATAGGTGAGAGATTAGGTGGCTGAAAGATTAAATCTGTGGGTCCAAGGGAGTGGGCAGGATGTTGTCATGAAGGTTTCATGGGATCTGGGCACAAGAAGAGGTGCCCATCCTTGCAGGGCAATGTCAGAGGGGATGAAGCCAGGCAGAGGTCAGGCATCTCCAGAAGAGCAGCAAACTGACACTGGTGACTACACTGAATTTCTTCAGGAAATTATTTTGGGCACCGTTTTTCTGATTAAAGCCAGCAGCTGGATCAGGGATTCTCCACACAAAGAGGAATTTTCTATAGGCAGCCTTTGAGACTGTTATGTCTCTGTTCTTATAATCTAAATCTAAACATTTAAATCAAAATCTAAATATTTAGCCTGGCCTCCAGCTGAGGGTGCAGCACAAAGGAAAGGAAAGCAGCCAGGTGGAAACCAGAACGACAGAGCACACTGGGGACCTGCAAGTCAGAGCAAATCCCAGTCAGAAGCGGAGTCTGGTAACCTCAGCCCCGGCGAGCAGTTCACTGGGTGCAGCCACGGAATGGCAATTAATCTGTTGGGTTAATTGAGAGGTGGAGGAGGAGGTGCCCCGAGAGCTCGGGGTAGCACAGGATACAGTCCTAGACAGCTGCACAGCCCACAGCCCGAGCTTTCAACACTCCTACGGCGGAATGGGCTGCGATAGCCATCTCTGTGAGCACACAACTGCCTGCCATCAAATGCCGGGGCTCCAGAACTGGGAGAAAATGGTTCCGTGACTCATCAATTCATTGGAAAAGGCACTTTCGGGTTGACCAAGCCTGTTCATGAATTTGAGTTGGGTTTTGCTGAATGGGTGAGGTGAAACCACAAGTTTTGGAAGTGCTGAGGCACCAGAATTAGACAAGATAAAGCTGTGGTTTAGATCCAAGATTACTTGCTTGGTTTCATTGTTGCCGAAACCTGAGACAGATGATGGAGGTATTTTTCCTCATCCTTTACCAGGCTGATTAATTTACCAGTGGATGCCATAATAACAGATGTAATCTCCCTCTCTGAGTAATTCAGAGCACAGATTCGAGCAATCTTCCCCCATCTTCAAGAAATCTTGACTGTGTCAGCATGCACAAATTAGAATACCATCAACTGAATGAAAGCACAGGAAAATACCTGATAATAATGCCATGAAAACTGCAGGCTGAAATTCCCTCCCTGGGGCTCCCAGAATGAGTACCTATTAGAGGAGTCTGTGAATTCATCCACTGGACTCCACAGGAGATCAAAAACCCTTCCAATATTAGTTGAGTCAAGATGAAACTCAGTCTCGGCTTAAAGTTCTATCTTTATTTTTGTGCCAGGAGCAGCAACAGGAACAGAAAGGTGTGTTCCACACACACACAGTAAAACCATTCTGGAGGCCAGCAGGGGCAGATTGTCCAGAGCCACTTAATCAGTGGAATCATGGAATGGTTTGGAAGGGACCTTAAAGATCATCTGATTCCACCCCCTGCCACTAGAGCAGGGTGCTCAGAGCTCCATCCAGCCCGGCCTTGGACACTTCCAGGGTCAGCACCCACTGTCTTTAATCCCTGCAATGAGCCAGAGCACTGTGCTGGGCCAGCCCAAATCCCTGCCTAGCCCAGTGCACCACCAGCAATAATTAACTACAAGATGCTTTGGGAGAGAGGCAAAACAACAGCTAAAATACAGCAGGCACTCACCTGAGTGAATTCCTGTTTGAGCCCAGTTACACCCTGGGACAGTGACATCCATGATTTAATTGTGCAATGTGGAAAACAAACATTCTTTTAATTTCTTTTAAATGCTGAAGGGTTTCTTTTCCTGGTGTGCTCCTTAGGTTTGTTGGATTACGGCCTGGATTCATCTCTGGCTCGCTGTCTCCGCTCAGTCAAGATTTAATAGGAATCTTTCATACCTCTTTATTTTGAAATCAAGAGAGAGAAATAGAACTTTTCCAAAGGGGATTGTCCAGTTTATTTTATGCATCTGGTTCAGGAGGGCACTGCTCATGTCCTGTCCCTCTCCAGAGACTCTGCTGCCATCAGCTTTAGCTGAGAGAGCTCCATCCTAGGGACATCTCAGTGCCTGGGCAAACACAGCCTGGCTGTACAGGGCAGCACTGCCTGAAGTCTCAGACAATGGGAGGGAAGAAGGAAAATCAGAAGCGAGGTGTGCTCTGGATACAAACCCTTCAGTGCAGACCTGGAGGCCTGTGACCCCTGTGGGACAAGGAGAGGAAGGGATCAAAGGGAAAACCTGAGTTTTATCTCGGAGCAAAAGCCATTAAAAGTGAGCATGGTGAAAGGGGATGGTGTCTCTGCTGGTTTCTGGGATGAAGCAGCACAGGCAGCTTCATCCCAGATGGGGCCCTGTCCCATGGGTGACCAGAGCTGCACCCAATCCCTGCATGAAGAGCCAGCAGGGATGCTGCCCTTCCCGAGGCCAGCCCGGCAGGGAGGCACTGAGCAGCTCTGCTTGGCCTTGAGAGGTTTATCTGAGAGCAGAAAACTCCAAAATTGTGAAGAAAAACTGAAATGAGACACTATTTGCTCATTAAAAGAGCTGAGGCAGCTTTTTGGGTTTGTTTTCATTTCAGCGGATGCCAGGTCATTTTTAATTTTGATGTGTGCTAATTCTCCCATCCCTACAGATGCAGGCACAGCGAGAACACACCTCAGGCTGCCTGACAGAGTTCTGGTGTGGTTTTGTAAGGTTTCCTGAGAACCAGGGGATATTTCTTGTTTTGCAGCTTTACAAAAAGCCACAAGTGCCTGAGTGCTTTGGTGCTCTAACAAACAGGTCAGTGTGGGGAGAGGTTACCCAGGGGCACAAATCCTGGCTCTGCCCCAGTCAGCTCATCTGCAGACCCCTGGCACAAACCCACGCTGAGGTCCCTGGTGGCCCCTGAGGGACTGGGATGTGCCAACGAGATTCTGGAGCTGCAAGGACGATGTGGTTCGTCTTCACCAGCACCTGTGGCAAATTCATCTCCGAGCCTCCCACAGGGCACCCTGTGTGCACACAGTGATGCAGAAAGAACAGGAGGAGGGAGCTGGTTGTGTCAGATGTTCCCCTGGGGCTGGCGAGTTTAGTTTTGAAAGACAAAAAAAAAAAAAAGCTTTAAGGTACTTTCTGTTGTTTTTTTGAATTTTTTTTTTCTTTCACAGAGGACATTGGAAATTATTACAGCAGGAGCCAGGCAGGCTCTGGCTGTGAGCTGAGCTCTCCCCAGCCCTGTGCCTCGAGGAGGGAGGATGGGAAGGAACGAGGATGGCAGTGCAGGGAGGAAGGGGATGATGCTTTGGGCTCTGGTGGTGATTTTCTCTGTGCATTGAACTGGCTGGTTTGTGTCTCTGTGCTCGGGTTTTGACGCAGGTAAAATGGAAATCCCCAGGATTTGGTGAGTTTGAGGCGATCCAACAGGAGGTGCTTTCCAGCAGATCTCTCCGTGAGAAGAAAAATTTAATGGAAGAAGAGGAAAGATTAGGAACATTTATTTTGCCTTCCTCCCCATGCCCACGTGGAGAATATCTGTATCTGGCTTTGCTGTTTTGCAGTCAAACAAGCAAAGATTTAAGGCTTTTCCCATAAGGAAAACCCTCTTCCCTATGTGGAAGAGAGCAAGAAGAAAGCCAAGTGCCAGAAAGGTGTCGAGCCAACGACGCTGGGTGATTAATGAACCAAGCCTTCGGTCTGGCCCCAACCACAGCATCACACAATGGGCTTTCACTTTCTCCCAGGGGCTTCCCGAACATCCTGAGGGCCAGGCTGCTTCGAGCTGGTGTTTCTGTGCTCAGAAAGGGACTGGGCTCTCACCAGGGAAGGCAATTCTAGAGAATTTCTGGTATTTCTCTTTCCCTGAATGATGGCAAGGAGCTTTGAAACATCATGATGTCTTACACTAGAACATGGGAAACAGCTCTTGAAAGGATGAAGAGGGAAAAATAATCTTGTGGCTCTTACAAGGACTAAGGATGTAGCCTTAGTTATTAAAAATCATATATTTATATCAAAATATAAATAACACCAGTGCCATTTATTGCTGTCCCCTCCCTAGAAGCAGCGTGAGCAGTGAAATGAGAGCTGCCAGATGTGAAAAGTGGCCAAAACTGATCTGATTTTGACAACAGCTCTACGTATCCTGCTGGTTGAAGTCCAACAAACCTCACATGAATGTGCTGAGTACCTTCAGCCCCACTGGAAGTCAAAGGGGAGGTCCTGTAGCTAAGACTGAAGAAAGAACCCTTGAAACATCTCACCTTGGCCAAGTGGAAATGAAGGCTCCCAAAATGCCAGGTTGGTCACAGGGGCTGAGTGAGAGCCCTTTGTACCCAACATGGGCCTCCCCCACAGATCTGTAGGCTTAAAGCTGTTTACAGTTTGAAATCATAAAAAAAAGGAAATACTAATAGAATCATAAAATCACAGCCTGGTTTGGGCTGGAAGGGACCTTAAAGCTCATCTCATCTATCTCATCTCATATCTCATCTCATCTCATCTCATCTCATCTCATCTCATCTCATCTCATCATCTCATCTCATTCCACCCCTTGGAATGGCAGGGACACCTCCCACTGTCCCAGGCTGCTCCAAGCCCTGTCCAGCCTGGCCTTGGACACTTCCAGGGATCCAGGGGCAGCCCCAGCTTCTCTGGGCACCCTGTGCCAGGGCCTCCCCACCCTCCCAGGGAACAATTCCTTCCCAATATCCAACCTAAGCTTCCCCTCTTTCAGTTTGAACCCACTCTCCCTTGTCCCATCACTGCAGGTCCTGAGGAAGGGTCTCTCTCTGTTCCAGGTGCTGTGAGGAGCCCACACAACCTTCTCTTCTCCAGGATGAACACTCCCAGCTCTCTCATCCTGTCTCCATAGGGGCAGTGCTCCAGTCCCCTCACCAACTTCATGCCCTCCTCTGGACCTGCTCCAAGCCCACGAGGGAACTTGAAGAGTTCGGTGCCAAGACTGCACCGTGGCTGCCTGAGGCTCAAAGGATGTTTGCAAAAACTCCAGTAAAATAACCTGTGGCAATTTGAGGGCAGGATTTTTTCTTTCTGGTGAGGCCCATTGGGCAGCTCACCCAAAAACACCTTTGGGGCCACGGTGCCAAGTCCCAGCCCTGCTGAGGTGCAAAGCTTTTGTTAGAAATAGACCCGCGGGTGGATTTTTTTTTTCTTTTTTTTTTTTTTTCAATTTGAAGAGTGTTTGTTTTCTGTGCTTTAATTTTTTCCAGGAAGAGATACCTGAATCTCAGAACTGATGCACTCCCAACTCTTAAATGCTGGCACTGCTTATTAGCTGCTTGCTCAGTGGAGAGTGTTCTTCCTTATATAGGTCTTTCAGAAAGTAGGTCAGGGGATTAACGTGAGTACCGGGTGCTAAAAATCCTCTTTGACAGCCTGCCTTCCTTTATTATTTTCTCACTCTGCCCACTGCGGATGCCAACACCTGCCAGCTCCTCTGCTGTTTCCTCCTGGGGTCAGCGGGAATGACCACAAAATGTTTCTCCACTTGGAGCTACCACAAACACTCTTGGCCCGTCGGTTTTTCAGGAGTGTTTGACCCCTGACATCACTGGGCTTTGAAGAAGTAGGGGTTGTTTTTTAAAGAAACCTGGCTGTGAGGTGTCCACACAACCTTCTCTTCTCCATGCTGAACATTCCCAGCTCGTGGGGGTGATTTGTCAGTGGAAAAACGCCTGGGCAGAGCTGGCCTGGACAGAGCACTCAGGAGCCTCAGCCTGCCTTCTCCGGAGGTGCTGTTCTGAGGAAAGGGCAGTTGGGCCCGGTGCCAGGCAGGGTGTGAGGAGCTCCCACAGCAGCCCTGCTGAACAGCTTCATCTTCGCCATGGCAAAGACTTCTAGGAAGTTCTGCAGGGCAAATAACAACAATCGTCACCAAAGCCTTCTGTGAAATGTTTGCTCCCCACGCGATGTCCTCGCTTCAGCGGCTGCTGCTGGTGCTGCTCACGGTTGTGCTGATGGGGCATTTCTTGGGCTGTTTACAGGAGAGACAGAACAGCTCTGTGTGACATCCTCAGAGTCACATGTGACATCCTCAGAGTCACACGGTGCCCTGCGTGAGCAGGGACATTAAAGCTCATCTCATCCCACCCCTGCCATGGCAGGGACACCTCCCACTGTCCCAGGCTGCTCCAAGCCCCGTCCAGCCTGGCCTTGGGCACTGCCAGGGATCCAGGGGCAGCCACAGCTTCTCTGGGCACCCTATGCCAGGGTTTCACCACCCTCACAGGGAATATTTTTTTCCTAATATCCAACCTAAATTTCCCCTCTGCCAGCTTAAAGCCATTCCCCTTTGTCCTGTCTCAACACACTCTTCTAAATAATTTCTCTCCTATACATATATATATATATATATATACCCACACATACCCACATAGCCAGGTCACCAATAAAAGATCTAAACCCAATGCTTAGAAACCATTTTTTTTGAAATTGAAATGATTTATGAGAAGAAGCAACACATTACTATGATATATTCACCTTACATACACTCTCAATGTGATTCCGTGTCTGTGTGCACATCCCCACCTATCTCAGGAGATGTCTGAGGGGCCCTCAGCCCTGCGTGTCCCTGGCTGCAGGGAGGGCTCTGAGCAGGGCCCAGGCTCTGCTTCAGGGGCCCAGCAGTGGCACCAGAGCAATGGGCAGGGACTGAGCCCAGGGACTTCCACCTGGGCAGGAGGCAGAACTTCTGCCCTGGGCAGTGCCCAGCCCTGAGCAGAGCCCAGAGACGCTGTGGAGTCTCCTCCCTGGGGATATTCCAGAGCTGTCTGGACACCATCCCGTGCCCTCTGCTCTGGGATGGCCCTGCTGGAGCAGGGAGGTGGCAGCAGATGACCCCACCGTGGTCCCTTCCAGCCTGACCCATCCTGTGACTCTGTGATTCTGTGAAATAATGCAAAGCAAGATTCTCGGTGCGGGTTTTCAGATCTCCACATGGCCACTTGATCTTTGCTGCAGAAATGCCAAGTGCAGAACAGCCCCCAGAAACCTGCAGTACCTGCAGTACCTGGGCAGTCTGACCACCTGGGAGGGAGCAAAGCCCTGGCAAAAGTCCTGGCTTTGCAGCTGCTCCTGCAGCCTTGAAATGAAAAACAAAGCTGAAGTTTCTTTGATCAGCAACAAATGCAAAACCCAGAGCTCTTTTTGCTACAGAAACCTTGAGGTCTCCCCATGTGCTGTCACTTTGCAGTTGGAATGAAAGTCCCTTGCCAGGCACTGCGTCCTTGCTGCTATTTCTTCTCCAGACCCATGGTGTAGCAAGGTGTACACACAGCTACCCCCTTTCACCAGCTGAGTGTGCCCACAATTTGCTTTCCTGCTCTGTTCCAACTCCAGACAGCCCAGCCCTGGCAGCTGCTTCTGCTTTTGTTGCCTTTGGGATGGAGCTGAGGGAAAATCCTCATTTTTGTTGCAGGTGAAAAGTTGCTCCCCCGTCCCATGGGTGCTGTGTGTCCCCAGTTTTGCTGCGCTGCAGCGTTCCCTGGTTGCCCACAGAGGTACCTGATCAGGTGGTGTTTGTTCAGTGTTCAGTTCAGAGGGAGGAAACAGATTTTTCCAGCAGCCTGGGTGTCACAAAGCCTCCCAAATCAACACTCTGCTGAGGTGGGGAATTTGTTGAGAAGTGCCAAACTGTAGCAAGGAAAGAAGCTCTGAGGGCACGGATTGTTGAAAATTTTCCGTGGGAGATGCTGAACTTTCCAGGTAGGAGCACTAAAGCTGGGAGTACACGATTATTGTTCCTTTATTTTAATTTTGTTCACCACCTGCTCGGGCCTGAGGCACACGACACAAGCTCTGCTCTGGGCTGAATCCCTCCCAGGACACAGACACTCTCTGCTTCTCCCTGTCTTTTCCTCTCACATCCTTTGAAGCACAGACATCAGTGACTCTACAGGAATCAGAGAACTCCTACTCATAGTCACACCTGAACAAGAAAGACCATCGTGCTTTTATCTCACGCTGAAATGGAGTGGAACAGGGATCCACCACAATATTTGGGAGCGCTGGTGATCCCTGTTTGCCTCACTGTGGGGCTGAGGGCCACGGCAGCCCCAGGCAGTGCTGTCAGCTCTGAGATCAGCACCTGCTGCCACCTGAAACCTCGGTGGTTTCCTCTCGCTTTCTAAACTGCAGGAAACGCTGGCATTTCTGCTGAGCTGGCAGCGCCGTGGGGCTGGAGTACCAGCCTGGAAATGATTATAATTTTATCATTCTCATGTATATTTATATTTATATTTATATTTATATTTATATTTATATTTATATTTATGTTTATGTTTATGTTTATGTTTATATTTATATTTATATTTATATTTATATTTATATTTATATGTATTTATATTTATATGTGGCTGTTTGTGGGCAAACACAGACATGGATCGTTTTTACATGTACATGCACACCTCTGCATCCATATATT